>CM051390.1:1746878-2206684 GCA_028015245.1 Cardamine occulta
CATTTATTTATTGATCAAAATTAAATAAAAACAATCTTCTAAAGGAGTTAGAAAATCAGAACGTTGGGCCTAAATTCCAGATCCTATTTAAAATTCTCTTCTTTTCACAATCTCTCATCTTCAATAAACTAGCCGTTATATCTCTCTCTATCTCCTTCTCCATCAATGGCTGCTTCTGTTGAAACTTCATCACCTACTCATACTAACAAAGTAAGTTCTTCTTCTTCTACTTCCACTTCCATCAAGAGAACTCATGGATTTGATTCAAAATTTTGTTTTTTTAACAGGAAGGAACAAGCTTGATCATGGTTTCTTCAACTTCTTTAGAATCTTCTCCATCGTTTAGTCCATCTTCAGACAAGCGTTTCTGGAGCAATCTTCGTAACAGAATAGATGTTCTTCTCGATGAAAAGAGCAAAGATCTCAAACCCATTACCAATTCTCCAACGATTTCTGGAGAATCAGAGAGAGCGAAGAGATTGAAGAATGATTCTATGCTTTTGCTTAAAGGGTTTGATTCGGTTTCTCATACTCTGTCTCAGCTTTCTAGTAATCTCGACAATGCTCTTCAGGTATACTAAAATCCTTTTAATCTGATCTGAAATTAGGATTTTTTTTCATCTGTCATGATTGATGATAATGATGATGATGATACAAAGTGTTTTCTGTAAAATAAGGGAGTTAGAGAATTATCTAAACCACCTACATTATCTGAGATACTCCACTCAAATCTCAAAGCTGATCATATACAACAACAACTGAAAGAAGAAGAAGATGAGAGTAAAGGGAAGAAGAGGAAACACGAATCTGACGTTGAACAAAATGAAGATTCTTCGAATGAAGAGGAGAAGAGACCAAAAGAGAGGAAGATCATGAAGAGGGCAAAAAACGTAAAGTCTCAGTCTTTAGTTACTCTCTCTCTCTCTCTGTCTTATTGTTTCATAAAGATTGAATCTTTATTTCTTGTAGATTGCGATATCCATGGCAGGGAAAGCGAATTCACTTGCAAGAGAGCTTAAATCCATAAAATCTGACCTGAGTTTCATCCAAGAACGTTGTGGATTGCTTGAAGAAGAGAATAAGAGACTCAGAGATGGATTTGTGAAAGGTGTTAGACCTGAAGAAGATGATTTGGTCAGTACAATCTCCCAAAGCCTGTTCTGTTCCTGCTCTGTTCTCAATCTTATGATTTTGATTCTATGAAACAGGTGAGGCTACAATTAGAAGTGTTGCTTACGGAGAAAGCAAGATTAGCAAATGAAAACGCGAATTTGGTTAGAGAGAATCAATGTCTTCACCAGATGGTGGAGTACCATCAAATCACATCTCAAGATCTCTCTGCTTCATATGAGCAAGTCATTCAAGGTTTATGCTTAGATTTCTCATCTCCCCTTCCTCAATTCGATGATGAAGAAGAAGAGGATGAAATAAGATCTCGAGATGTCTCGAAAGCCCTCAACGAAAGCTTTGAAGAAGCAGAAGAAGAACAACAACATTGATAAACACATTATTTTAGTTTTTGTGTGTTTCGTAACCCTAATTTTGTAAACATCTCTCTGTTTGTTTGTTGTAATAATTTGGTCACGTATTATTATGTCAATTAAACAAGCTTTAATATGCTTTTGACCCTTGAGAAAGTGGCGCTCTTGTTGCTTCTAATGACAATTGTTTGTGCTTGTGTCTTTGAAAAATTGAGTTCTTACTTGGCCCGGCCTGTTTTAATTTTTTTTTTAAAAAGAGTGACCAATGTAAAAGTAAAACAAAATTTAACTATGGATAAGTTTGGGCTTGACACTTCAGTTTCTAAATGGAATATAATTTTAACTTTCAAATAATTTTGTTTTCCTTTTTGATTCGGTTTGGATTTAGTTTCGGCTTTTTTGGATTTGAATATGTATTACCATTTTAACCAAATTAATACTACGTGTTTTAGGATATTTTTGGGGTCGATTCAGTTTATTTGGATTGAGTCATCATATATGAGTTGCTTAGGATTCATTTTGAAAACAATGCAGAACTTGATTGGTAACATGTAGTCATGTACCTTTTCACATCACATGTAACTGTGTTACGTGATTAATTCCGGTAACATTCGTATTCTTTGTCAAGGGCTATCATAATTTTGTTTATAATGAAAACACCAAATATGCTAAAGGAGAAATTAATGGAACCAAAAAAAAAAATGCATGGTAGTTCTGATTTTGTTTCAAACGATCACAGTTTTGTACGATGGTCTTTCTGAATTCTATTTTAGAGTTTCAGTTGATTTTAAAATTTTAGTTTCAATTTAATCCATTATGTAAATTTCTACAAACATATTCTAAAAATTAATCTAACGGAATCTCATTTATCATAATTTTTTCAAAGGCTACATGAGTTAAAAATATAAGTTCACATATTGTCTTTGAGAACATGTCAAACTCAACAAGATCCAACGGTTCATAAGTCATGAGATTATGATCACGCAGATCACAATCACAGCCGTCGATAAAAATAGATCCAACGACTCACAGGCTTGATATTAACTCTCAACCAAACCACAACCAAACCATATTAACTAGCTCTGGGCATACGGTTTAATCGGTTGTTCGGTTTATTAAGAATTTGATATTTTGACCGAAACAAACTAAGAAAATTTTCCGGTTTGTTCGGTTCGGATATCGGTTTATTCGGTTTGGTTACATGATTTAAAATCAATTACGAATTAAACCGAATTTTTTTTTCTCGGTTTATTTAGTATGTTTTTTCGAAAAAATTCATTATTACAAGTAACAAATCCAATCCAAATTTCATTACAAGCCCAATAAAATTTTAATTAAAAGCCCAAACCCACTAAATTTTAGGGTTTTCGGCAAGGAAGAACTGTTGGCCGGTTGAGAGCTTGGATATGACGGTTGAGAACTTGGATCTGTCAAACCAAGTAAGAGTTGATTGTTGAGTGTATGATTAGAAGATGACTAACAACTCCCTAAGAATCTAAATACAGATCCGTGAAGGAGAGATCGAGAGTACATTGCCGCCGTAACAAAGGTTGGATCCGTGAGGTGAGGTGAAAAAGAAGAACGGCAAACATAGAGAAAGATCTGTGTGCGACATAGTGGCGAGAAGAGATGTAGAAGAAGATAGAGAAGATGGAGACACAGTGGCGACACGGTGGAGACGATAGCGGTGAGAATCGCAGTGGCTTGACATATCTACATATACAAAAGATGGAGAAGAAGAGATCCGAAAAGAACAAAGGAATGGAGGAGAAAAAGGTTTATTGAAGAAAAAGAAGAACAAGAATGGTCAAAAAAAAAATGGCGAGAGAAAATAGAAAAAAAAAAGTTGGAGGCGACAACTAGAAAAATAGATTTTAGTGTTGTAAATTAGAGAGAATTATGGGGGAATTTCGTGTGTTGTATTATTGATAATGAGATTCCAATAGAACCTTTATATAGGAATAAATACAATAAATAAAAGGTAAATCCTATTCGGAATAGGAAAAGTATAAACTGTCTTAAGTCTCATCAGATATGGGCCTGATGGACCAGAACTAGAGTTTGACAATCCACAATGATTTATAACACTCCCCCTTGGATGTCATAACTCTAAGAGCTCGTAATACGCTTTAGATGTTGCCTCATTAAAACCTTTCTCGAAAAACCCAGTTGGGACAAAACCGAGATAAGGAAAAAGAGTACAACACGCATTACTCCCCCTGTTCCGAACATCACTGAATGTCTTTCAATCTTCGCATTCCAATCTGATGTATTAGCTTTTTGAATGTCGAGGTTGGTAGAGACTTTGTAAATAGATCTGCTGAGTTTTCACTTGAACGAACTTGTAGAACTTGTACTTCTCCATCCTTTTGTAGATTATGCGTGAAGAAGAATTTTGGCAAAATATATTTCGTCCTATCCCCCTTAATATATCTATCTTTGAGTTGTGCTATGCATGCTGCATTATCCTCGTACAATATGGTTGGTTCCTCCTTTCCTTTGGTCATTCCACAATCCACTTTAATATGTTGAGTCATTGATCTCAACCAAACACATTCACGGCTAGCTTCATGAATCGCCAAGATTTCTGCATGGTTGGATGATGTAGCAACAAGAGTTTGCTTCATGGATCGCCAAGATATAACCATACAACCGTGAGTAAAAACATATCCCGTTTGGGATTTAACATTGTGTGGATCCGAGAGGTAACCTGCATCCGCAAAACCAATCAAACCATCTTTGTTATGGTTAGTATAAAATAATCCCAAATTTTTCGTTCCTTGTAGGTAACGAAGTATATGTTTAATCCCGTTCCAGCGCCTTTGGGTCGGACATGAGCTAAATCTTGATAATAAATTCATGGCAAAACATATATTTGGCCTAGTGTGGCTCACCAAATACATCAAAGCTCCTATGGCACTTAGATATAGCACTTCGGGACCAATGACGTCTTCATCATCCTTCTTTAGACCGAATGGATCTTTATCCAAGTCAAGGGATCTCACAACCATGGGACTAGACAATGGGTGAGATTGGTCCATGGTAAATCTCTTGAGTACTTTCTCTGTATATGCTGTTGGATGCACAAGGATTCCATTATTCATGTACTCAAGTTGTAACCCCAAACAAAATCTTGTTTTTCCTAAATCTTTCATCTCGAATTCTTTCTTTAGATATTCGACTGTTTGGGAAATTTTTTCAGAGGTTCCTAGGATATTCAGGTCATCTACATACACCGCGATGATTACAAACCCCTTAGTAAATTTCTTTATGAATACATACGGATTTATGGGGTTGTTCTTATAGCCCTCTTTGACTAGATATTCACTTAGTCTATTATACCACATTTGACCTGACTGTTTCAATCCATAAAGACTCTTATTCAACTTTATACAATGTTGTTCTCGAGAACTTTCTTTATCTTTGAGCTCAATTCCCTCTGGGACTTTCATATATATTTTATTATCCAGCGGACCATATAAGTATGCGGTTACAACATCCATTAACCGTATATCCAAATTTTCTCTTATGGCCAGACTTATTAGGAATTTAAATGTTGTAGCATCCACCACATGGAGTATGTCTCCTCATAATCTATTCCTGGTCTTTGCGTGAATCCTTGTGCAACAAGCCGTGCTTTATGTCTCACGATTTCATTATTTTCATTCCTTTTCCTCACAAAGACCCATTTGTGTCCAACTGGTTTAATATCAAGAGATGTCCGGATTATAAGACCAAATACATTCCTCTTCCTTAATGAATTTAACTCCACATTTATAGCTTCTTTCCATTTAATCCAATCTTTTCTCTGAGTGCACTCTAATATTGATGTGGATTCTAGATCCTCGCTTCTATCCATAATGTCAAGTGCTACCTTGTATGCAAATATTTCATCAATGTCGACATTATTTCTATTCCATTGTTTTCCAGACATGACATAATTTATTGAGATCTCATTATTGTCAAGAACTTCAGGACCTTGAAGCTCGGCGTCCCGAGTATCAATGTTTGGTTCCTTTGGTTCATTCATGTCTAGGGTTCCAATAACCTCGGATTCTCCCATTGCACCTTTCTTTGATTTCTGAGTGTTCTTATCTTTGGAACCTAATGGTCTACCTCTCTTTAAGCGCGCTTTAGATTCTGTAGCAACTTGATTGTGTCTCTCTTGGAAATCAATTCTTATTGGTGCATTAACAGCTGGTATATATGACTTTGTTACTCTCTTCGGGTCAGCAAAGGAATCTGACAATTGATTAGCTAGCTTTTGTAAATGTATAATCTTTTGGACTTCTATTTCACATTCTCTAGTCCGAGGATCTTGCCATGTTAAGGATGTTTGATTCCATGTAATTTCCTTTACCAGTATGTTATTATCTCCTCCGAATATTGGATAGTTGGATTCGTCAAAGTGACAATCCGCATACCTGGCCTTAAATAGATCACCCGTGGTTGGCTCAAGGTACTTAACTATGGTGGAAGAATCATATCCAACATATATCCCCATCCTCCTTTGAGGTCCCATCTTACTTCTCTGTGGTGGAGTAATTGGTACATATATGGCACATCCAAATGTCTTAAGATGGGATATGTCTGGCTCATGACCCGTTAGCAATTGTGATGGAGAATATTTGTGTTCACTAGATGGCCTGATGCAAATTAGTTCAGCTGCATGTAAAACTGCATATCCCCAAGCTGAGACCGGGAGTTTTGATCTCATTAGTAATGGCCTCGCAATTAGTTGAATGCGTTTGATAAATGATTCGGCCAATCCGTTTTGTGTATGTACATGTGCCACAGAATGTTCTACACTTATCCCCATAGACATACAATAATCATTAAACGCTTGGGACGTGAATTCACCAGCATTATCTAGACGTATAGTCTTTAAAGGAAAATCTGGAAAGTGTGCTCTTAGACGAATTATTTGAGCAAGTAATCTCGCAAATGCCAAATTTCGAGTTGATAATAGACATACATGTGACTATCTCATGGATGCATCAATAAGTACCATAAAATATCTAAACGTCCCACAAGGTGGGTGAATTGGTCCACAGATGTCACCTTGTATTCTTTCTAGAAAATTCAATGTTTCCTTATTCACTTTTACTCGTGATGGCCTGACTATGAGTTTCCCTAGTGAACATGCTTCACACTTGAGATTCTTTGGGATAACTCTTCTTTCTTTCAATGTGTGCTCATTTGTATTTAATAACAATTTTTGCATCATGTTAGAACCGAGATGGCAAAGCCGGTTATACCATAGAGTGAAAGTTTTGGAAAACACTTTGTTTACCGTGGCATTTGCTTATATCATATTTATCTTAGCACAATAAAGACCTGTAGATATGGCATATATGGTTTCTAGGATTTTCTTATGGCCATTGGCGAGTTTAAATATCATAAGGAATTCTTTATTCCCTTCGCCCTTAGTTTCAATATGCAAATCATTCATTCGAATATCTTTAAAACTCAATAGGCTCCTCTTTGAGCTCGGTGAGTATAGTGCATCACTTATTTCTAGATGTGTACCCTTAGGTAATAATATGTTTGCTTGACCATATCCTTCTATTAAATTAGCCATACCGGCTATGGTACATATATTGGTACTTTTGAGTGTGAGATTTATGACATATCTTTTGTCTCTTAGAATCGTGTGGCTTGATCCACTATCCACCACGAAAATATCCTTGTCATCACTCATTCTTCAAAATCAATAATCATATTTTAAAGACTTAAAATAATATCCTTTCATTAAATCAAATAAATCCAAAATAATAGTAATAACAAATAAATTCAAGAACATAAATCCAAGCAAATAAAAACACCAAAACCAAACATAGAAACTAAATGTCGAGATCAACTTTATTCTTTTAGACAATCTGAAGTTTTATATTGCATTAGATCATCTTGCTCATGATCAAAATCATTTTCATGATCTTGATGGACCAAATTTGCTTTCTTGATAGAGGTCAATGAAATACTTGGGAGTTCTACATGTTTTGGCCCAATGATTTCCCATTCCACACCGATGGCATCCATGCTTGTTGGCCGAGTTTTGTGGCTGAAAAGAATTGCCACGGCCTCTTCCACGGCCTTGATTAAAGTTGGGTTGATACCCTCGGCCTCTGCCTTGTCCTCGGCCATAGGGACTGTAGCTGCGGCCACGTCCTCCTTGCCATCTTCCACGTCCACGACCTCGGCCTCTACCTCGGTCATTAAACTCTTTATGGACATGGTTTGTTTCTTTCTTTTTTTTCAGCGGCCGTAAAGGCTTCAAGGAGTGGGGTTGATCCGGGAGGTCTCATTTCACTATTTCTCATCAATAACTCATTGTTTTGCTCAGCTAGCAATAAACAAGAGATGAAACTTGCATATGTCTCGAAGCCTTTTCCACGATATTGTTGTTGTAATAATACGTTACTTGTGTGGAATGTAGAGTATGTCTTTTCAAGCATCTCTTCTTCAGTTATTTTCTTACCACACAATTTCAATTTAGAAACAATCTTAAATAGGGCCGAGTTATACTCATCCACGGATTTAAAATCCTGGAACCTTAGATTCCTCCATTCATACATTGCCTTTGGTAACATCACCGTTCTATGGTGATCATATCTTGTTTTCAACTCGTTCCAAATGTTAAGAGGATTTTCAATTGTCAAGTATTGATCTTTGAGACTCTTAGCAAGATGATGGCGAATTATCATAATTGCCATGTATCGATTTCTTTCATTCTCATTATTATTCTCAACGATACATTCGCCAAGTCCTTTAGACTTTAGAGTGATCTTAATATCCAATGCCCATTGTAAATAGTTATCTCCCGAGAGAGTAAGGGCAGCAAATTCCAAGTTTTGGATATTCGACATCTGAAATTATGCATCATATTCTCTTAAGTATCACAAAATTTTAATATTAATGCATGATGTAAAACAATTTACGTGATAATATTCTAGCAACCTAGCATGCTCAAAATACAAGTTCAAATTATCATGCAAGGTTCTCATGCAGCTTAAATATTTATATATTGATCAGATTTTAATTTGTGACAATTATTATTATGCAACTGATTTAACAAAATAGCAAGGTTATGTAAAATAAATTCATGCGATAATAATCTAGCAAAATTATATGATCGAATTTTCATGCAAGATCTTAACATATCTATGTGCTTTGATCGGATTTTAATTTATGATAATTAATCATGCAATCAAATTTATCAATCTATTAACAAAACAAAATAATTTTCATGTGATAATCGGATTTAGCATGCGAGTTCTAAATATATATGCTTGTCGGATTTTAATAAAATTTGTGACAATTATTATCGATCAATTTTAATCATGCAACATAATCATCAATCAAACAAACAATAATATGCGGATCAATTAGGGTTTATACATATATGTGCAATTTCCATATTAATTAGGGTTTCATAATTATTTAACCAAATTTATAACCTCATAGTGAATATTAACAAACAAACAATAATTAATCACACAAGAATATCTGTGTCTTGCGACACTCCAGCAATCATACAATTAATATTGAACATGAAAAACCGAACATGCTATATACTTAGGGTTTTTATCGGAACAGCCGGATCATACATCCAAACACATGACTTCCGGTTAGCCGGAACAACCGAGCATCGGAACATATATCCGAATATAGATCATCTTTTAGGGTTTTGGAGATTTCCTAATTTAATTAGGGTTTACCGATTTCATGGTTATATATGTTCTAGGGTTTTAGAACTTACCTTAGAGATTCGGTTTGAAGTGGAAATCACGAACCAGATATCTTCCTCAAGAAATACACTCAATCAATCTTTTCACAACCCCGTTCCCATGTATTGGGGAAACCGAGTCTCAGAGTGAAGTAAGATTGACTGGTTTCAAGAGATCTTCTTTGCTTTGCTTTGATCCGATTGCTTTGTGATCGGCGGCGAGATTAGGATTTTATATGCGGCGGCTGCTAGCTAGGGTTTTAGAGACTATCGTGCTAATAACGTGTTGTAAACTAGAGAGAATTATGGGGGAATTTCGTGTGTTGTATTATTGATAATGAGGTTCCAATAGAACTTTTATATAGGAATCAATACAAGAAATAAAAGGTAAATCCTATTCGGAATAGGAAAAGTATAAACCGTCTTAAGTCTTATCGGATATGGACCTGATGGACCAGAACTAGAGTTTGACAATCCACAATGATTTATAACATTTAGGGTTTTTTTTTGTTTTTATAAGTGTCTCCTTAAACCGGCAAACCCGATCGATTAGCGCCTCCCAAACCGAACCGACCCGAAAACCGATCTCTGATTTAATTGATTCCGATCGGTTTATGGCTCATTTTTAATTGATATCTGAACCCGAAACCGGTTAAACCGAACCGTTAGCCCAGACCTAAGATTATTCACTCTTCACGGATCTTTCTCACTTTTTTTGTTGTTGTCTTTTTCTTTTCCTAAGCAAAACCCCTCCGTCTTTTTCTCTTTCCATCTCATTTTCTTGATCTGTTTTCAAACATGGAAGAAGGTGAAGGTAGCAGCATTAGCACACCAAAACTTTCCAGAAAGGCAACGAGAAAAGCGAGTAAGATCTATCAAACGATATTATGAAAACTTCTGATTTCATTTGTTAGTTACAATACAGTATATATACTATTCTCTATACAAGTATCTGTTGACTATACTGTTGACTATACAAGTATTAATTACATTCTATACTTAATATAAGCTATACTTAATTAGTATACTTGATAAGATCAACACTAAATAAGAAATTTCATGAAATTTTTGATATAAACTTATGATTTTTTGGTTGAATATTTTCAGATGAGAGAAGAAGAATCGCGGAGGCAAACGAACAAGAGAAGAAAAGGATAGAAGAAATCAACAGCCTCAAATTCGGAACTCTTACTCTGACTCCTACACATTTATCTTTAAAGAAGCATCTGACTGCATTTCAAAGAGAGAATGGGTTTTTTCTTTTCTGTGATTTTGACTGTCTCAAGACCGATCTGAGACTCCAACCTCCTTCAGTGACCAACACTTTCAGGAAAAAGATTACTGGTATTCTCAAGAATCGCTACGGTGCTCATGCTCATCTTAGGAAAGCTATTGGAATAGGGAATATGCATGGGCTATTTAGTATTGCTACGGAAGACAATGAAAGCACATTATTACGAGAGACATTTGGTGTAGATTTAATCCATGTATATCCTCGGGATAGTTTTTGTGCTTCTGTCAGTGACGAGGGTAAAACTTGTGGCCAACAACTTCAACGTGCCATTCCACAGTTACGTGCACATGGTATGTTAAGCGCTAATTATCCTCCCTTTTGTGGCTAACTAATCTCTAATTAGTATATTTATATGCTGTTCCAACCTTATGAGTTTTGATTTATCCCTTGTTTGAATGGTATGAAATTGTTTTGCAGTTCCATATGAAAAGAATACAGATATTGCAGATGATAAACTTGAGCATAAGATGTATGAAATTGCTCTTATGTATGGAGGTCCTTTGAAGTTTGTACTCATGAGTGGGGATGGTGATTTTGCTAGATCTATGGAGAAATTGAAGAATGCTGGAGTTGAAATGTATGTGGTGGTACCTAAGATTTACAACAAGCGTCTACTAGAAGCTGCTTCTTCTAGTGACCACGTATTGCATTTGAAGGAAGTTTTAGATTTTGATGCCTAAATGTTTTGTATTTGTGTGTTTGTAATATGTCGAATTTCTCATAGCTCTTACGATGACATTGTTTAAGCTAGTTTGACACCACTCTAATTTATCTTAAAAATATTGTCATTTGGCTAATTAACTCTATTATAATTGTTGGAATGTTCCCCTAAGCAAGAAACTGTAGAACATTTACGAACATCTTTCAAAATTCATTGCATCGAGTATAATCTTAATCGTAACTACGGAATTAACCTCATACATCTCCGTTCAGACGTAAGACATTTGCAAGGCTAGCAGAGATGTATTACTGTAAACGTCCTGAGCTTTTGAAACTGGTTGAAGAGTTCTATCGAGCGTATTGCGCATTAGCTGAAAGATATAATCATGCGACTGGTGTAATCCATCAGGCTCATCAGACTATATATAGCAGAAGCGTTTCCAAACCAAGTCCCTGAGATCTTTGGTGATGAGTCGTCACATGATAGTGTTTTGATTAATGATGTTGATTCACAAACACCAGAGATGCTTCAGATTCAAGATTTTAGTGAAGAAGGTCCATTTGTGAGTAGTGGAAAATCAAGAAAAGGATTGGATTTTAATGAAAATGATCCCAAGGCTCGAATTCTTTTGGAATCCGAACGAGCTAGCAAAGCTGAGGCTGAACTTGTGTCTTTAAGAGAGTCCATTTCTGAAATGCAAGCTGAAAAGAGGCTAGCTTAGTACAGTTTGTGAAGAATTTGGAGAGATTGTCGAATCTTGAATCTGAAGTATCTCGTGCACAAGGGGACTTAATGATAGAGCTGCAAGTGCGGAAGCTAAGATCCAAACGCTTAGAGAAACTCTCTACGAACTAGAGTCTGAAAAGGAATCTAGCCTTCTTTGGTATCAGCATTCTTATGTGTTATCGGGTGAGAGCATCCGGTAGTATCAAAGTATGGATCACACTAATAATCACAAAACCAATCACAACATTACTAAAAAAAAAACTTAAACTAAAACCAATTCTAAATGTAATAAGATTATTAATCTTTTACCTCTTCTGTGACAACACCACTATATGAAAAGTATTGCCAAGCAGCAATTGGGTAGCCACCGTCACAACCCTCACCACAACGGAATCCACAACATGCTAAGAGATCATTTACTGATAAAGTAATGTTCTGATTTGGGGTAGAAAAAAAAAAGATTAGGCTTTGGATTGTTAATCTTAATTAAGTTGTTAATTAGTATTATTACCATTCCAAATTGGATACAGAATCTATCAGATAGTGATTCAACAGCACCAAATGCCCAGCAAGAACCACAATGTCCCTATAACCAAAAACCATAAATCTCATTAAACCGGTTTTTTCATAAATGTTGCAAGACACACAAAAGATCCAAACTTTACCTGATCTGTTCATAGAGGAGTCAACACACATATACACAAAAACCAACAGTTAGTAAGAAAAATGATAAATGAAATTTCAACTGTGGAAAGAATAGCTAAAAGCAAACCTAAGATGTTTCCAATACTGGTGCATTGAGGCCATGCGGTTCTAGCATCGAATGTTTTAGGTAGCTTTAAAGATGGATCATGGCTTACGACAGGAACACCTAAGAGAAGCTTCTTTGGTGTTGGTTTAACTCCAAGAAGACGCTTAAACTCCGCAATCTGCAACAAACAAAAGACGCTTAAAGAACAAAGATTGATGTATCCATCATTAGATTTGTGTTGTTGGGTCATAAGAGATCTTTACTGTAGCGTTTGAAAATCGATCATTTATAGAAGCTTTCCATCCAGAGTTTAAAAAAAAAATCAAAATCTTGATTAGTGAGAAATCAGAAAAACAGAACAAATTACGAATTAACTAAACAAAATTCAGACCTGAAGTATCTTTGAGTTCAGTTTCTGTTTGGAAAGATTCTCTGCTGTGATTCCCTGATTAAGACAAAACCCAATAAAGTTTGGATCTTTCTAAATCAGACAATTAAGTAAAATTCTTTTTTTTACCAGGAAATAAACAATGAAAAGCATAAGTAGTACAATATTGGATCTCTAAGGAAACATAGTACCAAGTTTTATAACTCTTAATTAACACAAATCAAACTTAAAGAAAGTAAATAAGAGATGATTATGGTTTATGGAAGCTTACCTTCAAGTCAAAAGCCAAGATGAGTCCTAAGAGCAAGGAAACAGAAACAGAGTTTGGTATTAGAAACAGCCATGATTGCTCTTTCGATGAATCTGAAATCAAAAGATCTCTTCGTACAAGTAAACCTCAGTGATCGGGGGAATCTGATTTATAATAGCAAAAAGAGAGATAGAGTGGCTTATCTACTGCACGATGACAGAGACATTTCTTGGGAAACTGAATCAAGCCAATGACTTCTTTAAGAGCCAAAGGAAGATCTTAGCCGTTGATTTGTTCGATCTACAGAATTCTAGGCCGTTAAAGGTCTACATGATTGCCACGTTGCATCATTACACATCCTCGTAGTATTTATTTATCTTGTGGGATTGGTGTTGGACTCTTTGTTACGACATCGCATTTGCAAGTTAACAAACCTTGAATATGTTTTACTTTTTTTTTTTTTAAACCAAATAAATCAGGTACTGTATATCATTTTGATGTCAAAACTCAAAACTGAAAATTAAATTATTTTAATATTTTCTACGATTTGATTGAAATAGTTGTTTTTGTAATTGGGAATAGTTGTATTATTTAACTTAAATAACGTATCATCGGATAAAATAACATGCACATATAAGTAAAAATATTATCAGATAAAATAATTACAAGGATGGAATAATGTTATTGTTTAAAATTTTCAATTATTAAGCATTTGAATATACATATTTGTAAAGTTATTTACCTGATTCAAAAAAACAGTTAAAATTGTTTTCTCTAATTTATGTATAGAGTACACATAATTTTACCCCAAAGTTTTATATATACTAGACACAGACGATGGCAACCCAAATTCTTACAAGTTATTTATTCGACAAGACAACAAAAGACGACGACAACCAAAATTCTAAGAAGTTATTTATATGACTAGATAACAAAGACTTATTACTAGAGATATCAAAACTCTTAATTAGAATTTGGTTACATGACATTATGAAAATGCGAGTTAAAGAGAGCTTTGTTGAGACAACTGAAAGCATCGTCGTAGGAGACAAATCCCATGAACCAAAACTCAACCCCATCATATGTCACCATATGCACATACCTCTCACTTGGCTTTAACATGTTCGATGATGAACCAATGCAACTTATCTTCTCCAACCCCATCACCACCTATCAGATTTAGCATTAATCAACTTTAACCAACTAATATTATTTTTTTGGAAAAAGTAATAAACAAATATTTCATAAAGAACAATTTTTGTTGAAACAAAATCTTTGTTAAAAAGTTAAAACTTGTTGCCTAATTAACCTTGTAGTATGCCGGACGAGGGCTTCTACCACCGGCAGAAGAAGGACGAGGAGTGGCATAGTCGCTACAGAAAATGATTCTTTTGTTAGAAATGTATAAGATTCCAGTCACTGGTCCTGAAGTGGTGGAGATGTAGCAAACAAACGAATCTATAAGTTTCTCTGCGGCTATAACACCAAATTCTCGTTGAAAAACTTGATCTGGTCCTCCTTTAACGATCATCTTAGTGCCTTGTGAAAGCCTGGCCATTGCTGCATCACTTATGCTAGGACTAAACTTTACTGTTCATGTCACGTTTCATGCATATATAGACCATATATTATTCCAAGAAACCTTTGATTGGATCGATCAAGAAGACAATATATTGTATAAAAGAATTGAAAAAAACATCACGTACGGTGGTCTTTTAAACCGCCGGCTAATGCCTCCACTTTCTTCCCATACCGATTCAACACCTCAGGAACCTTATCTTTCGACCCTAGATGGATCCAATGTATACCAATCAAGATTTATCATCGTATTAACAAAGACAAAAAGCATCGTTTATTAGACTTACTCTTATCAGAAGCTGAGGTGGGAGTAGTAGTCTGGACGTAAGGATTATTATTACGTAAGGTCTCAAATCATGAAAGACATGGAGATGAGAAACAATGAGTTGCATGAAGATATTCAGAAAGCCAATGAGCTCAATCTCTTCGGTTGCATCAATTAAAAGTTTGCAAGAGGATGTCTCAAGCTTAAAGGAAACAAGACAAAAACTTGAAGCATAAGTTAAACTAAGAGTGGACCAAAGAAATGCGTTGCAGCAAGAAATATACTGTCTTAAAGAGGAGTTAAGTCAGGTTGGGAAGAAACACCAATCCATGGTAGAGTTGGTTGGGTCATCAGAAACTATGGAAACACTTATTCAGAAAAACCTTATGATATGATATTGGAAAGCGGCAAGAAGGGGCGTCAGATCAAAACACATCCAAGAAGAAGAAGAAAATGTTCCACTTAATTTTAGGATGTTATCTCTCAATTCCAGCCCATTTGAAGTCCAAAATGCCATGAGAAAAGTTATTTTCGTCCATATTTAAAAACAATATTTAATTCAGCATTTTCTCTCTTATATGCACCTTTGTTGTTTAATTTTGTTTTCCAAGATGTGCTGCATGTTAAGCTGCTTTAGTTAATGTTTCCTTGTAATTCCTCTATATAATGAGGCTCATTTCCATTGAATAAAATCGGACATCTTTCTTATTAATTTTGGAACCTTTGAGAGTGAGTTTTTTATTTTAGTGTGTAATATCCATTGATTTGATTAATGGTGTGTAATATCCATTGATCAATACATGATCCGTCTTGGTGCGTCATATCCAAGGGGTCTTGTTGAGAGTGATTCTCATTTAAGTCTTAAATTCGTCTTAATACGTCATATCTAAGAAATTCAAGATGGGGTAAATCAGAAGTCTTCTGCAACTTCTGTGTGACCTTTCAATCTACCTTCTATTCACCTTGAATTCATCTTAGTGTGTCATATCTAAGAGATTCAAGTTGATGTATCTATATTTGCCAAATCTATAGTGCAACGTCCTTGGGAGGATCATATCATCTTATATTGGAAAAATATATATCAGGTTTGAATATTGAGTTGAAATCAATCAGAAGGAAGCTGAAGACGTTGGAGGAAGCTTGTAAGTCACTCTCGGAAGAGAACTCATATCTTATTTTTGAAAACCATCACACTGCTATTGAGAACATTGTCCTTGTTGAATGGCTTCGACAACTTAAGTTGGAAGTGTTGATCGATAATTGAGTTTGTAATGTATTAAGTTAGTTATTAATTAAGAGTTGTGTCCAAAAGTCACAAGTAGAAGAGATGCAACTCTTATTGTGTCTATTTGTTCCTATTTAAACTCATTGTATTGTGATGTAAAAACAAGTTTTTCGATTCAATAAGAAACAGAGCCTACTGATTCAAGGGCCTATTCAAGTAAAAAAGTTCAAGCAACGAAACAGAGAAGATGGAGACAACATCTCATCAAGTAATTCTGATATTTGATGGAGAAAATTATGATTTCTGGAGAATCAAAATCAAGACAATTCTGAAGACAAAGAAATTGTGGGAAGTAGTGGAGAATGGTGTTCCAACAGAACCAGAGAATATTGATCCAACACGAAGACAAACCGTGGAGGAAACATCATTAAAGGATTTGACGGCGCTGCAACTGTTACAAATGGCAGTGTCGGATCAAATATTTCCGTGTATAGCACCAACAACTACTTCTAAAATTGCTTGGGATGCATTGGAGTCAGAATTTGAAGGATCTCCACAAGTGCAATTGATAAACTTGCAATCGTTGAGAAGAGAGTACGAAAACTTGAAGATGAATGAAGAATACATCATCAAATTCTTCACAGAAAAGTTAATTGATTTGGAAAATCAATTAAGGGTGCATGGAGAAGAGAATACGGACTACCAAATTATCCAAAAGATTCTCATATCTCTCCCAGCGAGATTTGAGAGCATAGTGGTTGTGATGGAGCAAACGAAGGATCTAACTTTGTTGCCGGTAACAGAGTTGATAAGAACTCTGAAGGTACATGAGAAGCGTGTGTCGTCTCGTAATAAAAGCATGACGGAAGGAGCGTTATATGGAGAAAATTTTGTTTCAAAAGGAGGAAACAAACGTGGTGACAAAAGTCAAAATAAGGCTGAGAAATGGTGTGACTTTTGTACGTGTGACAATCACAATGAGAATAATTGTTGGAGAAAGCAACACAGGGATGTTAGCTTGCCTACGGGTGTACGGTGCTTTGCGTGTAACAAGCAAGGGCACGTGGTGAAGAACTGCAAGGTTAGGAAGGCCGAGAGAGCGAACCTAAACCTAGAAGAAATAGACAAAGAGAGTGACAATAAAGGTCACTTGCTGTTCAGTGCAGTTGAAGAAGCATCATCATTAAACGTGAATGATGAGACTTGGTTTGAAGACTCACGTCAAGGTTTGAAAAACTAAGGAGAAATCTTGGAGTCAGACCGAAACTCAATTAAGGGGGAGTGTTGATCGATAATTGAGTTTGTAATGTATTAAGTTAGTTATTAATTAAGAGTTGTGTCCAAAAATCACAAGCAGAAGATATGCAACTCTTATTGTGTCTATTTGTTCCTATTTAAACTCATTGTATCGTGATGTAAAAACAAGTTTTTTGATTCAATAAGAAACATATATTGGTTACTCTGTTTTTCTGATTCTGATTATCAAAGTTTTCTGATAATCAAAGTCTTCTTTGTAATAAGTGACTTCAGTTTTCCAATAGGTAGCAGTTGGTATAGAAACAGAGAAGAAGAACCTTGAGGGTAAAGCAAAGAAGACTAGTGATCAGTTACGTGAGAAGGAGAAGGAACTTGAAGAAATCAAAGTAGAGAAAGAAAAGCTGAATCAAGAAGTTTTCAAAGAGATGAGTAATGCTGAATTGTGGGAGTCTCAAGCTCTACGTTCTTCGTTGATAAACAGATTGAAGCGATGAGACGTGAGCTAGCTGAAGCCTGGAAGGATCTTGAAAGTAGAAACGCATCGAAAGACTTGGATATTGAAAAGCTTAAAAGAAGCCAAGCTATTGTTTTGTTGAATGAAAGCATTAAATCTTTGGAGGATAATGTTTTCATGCGCCGCAAGTCTCATGAACTTTCAAAGGTAACATTATCTCCTCATCCTCCACTTCAACTGAAACTGTTGAAGAAAAATTGTTTGCACTGATCTCATCTTTGTTATCAGGAAGCTGAATCAATGGATGGAGTTTCCAAGTTGGAAGAAATGTGTTTGAGAATCAAAGCTCTTACAGACGCAGTAACGGAAAAGGAAAAGTTTATGATGCTTGAGAACGAAAATTCATACCCTATGCTTGAGGCATCATTGAAACAAATCAAAACCGGTGGAAACAGAAGAAGCATGAGGTAGCAAGAAGGAGGAAATGGCAAAACTCGGAAGCAGAGTTACGAAATCGAGATGGTAATGAAAGATATTGTGCTTGATCAAACATCTGATGGATCATCGTATGAGATTGTAAGTAAGAAAGGGACTTCAGAGTTGGATCTTCATGGTTTTGTTGCGCCAAAGCCAGGGAAGACTGAGTATGAAACGAGCAAATGACAGCTTGAAGAAGCAGAGGAAGTAATGGAGAAACTGTTTAAAGTTAATCGAAAGCTGACTACAAAAGCTGAATCAGAGAAGGATATTGATAGAAGAAGGAGAATCTCGGAACAAGCGAGAAGAGGATCGGAGAAGCTTGGGAGGTTACAGTTAGAGATACAGAGGATTCAGTTCTTGTTGATGAAACTTGAAGGAGAGAAAGAGAATCGAGCTAGGTCGAAGATTGTAGATACCAATTCGAAAGTTCTTCTGAGGGATTACATTTATGGTCGAACCAGAAGCGTAACGATGAAGAAGAAGACAAAGAAGCGGTCTGTATTTTGCGGTTGCGTTCAGCAGCCGTTGTCTCCTTGAACTTATTTATTAAAACTGTTGTTACTTCACTTGCAAGTACCAAATAGATTCATGTGAATTCTTTTAATTGCGTTTGCGATTATGTTTTTGAACGCTGACGATGTAGTAGTAGTAGTAGTGCGTTTAAATAATAGACTCTTTGTTTTTTTTTTTTTTTGGATTACAATAACAGACTCTTATTATTTATGGATGAAAAGATAACTTTTAGAAATGTGAGATTTAATATATGAAAATCTTAAACGTTGTTAAATTCCGGTGAGTCAGGTTTAGCGGTGTGGAGTATGAAATCGCAGGCAGTGACGGCTTCAGCCACCGTGAGATAAATCCGTTCTTTGCCAATGCTTTCTATGAAGTTGGATTTGATTAGCTTCTTCATCACCTCTGCTCCTGGGTTCGTTACCACTAGCTGAGAAAATTAGAGGACCAAATTGTAAAGTGAATAAATGTTTGGGAACTTAATTATCTTGTAAAAGGAAAATTAATCGCTTATACTTATATTAACATCCCTGCTCTGGATCACGCACAGTTACTAAATTACCCTGGGCTACTTGGCTGTGTGTGTGTTGTAATAAGGGATAGAATCGAGATTTAACAACGCAGGTGAGATCCGACGGCCGAAAATAAGACATATGCGACAAGATCTTGACCACTTAATAAGAAAGGAGTCTCTCATCCGCAGCTATAAAATCCAACCCTAATTTTGATTTTTCTTCTCTCTTTCTCGATTTCTTCGATACCATGTCCAGCGGTTCCGATTTCGTCCGTAAGATCTATCTCTTACTCGCAATTGTTTGACTTATTTCATCTGATCGATCTGTTTGTCCCTTCTATTTTGTTTGTTTTCCGTCTCTTAATTGCTTTAATCCGTTGTTTTTTTTTTGTGTGAAACCTGGCAGATGCTATAACAGGGGTCTTCTGGGACGTGGAGGATTTCCCAGTCCTTCCTGGTTACGATGTGGATGTCTTACCACAGATCAAGAGAGCTCTTTTGAGGGAGGGTTATATGACTTCTCCTCTGGATTTCTCAGTCCAGGCTTATGGTAAGGGTTGTCACCTTTGGCAGCCAGGAATCCAAATGATGGGTGAGTAATTCCACCTCATTTTTTCTCTCTCTCTCTCTCTCTTTTATTACGTACTTTTATATATAGACCATGATATGATATCCTTTTCCAGAGGAAAGCAAATGTTCGAGACTTCAAAGGTTATTATTGGACATGGTTCTCTTTGCTTTCAACAATCCTGTGGAAGTTGATAATCCTTATAGTGAAGTAAATTTGATGGTAATTGCAAAATTCTGCACAGAAGAAGACATTGGCTTTTTTAGGCATCTTAAAGCTTTGCAAGAAAAAAAATTCAATGTCTTCTTAGTTGTGCCTGATAACTGCGCACCAGAACTGATGCCACCTCCTAATACTGTAAGCTTAGTATGGCATTGGAAAAGGCTTTGTGAAGGAGATTATGCCAACTCGGACAATGATGATTCTGATTCTGATTCTGACTAGGACCAAATGATGCTGATTAATTCTTCTTCGGTTTGCGCTTAAAATAATGTACTCGGCTTTGCTGTTGTTCTGATAATAGCATTGGCCCTTTGTTTTTTCTTTTTATTGTTGTTGTTCAACGGCTCTTTTTTTTTTTTTTTTTTTTTATAACCCAGGTATCCCAACCCTCCCCGACAGGGCAGGGGTCCACGTGTTAGCTATCGGAAACCCGACATAGCAGGGGTTCACTTGTCAGATTATCGGTTTGGTCGGACTAGTCACGTGGGCGGCCAAACGCAGACCCGTTTTAAAGTGTTTTAGGGCCTTAGGCAAATTTATTTTGCTAGGACCTTTTAACAAAAAAAATTCTTGTTTTGGAGCTTATTTCTTTGTATAATTTTTTTTTGTATGGGCCAATAATATAAATAAAAAAAAAAAAAAAATTTGGGTCTTTTTTTCTTAAATTTTTTTGTTTTTTTATGGGCCCATGGCAAATGCCCATGTTGCCATGGACCTAAGACGGGCCTGGCCAAACAGCACTCCACGTGTCGGTTCCTGGAATGCTGCAGCCCGTATGTGAATACCGCAGTGGCCGGGACTCGAACTCATGATGGCGGGTACCTCAGCTGAGGGTCCTTTACCACCAGAGCTAGAGGCTCCTTTGTGTTCAACGGCTCTTTGTTCTCTTGTAAACTCTCTTTTGTGTTCAACTGATTTTCAGTTTGATCCCTTTCCCATTAATGCCATCTCTATGTTTTTCATTCTCCTCAAGAGGACAGTGTTGTTTCCCAATGTTTTTTTAGATCACCTTTGTGCAATCCTGTAGTTGCAAGGAGAGCGCATCAGAATTCTTCCAAACGGAAAATATTAATCACCCACCAAAAAGACAGTCAGACGACGCCTTGTGTTTTTTGTTTTTTTTTTTTTTCACGCAAAAACTCAGTTGCTTTTTTTTGTCAACGACAAAACTTGCCATTTCTTCTCCGGGCCTACGGATTGGTCCCTAACAGTGCTATGTGAGACTCTTATCTCTAACATTCTTTTCCGTTTCCAATATCAACGCCAGTGTTGTACTTTCCATGATCTTGCCAACACCAAAACAACCAATATATGAAGCAATTTTTGTGGTCGCTATCTATTTGCCAACAGGGCCATAATTTACAGACTATTAACATCTCTAAAGCTCGAATGAAACACAGCTAACACTTTTTGTTCTCTGGACTAAAGTTGGAGCAACACAGATTCTTCTTACAAAGAAAAGGCGTGTGACCAAAAACTGTCCGCATGTGTATACATTCCCTTTGAACCTGGTTTTGAGGATCAGACCAATCTAATCTTCACGTGTCATACTTGTTGCAAAACCCAAAAGCCCATGTCTGTAAAAGCTAGATCCTCTGACAAGAATAATCTGGACATTTACAATGGAAGAGCTGGGCGTTGTGGGACAACATTCAACACACCCCTTGCAGTCGCCTGTTACCAGGAAAAGGAGAAGAGACTCAGTCAGGGAGAAGCTCGAGTTTTTCGAACCCGAGAGAACTTCTGATTAAAAATCAATACCTCGTAGAAGAAATTGAAATTTAGGCGTAAAAGAAAACGTCTCAAGAATGGGGCTCGCTGCCTCCCGGCAAGCTTGCTGCTTCTCAGTATGGTGTACAAGGAATTCGACTTATTATTGAATTCCTTAAAAAAGGCAAGAAAAAAAGAAAAGGAAGAAACAAATCATGAGAGACCATTTCGCCTTTCTATGAGTGTAACAGTGCAATAGATAACGCACCTTGGCAATGTTTTCAAGTTCTGAAGTGTTTGGATTGCTTGCTTGATTCTCAATGTTCCTGCAGAACTGGAGACAGAGTTTCATGATGCTGTCGAGTATCCTTGAGACAGAACCAATGTCGAGATAAGAGCGGAGAGATACCTGCATTTGTGTAGCACAGTAGGTAAAGTGGTAGGGGGAGACATTAAAAAAAAAAAAACATTTACTGTAAAAGATTTCGGTTCAGCAAACAACGAGCATTGGATATACTTACACTTGATGGAAGCCAACGAGCTCAGTGAAGTCTTGAGCTCAGTGAAGGGTTTGCAACACCTTCCATTGAGATTCTATCACGCCAACCTTAAGACAACGAGAGAATCAAACCTTAGACGTTTTTGTTTTTCAAACTGGCTTGTCACTAACTATTAATTAAATCCTTATGAGGCGTCGTAGGTTTCTTTACCTGAATGTAAAACTGAAGATTCCTTATCAGTCAGTAATGCCATGTGTTCTCTAACACGCCACATGGGTCATATTCCTTGTCGTCTTTGTTGAGATGTTGATACGTTTGTACCATCTTTTCGATGTTGAGCAGATTCTATATGATCTTGATGCATTACTGATAAACCCTTATGAGTCTACACTAGAGGTTTTACTGTATATCTCTAATATGAATAGGATTAAGGCTAAGTGTTTTCATATATAAGGAGATGCCAAGGTGTGACATAACTCATGAGTTTACAGAGATTGATTAAGATTGAGAGGTTCAGAGAGCTTTAGTTTTGAGTAATTTTCTAAAGCATAATAAAGAGAATTATTCTTTATTGATCTTTTGAGTTTTTAATTGTGTTTTTAAATTCTAGAGAATGAACCCTATTTACTATGGTAGACATCAAAATTCTTCATTCATTATGCATTATCCGTACCCACCACATTATATAATGAAATTCAAAAGGTTTGGAATACATGACAAAATACAAGGAAATAACGGTTATTGGATAGAGGGAAAAGGGATTAAACAGAGCGACAAAACCAAAGAGTATCATATAGATTAAACAATATTGTTGATATGCTGGACATTGCTCCCGCAAAAGGAACAGGGTTTACTCCGGCTTTGTTTCTCGTGTTCCTCTATTGAGGAGGAGAAGGGCTGAGCTAAGGTCGAGAGAGTTTCCTCCATCTAAGAGGCTTTCCCAATACCACATATTGTATTTGATACTGGCCATCATCGGAACTGGAGTTTCTTCCGGTATAATGTTCTGAGGCATAACATAGAGAACATTGAAATCATATGAGTCCAGAAACCCAAGAAGTGACATGAACTGCGATGACCTTTCCGTGGTGTCTTTCGCAATTACCATTACATTTGCTCCAGTGAGGTAGCGGCACTCAGAATTATCCATTGCCCAGAAACCAATGTCAAATAACATCTGACTCAGTCTAGTATATTTACTAGCTGGAAATGCATATTAACGGAGGTTACATATATAATAAACATAAACATATATAAATATAATAAAACAACAAATTAAGGAAATCTAACTTTGGACTTCGAAGACGGTTAAAGCATCTAGATTGTCAAGAGGTTCCCTGACACCATATCCCTTGAATGACACCTCACCACCATAACCCCTCTTCTTAAGAGCTGATTTTATACGCTCACAAACCCAATTTATGGAACGACCATTAGGGACTAGGAAATCATCCAAGTCCCAGAACACGGTTGTAATAGCATCTGTAAACAATTGATTAGAATCCGCTTGTTTAACATGCATGACAGATCCATCGGATGAAATCTAATCCAGGTAAAAGACAAACAATTTAGAGCAGGAGATAGATCTTACTGGAGACATCTGAGGGCATGATTTCGACGGAGATCGAGCAAATTAGATTAGTGACTCCGAGAAAGAAAAAAAAAGAGACAAAATTAGGGCTGGATGCGGATTTGTTGAAAGCGTGGATTATTTATCTATTTAAAGCCAGAGATTATTTTTTTGGGCCCATTTAAAGCGAGAGAGTATATTATTTAGCCATAATCGTAACCAGTTTTTGATTAATTTCGACCTTGTCAGATTTAGTTGGCTTAACCTTTTAACATAAGTTAGTGGAAAATCTAAACTTTTAGCGGGGCGAAGATAAAGAGGCCAACGGGCTTAACGCCCACATTAAAATCTAGTTTTCTGAAGCTTGACTAAAGGGTTTAGGTCTTAGGTTTTATTATATATAATCGATAATCGATGTTCTTGGTGCTTGTAAGACTACTTTTATTGAATTTATAAACCAGAGCTTTTATCTCTTACAACCCTTATTACGGCTGTTTTGATTAGCTTCTTTGTGTTATCCTAGTTGCGACTACATCACTCAGCAACCCTAAACCCTATTTTTATTTTATTTTGAAATGAGCGACCAATTGACTGATTATGAGAGAAACTGGGGGGGGGGGGGTCATCATGTATTGGGACTTTATCAGATTTAGAGCTCGATTGGTTTAAACGCTGTGGGTGCGGGTGCGAGTGCGGAAGCGGACAGTTGCGGTTGGAAGCGTTACTAAGCAATTTGAACGACTGGTTTCGCGGTTACAAACGGGAGCGTTTGCGGATAATTTATGACTGGTTAACCAGCGGGTACAATAACGGTTAAACAAAATAAATATAATATAAAATAATAAAGAAGCTATAAAAATACCAAAACCATACTATTATTATAAAATATATAAAATTTTTTTTATCATAATTTAAAAAGAAAAAACAATAAAGCACTAAAGAATTATTCAAAACAAAGAAATTTCATAATAATATGTTGATTACTTCATGAATTGAGTTCATCGCCAAAAATTATATCAAGTAGAGGGACAAATTGCAGAGTGATGCTTGCTTGAACTCGTGGATCTTCGGAATTGACTTTATACATATGATAGAATTTCTTCAACATTTCAAAACGGTTTTTTACTTGAGGCCAGATCAAATCAATTCCAAACTGGTTATTAATATTTTTAAGTATATTTTCTCTGTGAGGACCACTTAGAAGTCTTTTCCCTTTGTCTTCCGTTTGTTTCTCCACAATCATCCATTGAAGTAGTGCACAAGTCATCTCAGTTAAGCATCTAATTCGCTGAAATATAAAATTATATTTAAGCAATTTAGTTTTAATCTAATAAATTATAAAGTATATAGAGACATAATATAACTTACCATTTTAGAAGTGGAAGCAGCACGATCATGTTGTGAAGCCATGAATCTCACCTTCATATACAGTAAACATATTTAAATATGACTAAAACAAAATATAGTCAAATCTATTATCATGACAAAAAAGAAGGTATTTTTGACCATTAAACCAAAAAGAAGAAGAAAATACCTTTAACCTTGTATGGTGTTATTAGGTTTATAAATGGTGTTCCGAGAATGATATTTTGGTATATATCGTCTGTGAGAACAAAAGCAGTTTTGAAAAGAATATTGTCTTTTAATATTGAAGCTTGTGTTTTTGAAGTTATACTAAGTTTCGAGTTATTTGCTACTGAAAGTTTTTCATTTTTTTTATGTTGAAAACATTTTGGTACAAGATCCGTTTTTATGCAATTTAGGTCGGCACCATTGTCAAAAAGTGCAATTGTATCTATTTTGTAAATTTCTGAGAAAACAAGTGTAATTTTTATTTTATATTTCCGAGATGTGATTTCTCTTAGTACGAAGAGGAAATCATTTGGTATAGTGTTTAGGGATTATATTTGTTCTACTAGATCGTCTTCTATATTTTCTGAACAAATGTTATCATGTTCCTCCGAACTGGAGTCATCATGTTTAGAAGTTAATATTGAATGAAAATACTCGGAATCTGTTTTTTGTTCTTCTTTTAAATGTTTGAGCTCATTTTTTACATCTTTGATCTCAATTCGAAGGGATTGTAGAGTTGTTTTGGAATTATTTTTTCTTCCTTGGTTGAGGATAGTTGTTAAGTTATATGAAGAGTTTGGACTTAATGGATCTTTGGTTTTGTAGGATTTTGTCCTTCATTTAGGATCGAAATAATTGTTTCAAGAAATTTTCATTTTATTTGGGGGTCTGTGATTGAATTCAAGATTTCTAGTTGGAATTCTTGATCTTTTGTGAGAACTTGGATTTTATTACTATCTGAGTCCGAGTTGGATGATGAACTATTTAGTTCATCAACTTGCAAGGCCTCTTCAGAAGAAGGCTTAGAGTCATAATCAGTAGATGAGGAAGAGTATTCTAGAAAAATGTTTGATATTTTGTCTGTGATTTCTTCTCCAAGATCGAGCTCTTGGATTTTCTTATTCAGACGACAATATATATTTTGAAGTGTGACCTTTCTTATTGCATTTATAGCATGTTAGGTTTTTATAAAAAGGTTTGTTTTAGGATTCTTTTGGCTTGAATTTGTTTCGGGATTTATTCCACAAATTTTCTCTTCGAGATTTATTCCAGGAATTTTCTCGTGGCCTATATTCTTTAAAGTTTTTTGTAAATTTTGATTTTTTGGAATGGTATGCTGGTTTACAATCACCTAGACATTACTTTTTATTGGTAGGATCCATTTCAAATTGCTTGCAGAAGGAACCCAATTCTACTTTAGTTCTTCTAAGTTCCCATTTGAGATGTTTCTGGAGTTTTAAATCTTGACAGATCTTAAGACCTTCTTGTTGGACAAGACTAACTAATTCTCCATAAGTAAAATCATCGTAATCAATTATTTGGATACCACTAGATTCTCTAATTTTTGTTCTAACTTTTTCTCCTAAGAGCGTTGGTAGACCAGCAAGAAATTTTTCTTTCCAGAAGGGTTGGTTTGAATCTTGTCGGAGTAGGACCCTAGTGAGGAAGGTGTTCTTATACCATTGGAAATCACTTAATTTTTTACATTTAAGATTTCAAAGAAGTTCTGCATTTTTGTCTCTAAGGACTGAGGGATCTCCTATGAAATGAAGGGTTATGGCTAAAACTAGAGTTGCTACCGCATTTTGTTGGGGGTTTCCAAAGTTATCTAGAATTGGCATTCCTTCATCATCTATTTTTATAGCATCAAGAATATCTCCTCGTTGTTGATTATTAAGATAGTTATCCCACCATCCTTTAAGCTGTCCCGAGAAGCCAGCTATAAGGAGTTCAGCTACAGTTTTATATTCATTTCCTATTTGTGTTCTATAGGCATTTGCAGCCATCGTCATTTTTTGGAGGAAACTTAAAATGTTGTATTCAGATATTCCATCTAGATTCCAGCCATAGACTAAAGAAGAGTTAAACCTAGATTTTTCTATTGGCTGAATTTGTCCTAGGTCCGGTGCTGTTATTATTTGGTTTTCATGACTGCTTCTCCAATCAAGACGGTTTATCCTATTGTTTGAAAATTGTTTTAAAGTTTTATCAGAATCTGATTCATGAGACAGAGTATTTATTTGAATATTTGAGCTTTGCGTTTCAAGATTATTAGTTGCTTGGATTATTTTAGGATTTCTTAGGATCTTAGAAGTTGGGGTGTCAGGAACATCATAAGCTTGATGTTTACTACTTTCCCCTATTTCTATGTTGCTTAGTTGGCTTTGAAGGGCACGGATGAATTCTATATTTGTGTTTTGGTATGTCTTGACACTAGTTTCTGAAATTTGAAAAGGCTTGAAAATTGGAAGTTTCAGGTTTTTGCTAGATGGAGTTTTATTTGGGTAATCTGGTTGTTTTAAAATTGTTTTTTCAATCCTATCAAGTTGTTTACTTATTATGCCTAGATTAGTGTTTGAAAAATTGTTTTGAAGAATGATGTTTTTGATATTTGTCTTATCATCTTCTTGAGGAAGTTTAAAAGGGATTGTTTCAATTGGTTTACCTAATAATTCAAGCTTTATTCCCTGTTGAGGGGGTGGTTTGAACGAACTATTTTTCCATTAGTAAGTGTTTCCCACTCAGAAATTTTGTTTCGATTGGTAATGGTATTTGCTGTTTTTGAATAAGGACAATATATTTTATTTTCTTTTGCGTAATCTTCAAACCAATTGAACAAGAGAACTTGAACTTTGTTTTTTTTAAGATATTCATAATATTCCTCTTGTATTTTTTCTCTTGTTTTGGAGAACTCTTTGAAAAACCAATTTCTTTTTTGTAAATTATTTTTTGAATATAATTCTTCTTGTAAAATTTTTTTATTTATCTCAAAATTTTTCTCTAGGACATTTAGTTCATTAGCCATATCAGTGATAGCCGAAAATGTTGGGCTAGTTGGCTCAGATTTTGTGACAAATTCATTTTGTTCAAGACTAGCTCCTGAAGTATAAACAAGTTTTGGAATTTGTGTTTGAAAACCAACATTTCTTAAGATTGAATTGGGAATATCAGAGGTTGAGAATCGTGGTTGATATCTAGATTCTTGAATCGGATAGCTACGACCTATTTGGGAGACTCTCCCTAAGTCTAAAGTACCCATAGTTGAGGAGGATTCATAAGTTAAATCATCTTCAGTATTTTTATCATTATGCCTGATGAAGGAAAGCTTAACTTTTCCGTCATCAGATTGTTCAATATTTTTTAGACGTGTGTTTGGCTCTATTGGTTCTATAGGTTTTTGAGGTTTTGGTTGGGTGACTCCTTCGAGGATCCCTTCATCTGGAAGATTTACATCTTTCCATTGAATCGATCTTGGAATAACAGAGTTTGATTTCGAAAGATCAGTTTGGAGTAAAAGGGTTTCACCCTTTTTACTTGATATTTTCACTTTTCAAGAAAAACACTTGTCATGGCTTTATAGTGTAATCTAAAAACCAAAGCGATTGTAATTGATCCTTCGATCATTTCATAGTTATGTGTTTTAACTTGTAAAACTAGAGATTTTAAAATATTTCTATCATTTAGAGAAACGGTAAAATTTGGATAACAATCAAATGATATTGGACTAGCACATAAACTTGATTCTATAGAGCTGAGCAAAGAATCTTCAAATAATTTAAATCTAGTATCTCTTAAGATAGCTAGAATCGAAGTATTAAGACCTTGTTTTGAAAATGGTTTTATACCGACTTGGATTAAGCCAATATGTATATATTTAAAATTCTTTTCTCTATGCCTTTGTAAAGCATTTTCTGAAAATAGATAGATTGTTTCGAAAGGTTTAGTTAATTGGATATCACGTTCTTCTGTTTTAATTGAGAAATTTGTTTTTAAGAAATTCATTCTTGAGATTTGATAGATTTGGTCCCTATGAACTCTTGGGATTTTCCAATTGTCAATTGATCCTTGAAAATCATCTATAGTAGTTTCATGACTATTTATAACCTTTTTAGAATCTTTTGAAGATTTATTCCTTGATGAAGATGATTCGGATCTATCTAGTGAATTCTTAAAATACGAACTCATAATGAAATTCTATTGGTTTTAAAAGATTTAGACTCCCTACAATCCAGACTTAATTCTAGGTTTTATTGTCCTACACTTCATGGGACTTACTTCCTAGACACGAGACCGGCAAAAACACTCAGGAGGACTAAACTCTTAGAACTCAATATTAAATCACTTAAGTTTGAGTTAAGAAATTTGCTAAACATATGTATATTATGTTCAACTAGTTGATATTTCTTCTATAGATCTAGTCGTAATAAAAATCATAGATTTCATAGAAATATATAATAAGATATATCATGATGTATGCAGATAATATAATAAACGTGAAAACGTATGACCACAAAGTCATGATATATATTTCTTGAAAAAGAGTAAACATTTTGATTGATTTGTACTAAATTACTAAATTACTACATGGCTCTGATACTAGGAGGGGATTGTGACATCTCTAACGATTGCTATTAAGCTTATACAACTCGGGAACCAGTGGTTCCGAGGAACAAGTCTCAGAGTATAAGAGTTTTAGCAATGTTTAGATCATATGTCTAAGCCGAATTTGGATTTTATATAAGATTTTTAAAAGTACAAAACAGGAAATTATTATAGATTTGAAACTTACAATTGGAAACGGAAGAAGAGTTCTTTGACTCGAAATGGAAGAGGTGAGAGAATGGTTTCTAGGGAGGGGGAATGAGAGTCTGCCTTTGAAGAGATGCATGATACTTCTTATATAGAAGTTTACATGCGCATATTCAATTTTAAAATTAAAAACATTTGGAATAATTAAAAGCGCACTAAGCGCATTATCTTTTGAGTGCGCCTCGAGATGCTCCTTGTCCTCTGCTTTTCGTAGTGGACTTTAATGTCTTTGTTTGCTTTTTGTAGTGGGTTTTGTCGCCGATAACTTTTGTAGTTGGGAAAATATTTTTGTGGCTGACAACTACTGTTGTTGATTGCGGATTTTGTGGAGATGTGTTTGAAGTCGTCTTTGGATTATCTTCTTTGGATTCCGATGTTTGATGTCGGTTTTGGATTATCATCTTTGGATTGTCTTCTTTGGATTCCGATGTTTGATGTCGGTTTTGGATTGTCGTCTTTAGATTGTCTTCTTTTGGATTGTCTTTTTTGTACAAACATCTCTCCCTAAAAACAAGTCCAAAACAACGGAGTCCAAGAGCAACATCAAACATGCAACATCAAACATCGAAATCCGAATCTTACTTCAAAAACAGACTCCGCAAAATCCGCAATCAACCACAAAAGATGTCAGCCACAAATCTGGATCCACTACAAAAGCAAAAGTCGGCCACAAATCCGGATCCACTACAAAAGCAAAAGACAAATCCATCAAAATCCACTACGAAAGGTAGAAGACAAGGAGCATCTCGAGGCTACCACCAAACGCACTACAAAAGAAAAAGATGAAGCTATCATTCAAGATTATTAAATAAAAATTTTTTAAATGCACATGTAAACTTCTATATAAAGAAGTGTCGTGCAACTCTTCCAAATCACAACTTACACACTCCCTCTCTCTCTAAAACTCTCTCACATCTTCCATCTCGAGTCAAGAACTCTTCTTCCATTTTTAATTTGTAAGTTGATCTGTACTTGTTATAAATCTAATAAAGAAATTCCAAATTTTCCTATCAACACCTCTTGGTATACAACCAACTAATCTTACTTCACTCTGAGACACGGTTCCCCCAATACATTGTAACGGAGTTGTGAAAATATTAATTGAGTGTATCCTCGATCCTCTCCCTATGGTATCAGAGCCATGTGGATAATGTTAGTGATAGTGTTAAAATGGAACTAATCTAAAATCACAATGTTTTAAACCTCAATCAAAATGTTTAGTTATCCATTTACTCTTTTTCATGAAGTATATTTAATGACTTTATGATCATACGTTTTATGTTTTACTATTCTATTCTCATATATCATGACTTACTTAATTATATTTTTTTATGAAATTTACGATTTCTATTACGACTAAACCAAATTTACAATTTCTATTACGACTAAACCCAAATAAGATCTTTTCTAAAATATATATATTCGTCGAAACAAGATTTAGAGATCATCAATCCTCGGATTGTTGAAAAGTCTCAACTCGAACCTTGTGTATACAAGCAACCCTCGAACTTGGTTAATACCCTAAAAAGTTAATACCTTGATTCTTGTGGTATCGAGGGGATCTTTCGAGTCAAGAAATTGATTTAGAGTATATATATCTCAAGAAAACTCTTACTTACTAGTTGAACAAAGATTTAAATCGTTTAGAAAATTTCTGAATTACAAACTTAACATTTTTCTTTTGAGTTTTACAAAGATTAGTCCTCCCGCGTGTTTTTGCCAGTCTTGTGTCTAGCAAGTAAGTCCCGTGAAGTGTAGGGCAATTAAACCTAGAATTAAGTCTGGATTGTAGGGAATCTAAATCTTTAAAAAATCCATTAGAAATTCATGATGAGTTTGTATTTTAGAAATTCACTAGATAGATCTGAATCATCTTCATCTAGAAGTAGATTTCCAAAAGAATCTAAAAAGGTTATAAATAGTCAAGAAACGACCATAGATGACTTTCAAGGCTCAATTGACAATTGGGAAATCCCAAGGGTTAATAGAGATCAAATCTATCAAATCTCAAGGATGAATTTCTTAAAAACAAAATTTTCAATTAAAACAGAAGAGCGTGACATACAATTAACTAAACCTTTTGAAACAATTGAATTATTTTCACAGAACGCTTTACAAAGACATAGAGAAAAGAATTTCAAATACATACATATTGGCTTAGTACAAGTCGGTATAAAACCACTTTCAAAAGAAGGTCTTAATACTTCAATTTTAGCTATCCTAAGAGATACTAGATTCAAGTTATTTGAAGACTCTTTGCTCAGCTCTATAGAGTCAAGCCTTTGTGCTAGTCCAATATCATTTGATTATTATCCAAATTTCACCGTTTCTTTAAATGAAAAATATATATTAAAATCACTGGTTTTACAAGTTAAAACACATAACTATGAAATGATCGAAGGATCAATTCCGATTGCCTTGGTTTTTAGACTACATTATAAAGCCATGACTAATGCTTTTTCTTCAAAAGTAAAAATATCGAGTAAAAAGGGTGAAACACTCTTACTCCTAACCGATTTTTCAAAATCAAACTCTGTTATTCCAAGATCAATTCAATGGAAAGATGTAAACCTTCCAGATGAATGGATCCTTGAAGGAGTAACTCAACCAAAACCTCAAAACCCTGTACAACCAATAGAGCCAAACACACGTTTAAAAAATATTGAACAATCTAATGACGGAAAAGTAAAGCTTTCTTTCATCAGACCTAATGAGAAAAATACTGAGGATGATCTCATCTATGAATCCTCTTCAAATATGAATACAGTAGACCTAGGAAGAGTCTCCCAAATAGGACATAATTACCCGATTCAAGAACCCAGATTCCAACCACGATTCTCAACTTCTGACGTTCCAAATTCAATCTTGAGAAATGTTGATTTTCGAACACAGATTCCAAAACCTGTCTATACTTCAAATAGTCTTGAACAAAATGAATTTGTCACGAAATCAGAACCAACTAGCCCAACTTTTTCAGCTATCACTGATATGGCAAATGAACTAAATGTCTTAGAAAAAGAATTTGAGATAAATAAAAAAGTTTTGCGAGAAGAATTCTATTAAAAAAAAATTTACAAAAAAAAATTTGGTTTTTCAAAGAATTTTCAAAGACCAGAGAAAATATACAAGAAGAGTATTATGAATACCTTAACAAAAACAGAGTTCAAATTTTATTTTTTAATTGGTTTGAAGATTATACAAAAGAAAATAACATTAAAAATCCTTTTTTAAAAAGCGCAAATCCTATTACCAATCGAAACAAAGGATGTGAATGGGAAACATTTACTAATGGAAAAATAATTCAATCAAATCACCCCCCTCAACAAGGAATAAAACTTGAGTTATCAGGTAAACCGATCGAAGCAATTCCTTTTAAAATCCCTCAAGAAGATGATAAAACAAATATCAAAAACATCATTCTCCAAAACAATTTTTCAAACACTAATCTTGGCACAATAAGTAAACAACTTGATAGGATTGAGAAAACAATTCTAAAACAAACAAATCACCCAAATGAAACTCCATCTGATAAAAAACTAAAACTTCCAATTTTCAAACCGTTTCAATTTTCAGAAAATAGTGTTAAAACTTGCCAAAATACGAATATAGAATTCATACGAGTTCTCCAAAACCAACTGAGCAATATAGAAATAGGGGAAAATAGTAAGCATCAAGCTTACGATGTCCCTGATACCCCAACTTCCAAAGCCCAAAGAAATCCTAGAAATCTCGAAACACAAAGTTCAAATATTCGAATAAATACCCTATGTCATGAATCAGATTCCGATAAAACCATAGAACAATTTTCAAACAATAAAATAAACCGTCTTGATTGGAGAAATAATCATGAAAATTAAATAATAACAGCACCAGATCTAGGACAAATTCAGCCAATCGAACAATCTAGGTTTAACTCTTCTTCAGTCTATGACTGGAATCTAGATAGAATATCTGAATATAACATTTTAAATTTTCTACAAAAAATGACCATGGCTGCAAACGCCTATAGAACACAAATAGGCAATGAAGATAAAACGGTAGCTGAACTCCTTATAGCTGGCTTTTCAGGACAGCTTAAAGGATGGTGGGATAACTATCTAAATAACCAGCAACGAGGAGAAATTCTTGATGCTATAAAAATGGATGAAGAAGGAATGCCAATTATAGATAATTTTGGAAATACACAACAAAATGCAGTATCAACCCTAGTCTTAGCTATAACCCTTCATTTCATAGGAGATCCTTCTGTCCTTAGGGACAAAACACTGAACTCCTTTCAAATCTTAAATGAAAAAAATGAAGTGATTTCCAATGGTATAAAAACACCTTCCTCACTAGAGTCCTACTCCGGCAAGATTCAAATCAACCCTTCTGGAAAGAAAAATTTCTTGCTGGTCTACCAACACTACTAGGAGAAAAGGTCAGAACTAAAATTAGAGAATCTAGTGGCATCCAAATAATAGATTATGACGATTTCACTTACGGTGAATTAGTTAATCTTGTCCAACAAGAAGGTCTTAAAATCTATCAAGATTTTAAACTCCAAAAACACCTCAAATGGGAACTTAAAAGAACAAAAATAGAGTTAGGGTCTTTTTGCAGACAATTTGAAATGGATCCTACAAATAAAAAGTCATGTGCAGGGAATTGTAAACCAGAATACTATTCCAAAAAATCAAAATTTACAAAAAACTTTAAAGATTATAGACCACAAGAAAGTTCCTGGAAAAAACCTCGAAGAAATAACTCCTGGAATAAAAGTAGGAAAACATTTAAACCACAAGAATCAAAAAAATAAACCTTTTTATAAAAATCTAACATGCTATAAATGCAATAAAAGGACATACTTCAAAATACTGTCGCTTAAATAAGAAAATCCAAGAACTCGATCTTGGAGAAGAAATCACAGACAAAATATCAAATCTTTTCCTGGAATACTCTACATCATCTAGTGATTACGATTCTGAACACTCTTCTGAAGAGGCCTTGCAAGTTGATGAACTTAATGATTCATCATCTAGCTTGGACTCAGATAAGAAAAGTGTTCAAGTCCTCACAAAAGATCAAGAATTCCAACTAGAAATCTTGAATTCAATATCAGACCCCCAACTAAAACAAAAATTTCTAGAAACAATTATTTCATCCCTAAATGAAAGTCAAAAAACAGAAATTCCTACAAAACCAAATGGTCCGTCAAATACAAACTCTTCATATAACCTCACAACTATCCTCAACCAAGGAAGAAAAAATAGTTCTAAAACAACCCTCCAATCACTTCAAATTGAAATAAAATATGTAAAAAATGAGCTCAAACATCTAAAAGAAAAACAAAAAACCGATTCCGAGTATTTTCATTCAATATTAGCCTCTAAACATGATGACACAAGTTCAGAAGAACATGAGAACAATTGTCCAGAAAATATAGAAGATGAAATAATAGAACAAATACAATCTCTAAACACCATACCTAAGAGAAATCACCTCTCGAAAATATAAAATAAAAATTACACTTGTCTTTTCAGAAAACTATAAAATAGATACAATTGCACTCTTTGACACGGGTGCAGACTTAAATTGTATAAAAACAGGTCTAGTACCAAGATGCTTTCATCATAAAACAAATGAAAAACTCTCAGCAGCAAACAATTCCAAACTTAGTATAACATCAAAAACAGAAGCTTCAGTATTAAAAGATAATGTTCTTTTCAAAACTGCTTTTGTTCTCACAGATGATATATACCAAAATATCATTCTCGGAACACCATTTATAAACTTAATAACACCTTACAAAGTTAATGAAGATTCAATCTCCTTCAAAACACAAGATAAGAAATTTCTCTTTGAATTTATGGAAACACCGAAAAAGAGAAGCCTAAACTTAATAAAAGCCTACTCAATACAAGAAAATTCAATAAATACACTAATACATAGCAAAAAATTTCGCTTGGAAAATTTGCAAACGGAATTTCTTGTTGAAAAGACGAAAGAAACCCTAGAAACTCCAATTACAAAAGAAAAAATTTCAAAACTAACAAAGCTTTTCGAAGAACAATTATGCTCCGACTTACCAACAGCCTTTTGGGATAGAAAACAACACATAGTTGATCTACCCTATGAAGAAAAATTTGATGAAAAATAAAATCCTACAAAAGCTCGCCCAATACAAATGAACTCTGACCTAGAGAATCATTGCAAAAAAGAAATTTCAGAACTTTTAAACAAAAATTTAATTTCAAAGTCACGATCTCCATGATCTTGTGCAGCTTTATATGTGAATAAAAACTCTGAAATAGAAAGGGGAACTCCAAGACTCGTAATAAATTATAAACATTCCTCCCCTTGATGTTACATTATCATTACATATATATATATGCCTTTTTTTTTTTCAAATTTACAAATCGTCTTCGTCTATTTCGGGTTCACTTCCGGATGCTTGGGAGTTCTGTGTTGAGATTGATTTGATTTCTTCTTCTGATTTTGCAGCTGCTAACATAGACAACATTTTTGCTTTTTGGGCTAGGAAGAGAGTCATTTCTGGTGTTTGGATTAATTTTTGTGGAGCTGGTGAATTAAGAGTTTTGGAATTTTGTGATCGGATCCATTCAGGGATATTTGAAGGATATAAATTTGAGGGGATTCTGTATTTATTCCACCATTTGACTTTAAATCTTCGTTTGATAATGGGTATTGTATCATCCGAGAATTCAAAAGTCCATGAGAAAACCCAGGGCAAATGGAATTTAGAATGAAAAAGGGCCAAGGCAGGAAATCATTTTTCATCTTCAGATGGTATGAAACTGGATTTGAAGATTTGGAAGGATTTATTTATCTGAGGCTTGAAAATGTTTATGACGGAACCAAAGTTGTTCCACCATTGATTAAACCAGATAGGAGATTTGGATAGGTTACATGCGGTGTCGAAAAAGATCAACCACGTGTGTTCGTGTTTGGGGGATTGAATAAGGAAAGCATTGTACCAAGCTTGGCAATAATCCCAGTAATTAAATGGGACATTGTAGCAAGAAAGATTTGAACAATCTTCTGGAAACTTTATATTATCATTGAGATCATAATCCCAATCTCTTGGGGAAATGATTTCATGAATTTTAAAAGTCGAATAAGCAGGGGCCATGTGACTTTCATCCAATAAATTATGTTTGAAAGTAACCGATCCTGTGATTTCCAAAATTGTTTGATAAAATAAAACGGTTTTTTCAGAATTGTATGGTTTAAAAAACTGGTTTTTCCCCAAAAAACTTTTCAATCGTGGAATACGGGTCATTTCCAACAAAAAAGTCTTTTTCTATTGTAATCACATTTTGATAAGTTGGGTTTTCAAAATATTTTGTAGGGGTATTGTTTGAAAATTCCTTTAAAACAATTTGTGAATTGTTTAAAGGTTTTGAAATTTGTTTTGAAGCCTGGTTGTGGTTTGAAATCATTTTTAAATTGGCTTCAGGTATTTCAGAAATTGTAAGAGAAGGGGGTGGTTTTGAAGAACTACCTTTCTCTTGCTTTGAAAAACTTTTTTCGAAAGCTTGTTGTAGGGACCGTATTTGTATCAAGATTTTTTCAGGGGTTTGAAGAGTTTTTTCATCTTTTTCTGGTTTTTTTTTTGTAATTGTAATCCAGGGTTGTGTTTCTGGTTCTGTCTTTGGTTTGGAGGTATTTGGAGTTGGTGTTTTGTCTTGGTTTTGGCCTGAAGCAGGGGTGTTTCCCCTGTCAACTGTCTTTGGGGGTATCGTACCCGTTTTAGAGAAACTCTCGAGGATCGAGGATATACTCAATTATAATTATTCGTAAATTTTTTATTAACCCACGATCTACCCGATAATTTGGTTTAATATCCAAATCTGGTATAAAAACATTGAGGAAGACAAATTGAGAACGAGCGGAGAAAACAGTCTATAATACATTATACTCGATATGATTGGTAAGCCAATTTGATATCAGTGTTCAATTACTTTTCCGGCTAGCTAGGTTTCTTAAATTGCTTTTTGAGCATGGATATAATATCTAAAAGTTTTTTTTATATATATAAATAATACCTCAACTTGATGCTCTTTTTCTTTTTTTTTGATAAAAACTTGATGCTTTTCTTAAAGATATTATCGTGTAAAAAAATATGGGAAGATGCCTATATACACAACTACATACCAATACATACAATATATTTATACAAATCTAACGTTGTGAATCTTGTAATTAATATGCCAAAAATACATGAGCCCAAAATACATTGACTAATTCGTTGAACTTTATCTGGTTTTATAAGATATGTAAATGGGGACCGATTTTAAATCAATCTATGGAGTTATAGTACAACCAAAAACAGAACTAACTAAAACATAATCATAATTTAGGTTAACATTCTTCCCAGGAACTACAATAATATAATTTTTTTTTTGTTCAAAACAATAATAGAATTTAAAATACATATCCAAATAGAAAGACTTTCATGTATATAAGCGATAAACTGGAACTTGCACAACCATCAAAACCGTCTTTTAGCAGTGGCCAGTGTGAATCAAATAGTCGAACATATCTCCGATTTCTTTTTTTTAAAATAAACATTTTTGTAAAAAAATTAAATATACATATAAATTAAAATCTATATTTTAAAAAAGAGACTACTTTTCTATTTAAACTATAGTTTTAATATTTTTTTTGAACAATATCTCAAAGTACTTTGAGACTGACCCTTATGGCCACCAAATATTTGAGCACAAAGACAAAACAAAATGTGAAAGAAATAGTTTTAACCGTTGAACCATCAAACTTTTCATTAGTATAATATATCCAATCCTATTGGAGATGATCTTATACTAAATTTGATGTTTTGTCGTTGCATTGGTGATGCTTTTAGTAAAGTGATTGTGCTTTGTATCTAGGAGATGAGAAAAACGAATGATATTATTGGAAAGCTCAACTGGTATTCTAAATTTTCATTATGTAGTTGTATTAGCCTACCTCTCTAAGGCACTTTCTGTTTGAACCACATCGACCACACTTACATTACCTTTTCTAATAACCAGTTTTTGATATGAATACTCTTTCTATAATTTTAAACAAGAGAAACTAATAAATATATGTTTATGCGTGTGATTAACATTTACAATACTATTATTGTAGACATGGGCGGACGTACATTTTTATTGACAGGGGCAGTTGTCCACCCTAAATTTTAAAACATTAGTGTAATTTTATATAAAATTTTAGGTATGCCCCCTTGATAAATTATTTTATGTCCCCTTACTTTATTTTGGATACATATTTGGACTAAATAAATTTTTAGAACATAAAAGATACTTGACAAAAAGTCCAATTAGTTTTTTTTATAAGTTCATATCCATTTAGTTAAATAATTTAGAAGGTTTATTTTAAACAAAAATTAAGGGTTTTGTTTTATCTCACCAAAAAAGAAAAAAGCAATGGTGTGATCTTTTTGACTTCCTCTCTTTTGCTTTCTCTTTCGGTTTCTAATCAAACTTGGATTATACCCACCATCATCAAATACAAATTCTTCACATAGCGTAATTCTTTTCTCTATTTTAAGATTTTGATTGAATTCTTCAGTTTTAGGTTAATAATTTAGTTTGATTTCTTTGCTTTATATTTTGTTTTGTTTCCCACCTCTTCTTTTTCTTTCTATTTTAGAAATAGTATAGCTCTTAGCCTCATATTATATGAAGTTTCTATCTATTTCGTTCATAGTTATAAATATATGTAATGTCTAGTTATATATATTCTAAATTGTGTGAGAATTAGTGGTCATCATTGTTGAAAGGTGTTTTTCGGCAATAAAACTAGTGAAGACAACATCATGCAACCGAATAGGATATCAGTTTCTCAATAATTGTCTAGTATGTTATATTGAAAACGAGTTATTTGAATCTGTTACCAATGAAAAAGTGATAAAAATATTTATGTCTATAAATGAGCATAGAGTACACTTGTAAAGTATTATTGTGTGTTTTTCAACTCTTTTACAGTTTTAGTAAGCTATTTTTTTAATATGTCTGCACTGGTAACATTTTTTTCTAGATCTGTCACAAATTTGTAGGTCATACAACATAGCTATTTTACAATATTAGTATAAGCTAATACGAACACAAAATTTGTAGGTGATCTCTCTCTACTTTATTGGTATTCTTCCCTCTGTCTCGACCAAATTCGTACTATATCAAATTATCAATCTTGAAATACAATCAAAATAAATTGCAAGTATATAATCGAGCCAATGAGAAGTAGAGAACATTACGATGTATTGTCCAATCTTACAAATCTGAAGAGCATAATTTGTTCTCTGCAAACGAATAGAGGAAGAGGATTCTCAATATATAATATGCCACTTGAGTCCTTATAATTGACCGAGATCTAAATAAATCTCATCATGTATGATGTACCCATCCTTGTTGGTGTATCAAACCATTCAATTATTAAACTTTCTCAAAATGGATTTCATATACGTATTTTATCAAAATACTAACTAGTGATTAGAATTCATATACGTTAACTATGATTGTGACCTTAAAAATTAAAGCTATATAATATTACTGGCCTTAGAAATTTGGGTTGTGAGTGGTTTTATTATTGACTGTGTCAGAGATATTTTTTCAAAAATTCAAAATTTGATTGGTCAAATATTTTATTACAGTAATTAACACAAAATTTTCTATATCCCTAAAATTCAATTTACCAATTCGTTCACAGACTTTGTATGATTTTTTGCAACTAAAGCTAATAATGTCACATACAATGTTTTGCATACACGCAGTGTTCAAAAAAGCGGTTTAGGTGGCCGCCTAGGCGTTGTCTAGGAGCTAGGCGCCCCTAGACCGCTTGGATTTTCTAAAAATCGGTCATATTAGACGGACGGTAGAAATTTGGCGGATTATACGGTAATTAAACGGTCACTAGGCGGGTTAGGCGGGTTTAATATCTATTCAATTTTTTAAAATAATTTAAAAATATAATTTTTTGATAAATAAAACTTAAAATCACAAAACAATGTTGTATTTAAAATTTGAGAATTTTTTTTCGCCGTCTTGAGAACTTTTAAATAAAATAAAAAATAGAATTTTTCGTGATTTTAAAATAAAAAAATGATGAACTTTAAATTCAGTCTTAAGTTTTTTTTTCATTTGAAAATTTGAAGTTATTCTATTATATAATTTTATTATGTTATATCATATTTTGTTAATTTATATGTGTATATATATAGTTTTATTCTAAAACCCTCTAAACCACCTAAAATCGCTTAAGCCCCGATTAAACGTTCTAGACACTAGGCGGAGGGTCACCACCTACTTAGCGCCTAGCGCTTTCTTGAACATTGCATACACGACAAGTGATTGTTGTATGAACATTTTGAACTACACCAAGCCGTATGTGTAAAAAACAAAACTTTGTTCACTTTTTTATTTAAAATGTAATTGGGTTGGGCCGAGACTAGGCCCAATAAAAATGGGCTTAAACACGGTAAGCAAAAACTCAACTCGGCACAGAGCTCAGTAGTTAGTTAACAAAGATGAATCAAAACATGTTGGTTCGCTCTGCTCGGCCAACCCTAGCCTCCATTTGCCGCCTTTTCTCCGCCGCCACGACGGTGGACACGGCGGCGGTAGCCGTGGTTAAGACTCGCAGCGGCGGAGGAGGAGGAGGAGGAACATCGAGCAATAAAAACGAAACTGTAGTAGGAGGAAGAGACACATTAGGAGGAAGACTATTAAGCCTTGTGTATACGAAACGCAGCGCCGTCGTCACTATCCGTAAATGGAAAGAAGAAGGCCACTCCGTTCGCAAATACGAACTCAATCGAATCGTTAGAGAGCTTCGTAAGATTAAACGCTATAAACACGCTCTTGAGGTTCGTCATTTTTCTCAAATTGAATTTGATAATTTTGCTTTGATTCAATTTGAAAGATTTGATTTTGAGTTCATTATGTGTAGATATGTGAATGGATGATTATACAAGAAGACATAAAGTTACAAGCTGGTGATTACGCTGTACATTTGGATTTCATTTCTAAAATCCGTGGTTTGAATAGTGCTGAGAAGTTTTTCGAAGATATGCCGAATCAAATGAGAGGTCATGCTGCTTGTACATCTCTTCTTCATAGCTATGTGCAGAATAAGTTGTATGATAAAGCTGAAGCCTTGTTTGAGAAAATGGGTGAATGTGGTTTCTTGAAGTCTTGTTTACCTTATAATCATATGCTATCGATGTACATATCGAAAAGGGAGTTTGAGAAAGTTCCAGTGTTGATTAAGGAGTTGAAGATGAAAACATCTCCTGATATTGTTACTTATAATCTATGGCTTACTGCTTTTGCTTCTGGAAACGATGTTGAAGCTGCGGAGAAAGTTTATCTTAAGGCAAAGGAAGCAAAGCTGAATCCAGATTGGGTTACTTACAGTGTGCTAACGAATTTGTATGCTAAGACTGATAATCTCGAAAAGGCGAAACTTGCTTTGAAAGAGATGGAGAAGTTAGTTTCTAAGAAAAACCGAGTTGCTTATGCTTCTCTCATTAGTCTGCACGCGAACTTGGGAGACAAAGATGGAGTCAACTTAACTTGGAAGAAGGTTAAGTCGTCTTTCAAGAAAATGAATGATGCGGAATACCTCAGCATGATATCTGCAGTGGTGAAACTTGGAGAGTTCGAGCAAGCCAAAGATCTATATGATGAATGGGAGTCTGTTTCTGGAACAGGAGATGCTAGAATCCCTAATCTAATTCTTGCCGAGTACATGAACAGAGACGAGGTTCTTCTAGGAGAGAGGTTTTACGAACGAATTGTCGAGAAAGGGATAAACCCGAGCTATTCGACATGGGAAATTCTCACGTGGGCTTATTTGAAGCGTAAAGACATAGAGAAAGTATTAGATTGTTTTGGGAAAGCCATTGATTCTGTGAAGAAATGGACTGTGAATGTAAGATTGGTTAAAGAACTGTGCAAGGAGCTCGAGGAACAAGGGAATGTTAAAGGAGCAGAGAAGCTAATGACTATACTTCAAAAGGCTGGTCATGTGAACACTCAGCTCTACAATTCCTTGTTACGTACTTATGCTAAAGCAGGCGAAATGGCACTCATAGTTGAAGAGCGAATGGCAAAGGACAATGTAGAGTTAGATGAAGAGACTAAGGAGCTTATAAGACTAACCAGTCAAATGCGTGTGACTGAAATCTCTACTGTTTCTTAGCCTGAAAGAATTTCGGTTTGCAACTTCCACAAACTGAGAGATCAGTTTGAAGAAAACCGTTCTCTCGAGTCCCGAACAATCGTAAAACTTGTCTTGAGGCTATAATATTCAGCTTGGTTGGACAGCAAAGCTGCAAAGGAATGAAATTGCTGCAAATGTCACTTTGAGTTTGCCCCTTTTTCGTTTTTTTTTGTTTTCTCAATTGAATATGATTAAAAACTCTTTTTTTAATTATTGTGGCAATTTTATATCTTTGGTTCTCTATAGACTTCTGATGATGTCAAATGATTTTTGAGAGGTTGACTAACTGAAAAACCTACTTCGACTCTTCTTGTTGGGTAGTTATGACTTGTGTTAGCTTATATAAGCTTTAAAGACTTGGGTCCAAAGTGGATTTGTTCATTTCAACAGTTAGTCAACTATTTTAACTATGACCCAAATGCATATCGACAAAGCTTAATATATTTAAAATTTTCTAATCTTCACCTACTATTAATATTTTTTTTACCTAAATATGGATATCCTCCATGGTTAAGCTACATTATTCACCAATTATTATAATTTGTTATAAGAGATTTTAGCTTTTTAAGTAAGTAGGTCTGGTAAACTACATTTGGGTATTCATAAAATTATAGCGTTGGATGTGTTCGAATCTTATTCATCGGTTTATTTTAATATAAAGTACATGGTTAATTGTAAAGCTGTAATTGGCAGGTTAGAGCAGCCCATACGGATTATCAATTACTAAAATTTCATCCTCAATTAGTCATGTAATCTCACGACTAATATTTGATGTAGAGCCCACTTGGGGTAAGATTATCAACTAATAAAATCTTCTTAAAAAAATTCGAAGAACTTGGGTTGGTTGGTGAAGGTTGTTAAGAAGAAGTGGCGCCGTTGGTCATTTGATTTTTCTTATCTTTCTATAAATAAATATAGAGATATGGATTATGGGATACTACATTACTAGTAGACGACTATAAACAAAAAATACTTTTTCTTCTGACCATTTTTATATCACAGTTAGCTTTTATATACAAGTTAACACAAAAAAATTGGATTCAATCGTCTCAAGGTTTTGGTTCTTATAAGAACACAAATATTAAAGTACTTGGATATACCATAGAATAGGTGGGATTTATTATCATCCACTCGAAGAGTATAAATTGTATGGAAATAGATGAAAATTATGTATTCATCTATTTTCCATTCTACTAGAGTACAAGAATTTGGTTGGAACTTAAATATAGATTCTTATTAAATATTAGCTGCAATATTTTGTAGTTTAGTTGTATATCAATTACATCGAGATCGCATAAGAATGAAAAATCTTAATTTGTAGTTTATTAACAAACCATTCTTTGTTTGTAAAAGTTATAGTCCTTCTTAGGAACAATTTAAATAAAAAGCCTTCAACAATAAACAATGCATGTAATAAAAAATTCGACGGAGGTGTTTACTTAATACAACTCAACCCACTCCCCGACATCCTTAATCTTTCTTAGAAACTATATAATGTAACAAACCAATAGAAAATACTTCTAAATTTGTTTAGGTATATTTAACCTAGTAATTTTCGATAGAAAAACTTTCTTCCATGGTCAAAATTATTTGTAACCTATTAATTTTCATTAATGATGGCGTTACCAAACATGGTTACCACGCGGTTTATATGAAATGTGTGAGTTGCATGTAGTCAAAAATATAAAACTCTCTATAGTAAAAGTTATATGGAAACAAATTTGTACTCTGTTACCACTTAATTAGTAATTTGACTAATTTGAATTTCCATTAATATTGACGTTACCACTGAATTAACACTCGGTTACCACGCAGTTCATGTGAATAATCGAAGAAATAAAACTTTCCATGATAGAAATTTTTTTTTTGTTTTGAAATTTTGAATTGAAAAGGTTGTGTAAATCTCGTTTCATCCTCGTAATAATGAAGAAGTAACCCATATTCAAATAATAAAATCAATAATTTCCTTTTTATTGTCAATAGAATAATGAATTCTTTAAGTAAAAAATAAAATAATAACTTAATGGCGGCATTGAAAACCATATAATATTTTTTTTGTCAACATTAAATATTATCTTAAAAAACAAAAGTTAGCATTCCAAACAATTTGTCGTCATCATCGTCTCTCCCTCTACTTTCCAAACCCATCATGAGTAATATTTATAGTTAAGATTCAGGTCAGAAGTTGGAGAAAATCAAACCTCTTCTCTTCTTTCTTTTTCTTTGTCAACAAAGTAAAACTTATCATTGATCCTCTCTTAATCTTCTTCTTCTTCTTCTTCTTCTTCTTAGATTAATTCGAAATGGGTGACATTATTGGTCACAAAGATAGGCAAATATGGTCACCCTCTCATGTTCTCCAAGATCCTTTGTTTGATCATTCCAACAAACATCAGGTTTGTATCATGCATCTTACATCTAATTAAGTTTCATGTTGATTTTTCTCTTTCAATTCATATATGGAAATCGTTTTTAAATTTTACAGTTGCAGAAATCTGTCAAGAACCACCATCCCCACTGCCGCCACCACCACCACGGTAGCGATGGATTCCGCGGGGCCGGCGCATCTCATCTCAGAGAAACTTTTCCTTTGGTAATTTTCCGATTTTTGCTTTTCACTTTTAAGGTGTTTTTTTCTCCCCAATCTTTTTAATGATATTGGAAGAAATATCGTTATGGGCATTATTATATACTTTTATTCCGTATATGATTACTTTAGCTTACATGTTTTCTTGTGAATATTTGAAAAAGAAAATCAAAACTAAAATATGTGTATATATTTGTGTGTGTTGAAGAACTATAATACAAGACAAAAGCAACAATGGCAAAGAAATAAAGGAGAGGACCGTATGCAAGCATTTTTCTTGGTTTCGCCGGGCCGTACAACTTCTGGCACCGGAGTTTTTCTTCCGGCCACCGCTTCTCATCCACCCACCAAAAACTCAGGTTACTTATCAATCAATCAATAGTAATTATGTATGAGCTTATTAAATATTAACCATATAGACTTATTAATGCATGATTTGATGTTACAAATATATATTTGATGTTTGACAAACAAAATGAAATGGTCACAGCTTGCTCGCCGGTGCTTTTGCCGACGCGTGTAGTTCAAGCACTCAATCTCAACGTTCACAACAATGGTATCCATATTTCTCCTCGTCAAGGTTTTTTTCCGACCATTATATATTCTTTTTTTTATGTTACAAATAAGTTTGAAATATATATAGTTTTATTGAAATTGTTATAACAATTTTTTAATTTTGTATTTTTAATGTAGAAACTCGAGAAAATGATTTGAAGAAGAAGATCGAAATGTTGGTAACACCTATGAAAATTGAAGTAGAAACTCCGATAGATTCACCGGAGAAGCTTCTCCCGGAGGAATGGATTTATTGATGACCCGACCCGACCGTGGTTGTCATTGACCACCTTTACTTATTAATGTGGAAAAGTAGAATCAAAAATAAAATAAAATGAAGGATTCTTTGTCGATCGATTCTTGTGTGTTGTATGCTTCGTTACCATTGGATTAGTAATAATATCCAAATAAAATCACCCCATTTGTGATATCCCTATTTTCAATTTTCCTTTTTTAATCTGCATAATTTAGTTGTCACAATTTCTAATGGATTTTAGGGAAATTGAATCAAATCCAAGATGACTCGATGCGAACACCAACGTTACTATTGGGCCTAAAAGGCCGAATCAAGAATAGTAATTGTTTTTCTTCAGAAAACACCATTTATGCCGTCAAAAAAAAACAAAAAACAAAAAACACCATTTATGTATTGGAATAACATTATCTTGAGCAGAAAATTAGTAATTTACCATCATTATATTTATAGGACCGCATACAGTAAAACCTCTATAAATTAATTCTTGATAAATTAATAAACACTATAAAATAATAAAATTAAGTTAGGCCGGTGTAAAAATGAACAAAATTCGATAAGATAATAATTATTTTAGAATCTCTATGTAAATATATGGTCCTATCAATAACATAAATTAATAATCAGGTAAATTTTCATATATATATATATATATTGATAATATACTTTTAGTATTTTTAATAAATTTCTATTAGAACTCATCACTAACTTTTTTATATAAAAAAATATTATGTTGTATTTTAAACTATTTTATTGTTATAGCGTATGTAAAATTGTCATAAAAATATGAATTATTTTTTATAAGTTTTTAAATTTTAAATATGCATAATTTTTATTTTAATAGTCGTATAAACTGTTTAAATACAACAATTGAGGTCACTAGTCATAAATTTAAATTTATGTTAATCGTTTATATAAGTAAATTCATCTATAATATTTGTTATTTATTATCAAAATAATTTGATTTTTCTTTTAATTTTAAACTTTCAAGTCCAAAACTATTAAAATTTAAAACATCTAAAACTTTAATTTTATTTAGATCAAATTGCTTTAATTTATATATTTTTTTAATTTTTAACAAAAATCTCTATAAATTAATAATAATTATTTTATACTATAAATTAATATCACTATAAATTAATAAAATATTATGGTCTTAACATTATTAATTTATAGAGGTTTTAGTGTAATGTCAAAAGAAAATTCATTAAGATGTTAATTGCAATATACCGGAACAAATAAAACGATTCCACATGTACTTATGCGATTAATGAAAATGTCGGATGTTTTTACTATACAGCTTACATAATGAAATAGTACATTTTTATCAAGAACAACTATATCTTACATGAGTTGAATTGGTTTTTTTCCCTCTGGCGTTGTTTTGTTGAATAGAAAAGTTGAGGTGGGTGTTTTATGTAATCTCAAAAAAAATCGGGGTATAAGTAAACTTTTGAAGAAGTTAGAGACCGTCGGTGTTAAGTAAAGCAGAGTCTTTAATTTGTTAAAAGAAACATAAAGGCCCAATATTTTCCTCCTCCCGCTTTAGCCTCTCGCCATTGCTGCTTCGAGCTCTCCTCAAAGCCCTAACTTTTTCTTCTCTTCATCTCTCCTCTCTCGCCATGAAGCTCGTCAGGTATGATTCCTTTGTTTCCCTCTTACTCGGATTCTCTATTTCTTCAATTAATGGACTTTAGTTCGAAATTTTGAGTTTTCACTTTCCTGCTCTTCGCTGTTTGATTTCGTATCGGAATTTTTCGCAGGTTTTTGATGAAATTGAACAATGAAACAGTTTCAATTGAACTTAAGAACGGAACAATTGTTCATGGAACTATTACAGGTACGCTTCTCTTTATTACCAGCTCTATTCGGTGTTTTAGGGTTTTGCTTAAGAATCTGCGATGCTTCTTGTACCATGGACCTGTGTTACTCTTTTAATGGTTAGAAAAAATGGAAGCTCTTTTATTGACAAATTCAAAGGTGTAATTTGAGTTTAGCCAGAGTCTTTGCCCTAGAAAGGCTTTGTCGTGTTAGAAGAAGATCTTGCTTGAAAATCGAGGTTTATGAAATTGTTTAGTTCTTCTTCAAGCTTTTGATCAACAATGGCAGAGTTTAGTTTATTCTTTGATGGTTATTATAAACAATGGAGAGGGTTTAATTCTGTTGTTTGAGATGATATCTAAAGAACTTTTAGTTTAGCTGAGTCTTGATTTTTGGCCTAGAAATTTATAGTGGGTGTGGACTCTCTTGTTTGCAAGAAACTAAATGATACTAGTCGAGTCAGTAGCAGATGATACATTAGATTTTGCTTTGAATTCGAGGTTTATGAGATTGCTTAGTTCTTGAAACTATGGGATGGGTCACCCATAAGCATCACTATACTAGAAGAAACATGACCAATGTGTAGACCAAAGGCATATCAAAGCCCATGGGAATGAATTTAACACTTGTGAAGATCTCTGAATGTTTACAGAACAGTTACCATATGTCTTTGTTTTAGTTTCTCTTGTAGTTTCCTTGTCCAATGCAAGTGGTCTCTATTGTTAATGATTGGTTTCATTTCTTTCTTCTGCCATCGTAATTTTTAGAATGAAATCATCAATCAACTCATTGACCGGTGTTATCTGCTTGGGATGACATAATGCAGGTGTAGATGTTAGTATGAACACTCATTTAAAAGCTGTGAAACTCACTTTGAAAGGGAAGAATCCAGTTACACTAGACCACTTAAGTGTCAGGGGAAACAACATTCGCTATTATATTCTTCCAGACAGTTTGAATCTCGAGACTTTGTTGGTTGAAGACACTCCAAGAATCAAACCCAAAAAGCCAACTGCAGGTAACAAAACCTTTCTTTCTCTAAACTATGCCTTTGGGGTTTATTGCCTACTCTAATCTTTTTTATTCTTCTCATTGGTGGTATCAGGGAAGATTCCACCAGGTCGGGGACGTGGTCGTGGAAGAGGCCGTGGACGTGGCCGTGGTCGTTAAGCATTTTGCAGTGCATCCAAAAGTTTGGTCCTCGTTTTTTGTAACAGCAGGATTGTAAAAGATCTATCTTGTAGTGAGATTTGATGTCTTGAAGACAAATTCTTGTTATCTTTCCGTTTTCATAATTTGAGATTTGATACGTTATTGTCAAACTTAGAAGGTATGAGGAATCAAAGTGTTGACCTTTTTGCAAGAATTTGTCAAAAAAAGTCAAATATTAAACTAAGGTTAGAGACTTTCATGACAGTCATAAAAGTGTTGCTTCTTAGCTTCAAAATGCTAGATACAGAGAAAGAGGAATCACAAGTTTGAATACAAGTTTATCAGTTGTAGTTTCTTGAATATCGACAATGGTAGCTCCGTCCAAGGCTTTATAGAAGATGGAGACATCATTGGAGCTATCTATACTCACAAGTTGTAATCACAGGGAAGTTAACTTTGATCAAGAAAGATATTTTCACGTCACAATCATAGAATCTTTTAGCAGTAAGAATCCTTGCGTTGGTAGAGAACTCGACCGTGTCACAAGAACCAACAAAACCGTTTGAGAAGATACTGTAAGCAGATGCTAACTGAAGCCATGCGTCGTCACTCTCATGCTCTTCTTCAAGAAAAAACACTGCTGCTTGGTTCCCCTTGAAGGCTGACTCAGTGAATGCATCAACCTCTTTTAAGCAAACATTGTGATGCATCAACCTCTTGTTCCATTATACTTATGCTAACCATGTGATGCTATCAGATGCATATATAGCTCATCAAAAAAGATTTGGTTAGCCAAAAAGAAACACCCGAACAATGATTATTGATTGATTACAAATATGGTAAAAAATTGGGTAGGTAGCCTTAAAATCTTTTTAAAATGTGTAGATAACACTATAAGGCTCTAGTGATGTGCCAGTGCACAATGTTGCATGACCATAGAGATCCACTTAGAAAAGAGAGCGAGAATGGTCAACACATTCACAAGCTCTTAGTACAGGTTACAGAGTTACAAACATTGGTGTGATTAAAGCCCAACTACAACTACAAATATATATATGCAAGTATCCAGAAATCAACGGACAAGTTTCAAATAATTTCTAGTGCAATGCTTACTTTAGAGTTGAGTATATATCACAGAATTAAGAATGGCTCCTAGCATGGAGAAACCAAATTAAAGGAAAAGTAAGATTTTCTTGAAACTTAAGAAAGTGCAACTATTAGGAACATTACAGATAATTTCATCAAATCCAAAAGGAACTCAAGAGTACATTCCATGTGAAGGTCTTTGTTTACTATAAAGAAGATTGTATCATATCATTTCATTGACTGTCGAAGTCAAGATCAAACTAAGACAGTGCCTTCCATCACAGTCACAGCTTTGCAACTGAGCAGGACTCTCTCCTTCTCCTTATCAAAATGAACTTTCACTTTCCCACTCCTAGGTGATGCCTAAAACCAAATTTCAAGACCAAATCATAGTCAGTATGGTCTTTTCCTTATAAAGTTTAGTAGAGAGAATGGTGAGAGAGATTACCGCGTAAGCGAAAAAGTCACTCTTGTTCATCTTGAGACTCCAGTAATGTGCTAATGCACAATGTGCACTTCCACAGACAGGGCTCTGAATTAACAAACAAAAAACAAGCAATAGATGTAAGATGAAGTTCTTATGTCTTCTATTCATTAAAATGAAAATGCAGACTATAGTTTTGTAACCTCATCGACTCCTATTTTGGGGCCGAAGACACGGCTAATGAAATCATAGGTAGATCCTTGAGGAGCAGCCGCAGTAACAATTAACATTTTACCGGGACATTTTGAGATATCATCCATTCTTGGTTGCAATTCTATGACAGATTCCCAAGTTGGAAGCACAACCTATATTCATATAGATAACAAACATTTCTTAAGAACACATCATCATTGCTTGGATTCCAAGTCATATAAATGAATGAGGAAAACATTTGGAGCATTTGAAGTGTATATACGATGATTTTATCGGTTGAAGCTGCTTTGGCAACTCCATTCAAGGCTTTTGAGACGGTGCTAGCTGTTGTAGTTCCTCTGATATCAACAATGGTAGCTCCACTTAAGGCTTTGGAGAACATGGATACATCATTGGAGTTGTACTCACATGTTGTAATCAAAGGTAAACTCAGTTCGATCAAGAAGGACTCTTCTTTAGCTTCACCGTCATTCAATGGAACCTTTTTGGCAGTTAGAATCCCTGACTGGGTTGAAAACTCAACCGTGTCAAAAGAACCAACCAAACCGTTTGAGAAGAGAGTGTGAGCAGATGCTAAAGTTGCATGGCCACAAATATCCATCTGCGGTAAAAACAAGAACTTGTGAGAGGTAATACTAATGAATGTAAATCATAAGTGAATCAATGAATGATGAAAGACCTCAACGAAGCGTGTGAACCATCGAAGTATAAAGCGTGGAGGATCAAGAGGATTGGAGTTAGTGATTGTAACAAGAAAACAAGTCATTGGAAGGTTAAACTCAGAAGCAAGAGACTGAAGCCAAGCGTCGTCTCTCTTTCTCTCATCATCAAGAAAGCATACTACTGCAGGGTTCCCTTTAAAGGCTGAATCAGTGAATGCATCAACCTGTTTATTAATATTCATTGATCTTGAGATGCTTAAAAGTCTGAAACATTTCTCTACCAAAACAAAATAAAGAAAGAAGATAGATTTACCACAAAATACTTGACAGGCTTCTTCATGATCATGACCATATTTTGATATTTCCTCTGCTTCTTTTAACTTTGACACACATATATATATATATAAAGACACATTAAATGTAAACGTAAATGCAGATGCAAACATAAAAACAAACAATTGAGACCTAGATAACGTGTATTTTTTCTTATCAAATCAATCAAGATGTAATTATATTTTTCAAAAAAATAGAATCCCAAAGATTGTGCCAGAATGAGATTACCTTTGTCAACGCTAGGCTACAACACGTGTATCCACGTGTCCTTCTCATTAATGTTGTGTTGTAATACACGTGTTAATCTTTTAATTGAGTTGGCTTTGTACTTGGGCCTTCTTTTGGGCTTAAATGAATGATTTTGCCGGGAAAAAAAAAAAGAAAAAAAAAGAAAGACATCGTTTTCATATTTTTTTATAAGAGCTTTTATTTTGTAGCAGAAGTTACAACATTATTGCTAGACTTGTATAGCAGTACTCTGCAACAATCACTCCCTTTAGTTTAAAGAACGAACATAGGAATTGTTTTATCAAGAATATAATCAAACTTTTGGCTCGAGAAATCAAAATCTTGAGCTTTCATCTTGTAAGATTATACTAATATGAAGCCTTTCATGACAGTCACAGCTTTGCCAGTGACCAAGATTCTCTGCTTCTTCTTATCATAATGAACCTTCACTACTCCACTCCTACGCGAAGCCTGAAATCCAACTCCCAAAACTCAATCACAACCACAAAACTCAATCACAATCAGTAAGGCAAGTTTAACCAATTTCTAAATTTGTTTTGTTCCTAAGCTTCAAAATGTTTGTAAGTTATATGGATTCAAGGGAGAGAGGAGTCACCGCGTAAGCAACAAAGTGGTGCTTGTTCATCTTGAGGCTCCAGTAATGTGCTAGTGTACAATGTGCACTTCCACAGACAGCGTCCTGAAGAAACAAGGAACCAAGCAAAAGCGGTCACAGTAAGGACTTTTGGTGTTTTGTTTTGCACCAACAGGCAAAGATTACAGAAGTAAAACAAAGGGTTTATGGCTTTTTCCCAAGAAAATGAAAATGTAGTAACCTCATTGACTCCTAATTTGGGGGCAAATACCCAACTACAGAAATCATATACTGATCCTTGAGGAGCAGCAGCTGTCACAATTATCAATTTTCCAGGGCATTTCGAGATATCATCCATTCTTGGCTGCAGTTCAGTGACAGATTCCCAAGATGGAAGCACAACCTGTAACCATATGGATAACAAACATTTCTTAGGAACACATCATTGCGTGGATTCAAAGCCGTATAAAGATCAAGAAAGCAACTGGAGCCTTTTCTAAAGTTCCATATCAATTATGTGTTTTGGATATGTGAGCACACATGAAACCAGATATATGGAAAGTTATGAGCTTTCTTGAAATGCATACGATAATTTTATCGGTTGAAGTTGCCTTGGCAGCTCCATTGAAAGCTTGGGAGATGGTTTGATCATCAGTTGTGGTTCCTCGGATATCAACAATAGAAGCTCCATTTAAGGCTTTGTAAAACATGAAGATGTCATTGGAAGTGTACTCACATGTTGGAATCACAGGGAAATCCAATTCAATCAAGAAAGATCCTTTCTCCTCATAGTCGTAGAAACTGAGAGTCTCTAAAACCCTTTTAGCGGTTAGAATCCCCGAGTGGGTGGAAAACTCAATTTCATCTGAACCAACCAAACCATTTGAGAAGAGAGTGTGAGCACATGCTACTGTTGCATGAGCACATAGATCCACCTGCGAGAAAGAATCAAGCTGTAGTCATCTTAAATACGCACACAAGTCCTGAAAATGACCATCATGGAATGGTTTATAAACCAAGAGAATGGAGAAAAAGCGATACAAAACCTCGAGGATGGGGGTGAACCACCGGAGAAAGAAATGTTGGGGATCGAGAGGATTGGAGGCAGTAATAGGAATAACAAAACAGGTAAAGGGAATGTTGAATTCAGTGGCAATAGACTGAAGCCATGAGTCGTCTCTCTTTGTCTTCCCATCAAGAAAGCACACTACTGTTGGATTCCCCTTGAAGGCTGACTCAGAGAATGCATTAACCTAATTACCAAAAAGTTTCAAGCTTGAGAAGTTGAAATTTTTCTAAAAGAACTACTCTTGAGCAAAGAAGAAAGATACAATTACCATAAAGTACTTGACATGCTTCTTCATGGTCATGGCCACTTCTTCCTCTTTTGAAGTCTACAATTCTCTACGTATACTTATATTCAGCAAACACACAATCCTAGAAACATTGTGTTCGACGTTCTATCTAATAAAAAAACAAGTAGGTTAATAATAAATATGGAAACTTTCACTTTGTCTTCTCATTTTAGCCATACCTCTCTCCTCTGTCTGCTATCCATCAATGGTCGACCCATTCACAAGATGTTATGATGCACAACTAGTACTAAAAAAATATGTATATGGAAGTATCCAGAAATCAATGGACAATCTTCAAGTAACAACTAATAGGCTGTTTACTACAAAGTTGAATATATTTCACAGAATTACAAATGGATCATAGTATTGGCAAACAAAATCAAAGGAAAAGTAACATTTTCTCAAAAACTAAAGAAAATGCAACTGACTAGGATTGTTGACTAATGAACATTACATATAAGTTCACCAATCCAACAGGAACCAAGAGATACCCTTGATACATTTCCTCTATGTAATGAACTTTCCCTTTGTTCATCACAGTCACACACTAACAGCTGACCAGAGGTTCAGGCTCTCTCCTTCTCTTTAAGAAAGTGAACTTTCAGTTTTCCACTCCTATGCGAAGCCTAAAACCAATTCCCAAAACCCAAATCAAAATCAGTAGATTCTGTAACATGTGTAACATGGGTGCTATGTATCTGTTGCTGACTCTGTAACATGTGTTTTGCTCTTTAGCTTATTAGGTTTAGTAATACACAGAGAGAGGAAGAGAGAGATCACCACATAAACAGAAAAATTGTTCATCTTGAGACTCTGTAATGTGCCAATACACAATGTGCACTTCCACATACAGAGGTCTGGATGAACAATTTACTGACACCTAAATAAAGTGTTTTCTTCAATCAAATCAAACAAGATCAAATAGGTTACCCAAAACGGGAAAAACAATAAATATTTTATTGTAATAACTACAATAACGACACTAGAAATCCATGCAAAATGAACACATATGGTCACAAAACATAGACATATTCTAGCCCACCTTATGTGAGGTGGGGTTAGTCACCAGCTGACACTAAATTTTTTTGGAGAATACATTATTTGTAAGAGCAATTTTTTTTTTTTTTTGGTAGCAGAAGCCAACTGTACTGTGTGCATCGTCTCAGATCAGACCAAGACATGGCCTTCCATTACAGTTACAGCTTTGCCTCTAAGGAGAACCCTCTGCTTCTCCTTGTCATAATGAATACTAATGGTTCCACTCCTACGTGAAGCCTAAGCAGATTTCCAAAAGAAATTCAAAATCATTCTCTAGGAAACACCACAAATTACTCAAAATGTTAAAGAGATTAAAAGAGAGATTACTTGGTAGGCTAAGAAATCACATTTGTTCATCTTGACGCTCCAGTAATGAGCCAATACACAATGCGCACTTCCACAAACAGGGTCCTGAATAAAAAGGTGACACAGTTCTTTAATTAGTGTTTTGTTCACTTCTAAGAGCAAAGACTATAATGATATTTAGACCATATAGGAAGATGCAGCTATAGTTTTACCTCATCAACTCCGAATTTAGGAGCGAAGTACCGACTGTAAAAATCATAAACCGATCCTGCAGAACCAGCAGCTGTCACAATAATGCCAGCGTAAGGGCATTTCAATATATCATCCATTCTTGGCTGCACTTCATTGACAGATTCCGAAGAAGGAAGCTCAACCTGAAAAGCAAGTGCATAAGAGAGTAAATCTAAAGTTATACAAAGATTAGGATGCTATGGAGTCAAAATCTAAAGTATCTTGAAATCAAATTTACGATAATGTTGCTGTTCGAAGTAGATTTTATATCAACAATAGTAACTCCGTTCAAGGCCTTAGTGATCATGGAGAAAGAGTCATCATCATTGAGATTGGTATCACAAGTTAGAACCACAGGGAAATTCAACTCGATCAAAAAGGTTCCTCCTTTCACTTCACCATCATTGAGTTCTGAAGTATCTGAAACACGCTTGGCTGTAAGAATCCCTGATCGTGTAACAAACTCAACCTGGTCTGAATCAACCAAACCTAACGAAAAGAGACAATGAGCAGACGCCAAAGTTGCATGACCACAGAGATCCACCTACAAAATCAATGGAGAAGCTTTAAATAAAAGACTCAATTTTTGAGCTTTTGAGATTAAAAGAAAAGCTCAAAAGAAACAAAATTGACGAACCTCGGCTAAAGGGGTAAACCAACGGAGACTGAAACGAGCTTCGAAACCAGAGATGGGAATAAGAAAACAAGTTTCTGAGATGTTGAATTCGGCGGCGAGAGACTGAAGCCACGTGTCGTCTCTCTCGTTGTCATCGTTGAGAAAACAAACGGCAGCTGGGTTACCTTTGAAAGCCGAATCAGTGAAAGCATCCACCTTTGAACAGTGAACACCATTTCTTTAGATTTATCAGTGACAATTTCTTGAAAAAAGATGAAAGATCAATAGTTACCACGAAGTACTTCACAGGTTGCTTCTTCTTCTCCATTATTCGATCTTTTCCGCAAAGTGATGTTTTTTTTCTCCCGTTGACTCCATAGCAGTAACGTATTGGATCACAAAAATTATAAGAAAAAAGTAGCAACGAAAAGGAAATTACTTGAAACTTGTGGTCTATAACGATTTTTTGGTTATTTTAGATATTTTAAATATTTTGGTCTAAATTAAATTAGTTTTTCGGTTTATAATTACAATTTTGGATAATTAGCTTATAGTAAATCTAAATATAATTAATATCATTTGGAAATATAATCATATTTCAGATCTTCAGACATCTATTTGTTTTTTTGGTTTGGTTAGGATTTAGTTTCGGTTGTTCAAATATATAAATCTAGAATCTATTTGAATATTTTATCAATTTTGGTTCAGTTTAGTACTTTTATCGGATTGATTTTGGTTTGTTTAAGTCTAGTTTGTAATAATATATTGTTTATTGTTTTGCTTTAGGAATATATTATTTTTTAAAACTTGGTGAGAGACTACCCAAAAAGATGTTCTAAGTTATAAGAAAACTTGTTTTTTATAAAAAAAAAAACTAAGAAAGCTAACTCATGAGACTGTATAGATATCCTAGCTAGTAGACATGTGGGCCAGCATTATTCTGGGCCCAAATTAGAAATATTTCTACTGTTGCATTGGGCCAAAGTTATCTTCTTTCAACCATAAACCCTACTTTTGCCCTTGAAGATTATTCGCTGGGCCTAGGCCAAAAATCCACGTCGGTTTAAAACTCAATAACTTGACGAAAATACCCTTTTTCATTCAATGAAATTACCGAAATTAGCCCTTTTATTTCTTAGCCGCGTAAGTTTTCTCTTCTTCTCCTAGGAATTAGAAAAACAAACAAATAAAAACTCTTTTTAACAATTCACAAAATCTCTCAATCCGAATTAACGCCTTTGCAGCTCCCTTTGCTCTGTTAATCATCTCCTCTGGGAAGGTCCGTGAGCGATCTTATTGTTGCTTCTTTCGAATCTGGAGAAAGAATTAATCGATCCTCTTGTTCAAAATCCTGATCTTTTTTATTTCTATGTTCATGTTGATATCATTCAATTCCCGTGTAAATTAATTTTCACGTAATTATCTCGATTCGAAAGAGGAGATTTTTATTTATTCTGCTGATTAGGTCGTAATTTTCTTATAGAAATATCCAGAAGAATCGCAACTTTTGTTACATTCGTGTATCTCTCTCTGTCTTCTTTGTTGATCGAAATTAGGGTTTTAGTGTTCGTTCTAAATCTGCCTTACGCGAATTTGATTTTTTGATGCGGCCATATTCTGTTTTCCTCCAAGCAGTTATTAGGGTTTTGCATAAGGGGCGTATGATGTAAATTCTTATTTGTGATTTTACTGGTTATATGATACTTATCAGAGAAGTTATTGTCTTTTTGTATTGATAATAATGGTTTGTTTTGCTTTTCTTTGCAGATTTACTTAATTCTTCACTGATGGGTTACAAAACGGTTTATCGATCTCTCACGGAATTATTTCCACAGGTAAGCTCTTATCTTTGTCTTCCCAAAACAAAGGGTTTTTCATAAAGGTAGATTTTACGAGATGCTTGAGTCAATATATGTTCTATTTATGATTGATCAAGTAATCTCACATCCTAGATGTTAACTAACTTATGGATTCTGGATCATCTTTTTGGTTTGGTGTTTTGGAAACATCTTGTGTTTTGATTATGACCACATTATACAATAAAATTTGATACAGATTGATACAAGGATTTTAAAAGCTGTTGCTATTGAGCACCCAAAGGATGCTAATGAAGCTGCAGCTGTAGTTGTTTCAGAGATTGTTCCTATGTTTTACCCTACTTTGGCTGATAATTCTACACAACATGGGAACAAGACACCTGTAAATGTGCCGCTTGAAGGTACTTGTTCTTTTCTATGATAATTATTAAATGTTTCTGTTCTGTTACGCGGGAGTTTTGTACATACGAGTTTGAGGATATATGCTAATGAAATGGCTGCTGGTAATGCAGTAGAACGTGATATGCAAAACGGTGAATTGTCTGGTTCAGAGACAGGTGCTTCTTCCTCAGGAACTATCCCTCTGGCCTGTGATTGTGACCATGAAACAAGGGCCCCAATTACTGAACTGCCTTCTAATAGGAACCAGTTGACAAATGTGATGCCAAATGGTGATCTTGATTTTCAGAGCAAAGCAAAGTTCGGATTGAGCGGATCGGTTGAGTCTGGAGTGGTTTCCACAGATTCCCTTGTTCAGGCGGCAGAAAAATTGGCCATCGATCTATGGCAAGGTATTGATATTAACTTTACTGGTAATCAAGCAGAATCAAGCACAAGCATAGTTTCAGAAGACGATTTGGCAATTACACAGAAATCATCTCGTTTTCAATTTGGAACTGGGAGTTCAGATGGTGTGAACGAGATGTCAAGTGGTTCATTGGCTGTTGAAAATAGCGGTGCAGAGTTGAGTAATTCAAATCTCGTAGACGAGACATCAAAGGGCTCCTTGGCCGATGAAAATGGTGATTCAGAGCTGGGTGATGCGTTTAGCTCTGTTGTTGGCAGATCAACCCAGGGATGCAACATTGCTCACCTTAAACAAAACATTGAAGATGCCAAAAGTAACAAGGTATGCTAATGTATATTTTGAACATTATTTAATTTCCAGGAAATAAGTAATTTTGGGGATATGTATTCAATAGGAGTGTTTCGTTAACGATATATCAACATTATATTTTTATTTTTTTATTTTGTAATGATGTAGAGAACCTTGTTCACTGTGATGGAGTCAATTATGAATCTGATGAGAGAAGTTGAACTTGAAGAGAAGAATGCAGAAAAGGCGAATGAAGATGCTGCTAGAGGAGGCTTTGATACTCTTGACAAGGTTGAGGAGCTGAAGAAGATGCTGGAACATGCCAAGGAGGCAAATGACATGGTAAATTTTTGTTACTGATACGTGTTTGCTAATGTGCTCAGATTTTCAATTGGGAATTAATCATCATTATGTCACAGGACGCTGGAGAAGTTTACGGGGAGAGGTCAATTTTGACCACTGAAGTAAATGAGCTTGAAAATCGCTTGCTCAACTTATCAGAAGAACGAGACAAGTCCCTTTCTGTTCTTGATGAGGTCAGTGCAGTCCATCAATCCTCGCTTAAATACACTATTGACTTCTTCTGTTTTACACGGTAAGATTTTGCTGATTGTGTCTCTGTTTTACTTTTAGATGCGTGGAAGTCTTGAAACAAGACTAGCGGCAGCGCTGGATATAATAAATGCTGCTGAGCAAGAAAAGCAGGAAAAAGAAGGTTGTGCACGTAAGGCATTTGCTGAACAAGAAGCAATCATGGAGAAAGTTGTCGAAGAATCAAAGCTTCTACAGCAAGAGGCAGAGGAAAATTCCAAGGTAACATCACTGCTTTGAGATTGCCATGAATGAACGGTTCTGAATCTGTAGTCATAATTAACATATCTTGACCTCTTTCTACAGCTGCGGGATTTCCTTATTGATCACAGTCGGATTGTTGATTCCTTACAGTAAGTCCTTCCTCGTCTCTAGCATTTTAGATAATCTCTTTGTGAAGCATTTAGATAAGAATCAACTTAGAAAATTTTTTCCTAGTCAAATGATATATTTACTGTTTTAAATGCTCATAGTCTAATGGTGATTCTTGTCTGCTAAGTGATCTTAAATTGTCTTTGCTCACTTGTTACTTTCTTGAACAGAGGAGAAATCTCTGTGATCTGTCAAGACATCCTACACTTGAAAGAGAAATTCGACAACCGAGTGCCGTTGAGCCAATCAATCTCATCAAGCCAGACTAGCTGTAAACTGGCTTCGTCTGGATCATCCATGAGGAGCTTACTGCTGGAGAAGCCTTTTGAGGCATCTTATGAAGCACCTGAAGCCTTGGACAACATCAAGAGCCCAAAAGCTCTGGTTAACGAGGGAAAAGACAAACATAAGGAGCTTCTGGAAGATGGCTGGGACATCTTTGACAAAGAGACAGAACTGTAAGTGTCATTCCATCTCCTTGCAGAAACAGAATTGTGCAAGAATAAAGGAGATGAAGGGCTTTTGGGTTCAGCATTTATACTCCACTTTACATCTTTGAGCTTTGTTTTTTTTTTAATTCTCTGTGTATAGTTTTCCATATTTTTTCTTAACTCTATGGAATTGCGATAGACGAGCCAAAAAAGTTTTGCTAGTTTGTAATAAAACTAGAGGTCTGGAATGAAATTTTGAGAGTTTGGAGAAAAGTTGGATAATTTATAAACTTTTTACATTATTATTACAAGAAAATGTTACTAAGATTTTGCAATGTTTATGATAAGTTGATTTCCCTCGAGCTTGTGTGATAAATTCGAAATCAAGATATAGCGAGTGAGATAACATCGAAATTTCGAGGGAGAAGCAGAAAGTTCGGAGAACAATTGTAATGTTTTCTTGTCTCTTCATATATCGACACGTCATCATCTTCTTCCTTGAGACCGTTGGTTGATTCAAAGACGAGACGTTCACAGAAAATTTCAAAGTTAAGATTTTTAAGGCGCCATTTTCTCTCGTCTTTCTCCTTTTTCCCCGGAATTTCAGTTTCTGACAATCTTTCCCCCCAAAACACGAACTCTCCTTTGGGGAAAAAAAAAGCCCTAGCTAGTTGCCACCAGCATTGAGAACATTTGGTGAAATTAGGTAAATGAGAAGAAGATGGCTTCTGTACAAGACATAGGTCTATCAGCAGCAATAAATCTAATGTCTGCATTTGCTTTCTTGTTTGCATTTGCAATGCTGAGACTTCAACCTGTTAACGATAGAGTTTACTTCCCAAAATGGTATCTCAAAGGGATACGAGGAAGTCCTACACGTTCCAGAGGAATCATGAACAGATTCGTTAATTTAGATTGGACAACTTATGTCAAGTTCTTGAATTGGATGCCTGCAGCTCTTCAAATGCCTGAACCTGAACTCATTGAACATGCAGGTCTTGATTCTGCTGTCTATATCCGTATTTACCTTCTTGGGTACGTTACTTGAATCCCATTCATCTTTCTACTGAAGCACTTTAGCATGTTTTGAAACCTGAGCTCATGTACGTGCAGATTGAAAATGTTCATCCCTATAACATTACTTGCTTTTGGAGTTTTGGTTCCTGTTAATTGGACAGGAGAAACGCTTGAGAATATCGATGATTTGACATTCAGTAACGTTGATAAGTTATCAATATCAAATGTTCCACCAGGATCACCGAGGTATTTAGAGACATGTTAACGCATAATTCAATAGTGATTTCTTTTTATTTTATGAAAGTATGTGATGGTTTATGTGCAGCTTTGTATTTTATCAATCAACTAAGATGGCTTAAAGTTTCTTGGTTCCAGGTTTTGGGCTCATATAACTATGACATACGTGTTCTCAATGTGGACTTGTTACATATTATATATGGAATACAAGACTGTAGCTACTATGAGATTGAGACATCTTGCATCTGAAAGTCGTCGTCCTGATCAACTCACTGTGAGCTTTTCTATCTTTTTTTACTCAATACATTGTTGAATGTTTCTCAGTGCTTGTATTGATGATTTGCTTTTTGCTACTCTTGTTTTTTCATTGAAGTATTGTCCTTTATGCTTTTGAAAGGTACTTGTGAGAAATGTTCCTCCAGATCCTGATGAATCAGTAAACGAGCATGTAGAGCACTTCTTTTGTGTTAATCATCCAGATCATTATCTTTGTCATCAGGTATCTTGAAACCACTAATAGAGTGAGACTTAGAATTATTGTTCGATGTATTTTTCTTATATGATGTTGTTCTTCCCATCCCAAGGTAGTGTACAATGCAAATGAACTTGCAAAATTAGTGGCACAGAGAAAAACTATGCAAAATTGGTTGACTTACTACGAAAACAAATACGAGAGGAAGCCATCACATAGACCAACAACAAAGGTACTTAAACCTTCAAATTTTCAGCAAAATGACTCTTTTATTTCAAAATCTCTTCGGTAGTGTTATTTAGTTTATTATATAGACAGGTTATGGAGGTTTTTGGGGAACTACAGTTGATGCAATTGACTTTTATACTTCCAAGATCGAGAATCTTGCTGAGCAAGTATGTCTTATAAACACTTTCATCTTTTGTCCTAAGTTAAGCAGTTGCATTCGTAATCTTTTACATTACACAGGAAGCTGTAGAAAGAGAAAAGATCATGAACGATCCTAATGCTATCATGCCAGCAGCATTTGTTTCCTTCAAATCACGTTGGGGAACAGCGGTTTGTGCTCAAACTCAGCAATGTCACAATCCTACTAAATGGTTAACGGAATGGGCTCCCGAACCACGCGATGTTTTCTGGGATAATCTTGCTATTCCATATGTTGAGCTCTCTATAAGACGATTGCTCACAACAATTGCATTGTTTTTTCTTATTTTCTGCTTCATGGTTCCTATAGCTTTTGTTCAATCTCTTGCTAATCTTGAAGGCATCCAAAAAGTTCTTCCTTTCTTGAAACCCCTTATAGAAATGTAAGCCCCTCAGATATTGTTTTCTTGAAACTTGATCTCTCATATGACATTCACTTAATCCTCTGCTTTAATGCAGGAAGACTGTAAAATCTGTAATCCAAGGATTTCTTCCAGGAATAGCGTTAAAGATTTTTCTCATTATACTTCCAACTATTCTAATGACAATGTCACAAATCGAAGGATATACATCATTGTCATATTTAGATAGAAGATCAGCTGAGAAATATTTCTGGTTTATTATTGTCAATGTCTTTCTTGGAAGCATCATTACAGGGACAGCGTTTCAACAGCTTAAATCTTTCCTTGAGCAACCACCAACAGAGTAAGTACTTGAAGATGTTCTATTAGAGATAACTTGGGGAGCAAGATATGTCATCTTGGGGACTAAGTTATCTCTAATATGTCCTCATTATGATAACACATTGATTTCTTTCTTCTTTCTCGTTTTTTTACTTAGGATCCCTAAAACAGTTGGTGTGTCAATACCAATGAAAGCTACGTTTTTCATCACTTATATAATGGTCGATGGTTGGGCTGGCATTGCAGCTGAGATACTCAGAGTGGTTCCATTAGTTGTTTTTCATCTGAAAAACACGTTTTTGGTTAAGACAGAACAAGACAGACAACAAGCAATGGATCCAGGTCATCTAGACTTTTCAACAACCGAACCAAGAATTCAGTTCTATTTCTTGCTAGGTCTTGTCTACGCTGCTGTTGCTCCTATTCTTCTTCCATTCATTGTCGTCTTCTTTGCTTTCTCCTACGTTGTTTTCAGGCATCAGGTACCTTATAAAAAGCTAATAAATCTCATAAGTAATCTTCTAAAGTATGGATCTTTACGTCATTTTGTGTTGTTATCTACTGTTGCAAGGTTATAAATGTGTACGACCAGAAATATGAAAGTGGTGCTAGATATTGGCCAGATGTGCATAGACGTTTGATCATATGTCTAATAATATCACAGCTTCTAATGATGGGTTTACTCAGCACAAAGAAATTTGCAAAAGTCACAGCTCTGCTTCTTCCTCAACCTATCTTAACCTTTTGGTTTAACAGATACTGCGCAGGACGGTTTGAATCAGCCTTCTCAAAATTTCCCTTACAGGAAGCAATGGTGAAGGATACACTAGAGGAAGCGACTGAACCGAATCTAAACCTTAAGGAATATCTAAAAGATGCTTATGTGCATCCGGTTTTTAAAGGTAAGGATTTTGATCGACCACAAGTGGTTGATGAGGAAGAAAGCAATCCTCTTGTACCGACAAAGAGGACTTCTTTAGGTACAAGCCGATATAACTCAGAAGCTAGTAGCTCTGTTACAGCTACTCCTGTAGCTAACATGAACAATGGCTCTCCTAGGTTAATGTAGGCTCGCTCTGTTTTCGTCTCTTAATGCTCTGTTGTAATGGTTCAGATATTTTGTTTTCATGATGTTAGAAAAAGATAGAAGCTTCATTTGTTGTAGATGTTGGAGGGAAATTTTGGGTCATTTGGATATGTAATTGTTGTTTTTTTTATTTGATTAAACTCTTTTAACAAAACAAATGATTTGATTAAACTCTTAAGACTCGTGATATCTCATTGTTGTGTCTTGTGGGTATATTAGTTCAGCTTTGCCAACTCAAAGAATCTATAATAACCTTCGTCTACAAGTAAAAGTACTCAATGCGTCGTCGTTTGGTCTAATAATCTACGTTGTTGATTTCGAAAGGAAGAAAAAACAAAACTTTGATTAAGAAATGAAAAGGATCCTAAAAACTTATGGAGCCACTCAACCAAAGTACGTGTTAGCGTGTTTTTAAGGAACCTTTGCAAAATGTGATTTTTTTATATTTTAAAAATTTTGAAATAATATATTTTCATGTAACAATTTTTTTTTTCATTTTTCAAAAATGAATTATCTTTAAAATTATCTTCAAATAAATTCTTTATAAAGTGATTTAATTTTTTTTGTAATGATGTTATAAAAAATCTACAATGTGTGTGTATAAATACGAAATAATCTAGGTATAATTTTGTTTTATTAGTCGACATAAGTGGGGGTCAAAGTTTTTGATATTTGGGATCGACATACAGTCAGGTATATATATTAGTTTTGTTAATTGCCAATAAAATATAGGCCGCAAAAAAAATCTTAGAATTGAACTGTCTTCTTCTCAAACAGCCAAAATCGAGAAGATTCTTAAATCTCGTTTCTGCGGCTTAGGTGAAGTCTTAGCGATAAGCTTTGTGTCTTCTTTAACCCCCCCAATGGATTTTTGAAAGAACAATAGAAGAGAGGAACTCAATTTTCTTCTAAAGGATTGAAATTTGGTTTTCTTCCTCTTCAACAACAACAAAAAATGATCAAGCTTTGTTTCATGACTTCTCATGGCTATTCAATCCCTGGCCTTGGTCTTCCTCAAGAGCTCTGTAACAGTGAAATCATCAAGGTAACTAATTGATTCTTCAGAGTCATTTCATTTGAAAATCGAAGTTATCAAATTTATATCTATCCTCTCGCGTTTGGTTTAATTATATGTTGGATTTGATGACTTTGAATGATTCAATTTGTATCTGGGTTCGTGTAAAGTTTGTGTCTTTCGTTTATATCTTGTTGGATTTGAATAGATGAATTTATCTGGGTTAATGTAAATTTGACATCTTTGATTCGCCTTTTCATTTTGCATCTTGTTTGATTCTGTTATTGTTCAATTGAATGAAGCAGCATAGCCGATCTTATCTGGTGAATCCAGGAGCAAGACAAGAGATCATACCTGCAAGCTCTTTTAATCTGAGTCCAGAACCATTGGAACCATGGAAACCAGTTTCTTCATTTAGCCAATTCGTGGAGATTGATTCAGCCAAGATGAAGCCTATGCTCATGGATGTTCATGGTAAAGCTCAATTGCTTCTGATTGGTTTTTTCCGTAATTAGTTCCCCCCAATTTACATGAACTTGGTTTTTGATTGATACAGACAAGGCACCAGAATCTCTAGTTTTGAGCTTTGGAATCGCTGACAAGTATGCGAGACAAGAAAAGGTTATGGAGTTTCTTCTCTCGCGGTCAGAAGAGTTCAAGGGAAAAGGATTTGATATGTCTCTGCTTAATGAATTGATGGAGCTAGAGGCTATGAAATCCAGTTCTCAGCTACTACCATATGATGCTTCCTCTGTTCTTTACTTGAATCAAGAATTAGGGAAACCGGTTTTGGATCTCGTTAGGGATATGGTGGATAATCCAGAGTTCTCTAGGCGATCGAATGGTCACGTTCTGTTCTCCTCAAGTAACAGTCCTGAGTTGGACGATATATTTTGTTTTGCTTCTGAGTTCAATTTTTCAAGGAGTTCAACAAAATGGAGACAGCTCTCACCGCTTATCCCACATTTCGAGAGGTAAAAGTTCCTCACACTAACTTTACGTTCCTTTATTGTGTGCGTTTCATTTCTCGGTGTTAAAGGTTTTTGCTATCTCGTTTAAGCAGATTTGACAGTGAAGTATTAACACCAGCTAAGCTGAAAGCAGTTACAATACTAGCACCTTTGAAGAGGTAATCTAATCTCATTTTTATTGCTTCCATAACTTTCTACTTTTGCGCTGTTAGTGTTCTCATATTCGTATTCTTTTTTTTTATTTGATCAAGTCCTGAGAAAACCAGGCTCAAGCCTTCACCAAGGAAACACAATACAAAGCGAAAAGCTAAAGAGCAGGACCTCTACAAAAGAAACCATCTCCACGCTTACGAGAGCCTTCTGTCTTTAATGATAGGCAATGATCATCAACACAAACATACAACAGTACTCTCTTTACAGAGATCATGCAAAGAGCTCTCAGAGCTTCTGACTCAGTTTTCTGTCAGTGTTGCTGGAACTGGAATCGCTGTGCTCTTCTCTGTTGCCTGTAGCCTTGCTTCAAGGCGTGTACCCTTTTGCGCAAACAAGTTCTTCGACACTGGGCTTGGTTTCAGTTTGGTAATACTGTCATGGGCTGTGAATAGACTCAGGGAAGTGATTGTTCATGTCAATAGGAAAGCAAACAAACCATGTTCAAGTTTGAAGGATGAAGAAATCATAAACAGTGTGGAGAGAAGCATGAAAGAGGTTTACTTCAGAGCTGCCACGGTGCTTGCGGTGTTTGCACTTAGGTTTGCATGTTGAAAACTCGCTGTGAGAGGTTAATATCTTGATTACCACTCCATGGAAACCTTAAAAGGTCGTTTGTAAATGACTAAATTTTGTTTAGCACTGAGCTGTAAATGTGAAGATGATGTTGTGTTGTTGAACCTATGATTAAGAGGTCAAGAATTTTGAAGAGAGAATAAATGTTTTGCAAGAATCTCTTTTATTATATGAACGAGAAAAATTCATAACTGAACAATGATGGTCGTTATATTGACTAATAACCTTTTTCAAGAATCTATCGGATTTCAAGGAACAAAAATCTCATTCACTGATGATGATATTCTCTGAATATTTTGATTGAAGAATTCAAAATCAATACAGAACAAACCAGAGAAGTGAGAAAGAATTGGAAGTGGCATTTTTTAAGTTTCACAAAGTTCAAAAAAATAGACGTTTCGTGGCCTCTGCCCTAATCTTTCTCGTTGGAAACTTAAATATTTAGTTTTCTCTGTTATTTCATCTATCCGAAATCTCAAAGCAGCAAAATAAAAATATCATAATTGATGGATTCCTAGAGAAAAAGCTTGAAGGAGAAGAATGTGCTTTTGAGTAAACTCTCTAGGTCATCACTTTTGATACAACACCAGCTCCAACTGTTCTACCTCCCTCCCTTAAGGCAAATCTTTGACCTGTTTCACAAGAGATGAGTGAGGAACAAAAAAATCGGAAATCGATCTAGTTGGGAGTATCAAAAGAGTGTCTATTAGATTGTTTTACCAGTTTCGAGTGGGACAGGCATGATTAGCTCGAAAACTGCAGTGACATTGTCACCAGGCATAACCATCTTCACGTTTTCGGGTAATTCTACTTTTCCAGTGATATCTGCAGTCCTCAAGTAAAATTGAGGCCTGTAGTTAGAGAAAAAAGCAGTGTGACGTCCTCCTTCGTCCTTTGTGAGCACGTAAATTTCTGCTTCAAACTTCTTGTATGTCTTGCATGAACCAGGCTTAGCAATCACCTAATAAGCAACCACAGATAAAGAAAAAAAAAACTTTAGTAAAGTTGTTTTTACTATGTTGGTTTCTCTTATTCGATCATCCAGTAGTCATAAGGATGCCTAAGCTTACCATTCCACGCTGAATGTCTTCTCTCTTTAGCCCACGCAATAGAAGTCCTACGTTATCACCAGCCTAGCATAATAGAAGCTTAATCAGTATCTTACATGCCCAGAACTTGTCTTTGTAATCTCTCGATATTGGCTTTACCTGTCCATTATCCAAAATCTTCTTGAACATCTCAACCCCAGTTACAGTCGATTTCAGTGGAAGCCCCTGAAAATCAAATCTTGCAGTTATGCTATCGAAAATCCTAATAATAACGCAGAATGAATCCAATATTCATGCATACTCACATCACGTAAACCCAATATCTCAACTTCTTCGCCCACTTTAATGATTCCCTGTTCAATACGGCCGGTTGCAACAGTTCCACGTCCCTTGAAGAAAAAGAAAAGTATTAAAAACTGATTTTTCAGAAAAATATAAAATTGACTAAAGCAAGAAACAACAAGGACGGAGATTAGAATACTTGAATTGAGAAAACATCTTCAATTGGCATCAAGAAAGCCTTGTCGAGCACACGAACAGGGTCAGGAATGTATTCATCAACAGCATCCATTAGCTTTAATATAGCTTGCCTTCCAATTTCATCGTTTGTACCCTGTAATGCAGACAGAGCAGATCCCCGGATGATGGGAATATCATCCCCAGGAAACTTGTAGAAGCTGAGAAGTTCTGGATGGAGACAAAAGTTGATGTCAGAAAGCTTGTAATTACTTTGTATGCTGAAAGAAATAGATTCTGTGACATAAAATATCTACAAACCACGTAGTTCCATCTCGACAAGCTCCAACAGCTCAGGATCATCCACCACATCAACTTTGTTCAAGAAGCACACAAGTGATGGAACACCAACCTGTGGAACATTGGATAATCAAAATTTTAGCAAATAACCAAACTCAATTGAGTAGCTTCAAGTGTTTCATATTGTAATGATGCGAACCTGGCGTGCAAGTAGAATATGTTCCTTTGTCTGCGGCATGGGTCCATCTGGACCTGAAACCACAAGAATTCCACCATCCATTTGTGCAGCTCCAGTAATCATATTCTGAAAGTTAGCAACTGAAGCATTAAGGCTCAAGTGTTTATCAAAGTATTTCCAAGGCAATTCATATACTGATGCATGCTGCTCCACTAAACAACTCACATATAGTCATATACTAGATTATGATGCATTCCCAGAGAATAAGTTGATCATAGTTCGAAACCATATTCACTGATCATTAAGTTGAAGTCAGAGCTTTGAAAACGGATAACATATAATCTTTGCAGCATTAAAATGATATATACCAAGTAGAATCAGATTATTGGCAACATCTATATGAAGTAAAGAGAATGTTGGCATATTACTTTAACATAATCTGCGTGGCCAGGACAATCCACATGAGCATAGTGACGCTTCGCAGTCTCATACTCCACATGAGCCTACAGAACCAAGTAAACATCAAGTAAAAGACTAGCAAAAAATATAAAACCTAATTAAGAGATGGGAAAATGAGAGAAGAAGATAGATAAGACAGACGGTGGCAATAGTAATTCCTCTCTTCTTCTCTTCAGGAGCTTTATCAATTTCATCAAAGGCAACAGCTTTAGCTTTACCCTCCTCAGCAAGAACCTAAGCATAAGTAAGATCGCACATCAAAACTTTTGACAATAATTTGGTAACCAAAATACAAGAGTATACCTTAGTGATAGCAGCAGTAAGGGTGGTCTTGCCATGATCAACATGCCCAATTGTTCCAACATTTACATGAGGTTTTCTGCAAACAACACCAATTTCACATTTTTATAAACTCATCTCCAATACCAAATTCACTCAAACACAACAAAAATTCAAGGAAAGAAAACTCACGTTCGAGTAAAAGTGGCCATCGATCTCCAGAAGGAGGCTCCGAAGGTAGAGGAAGAGAGATCATCTGCTCCGATTGAATGAGAGATCGAGTAAGAAGAAGAAATGAAACCACCGCAACGAGAGTAGATCTGAGAAGAGAAAGGAAGAAGACGCTTAGAGTTAGGGTTTCGAAGAACAACGGACGCCATTTTGACTTTCCAATAGAGAGATGGCTGTGGCCAGAGAGTTTGAGAGAGAGATGGGGGTTTTAGTCGCCTGAGTGAGGGTTTCTCTTAAAATCTCGATCCTAATCCTGACCCGACTCGACCCGACCCGGATAAAGCCCATTTTTACTATTATTGGGCCTTATTTCAGTAAAGAACATCTTTACGAGGCAATCAAAAGCCCATATCAATGTTTCATAATCATTTTACGAGGCAATCAATTTTTTTTTGTTGACAGCAAAATGTATGCTTTAACTAAACCTTCTAAAATTTAATTTTTCCAAATTAAAACGTACCATTAAGATATGATTAGTTTAACCAATTTTAAAAATCTTCTGCTTATAATACTGAAGAGACAACTCTATATGGAAAAAAAAAACTCATCTATAAAAAACTTATCATGATCCCAGTCTAATCCAAAAGTCTAGAACTCCCAAATCTAGTTTTCTTTTTTAAGTAATATAGAGTGTACAAGTTGTCTACAACTACAGTCTTATAGATGAAAGAGCTCCAAAAATAAGTAACTTACGTTTTCTGAATAGACATATTTATGTCGGGAGAAGTTGTATATATCTTTGTCAAAACCATCTCAAATGTCGAAGATATATTAAAATGTGTGTTACAAAATTTCTTTGTATAATTGATGTTTCTCTTAATTATGCTTTCGAAAGCAACGGTTCCCACTGATCCACGTCGTTGCATGATAGTAGCTCGTATAATCACATGCGTTGCCATGGACCGTCTTACTTTATTTCTTAATATCTATAGCTAGTCTATATCAATCCTATTGTTTCTTTGACATTAAACAAATATTTTTTATTTTATTGTTTATGTAGAGTAAACCCAAGATGCCATTAACGATGATGAAGCCTTTTTCCATGAAAATTTTCAAGATCACGATTCTCCACCACTATATCATCAACAAAGCATGAGAGCTTTTACGTCTCAAGAATAAAAGTTTTAATTTGGAAACTAAATTCTGAAACCAGAGGTTTGCTTTAATAATGCAACAGAAATGCTTACTCGTGAAAAGATGTGAATTCACTTAAAACTCACATAATGTATTATTACTGAATTTACAGAATTTATGAAATTATGAACATAATTCGTGATTCTATATATGTGAAATTTTATTAACAAATTGATAAATCATATGAAATTTTGGAGCATTAGTCACAACTCAGTTTCATCATAGATTAATCGTGGATATTACAAAAAAAAATATATATATATATATATAATTAATAAAATGGGGTCTTAATTTTTGAAACTATTTTATCAAAAGAAAAGAAAAAACTATGTGTAACTTTTTTTTACGGAAAATACATAATGCGTCCTAAACATCTGAAAAGGATAATAGCAATGTCAATATTGAACAATCTCAGCGATTTGGATTTTCTATTTCGTGGGTCAACCAAATTATTGAATGATCAGTCCATCACAATATCTATAGAGGTTTCTTCTACAACTCGATTTATGTCCAGAATTTGAATGCTTATAAGTACCATCACAATATAGAGATATCTAAGATCATTAGACCTACAAGTGGACTAAATACACTTTCATCTTTTGTTAGAATCTATTATTCAAAAATAATATGATTAATTATATCGGCATTTATATGTTTTACATTTGCAACATAAAATACTACACAATTTGCGCTGAACAATATTCCAAAAAATAAAGGGAACTTTTGTTTTCCGGACCACATGGGAATGTGTTACCAACTATCTCTTTACTTTGACATGTAAGATATGTAAGAATCTTCTCAAGGCTTTGAGGCTCAGAAGAGAAGAGCATATTTTCCATTTATCGTACCTTTTAACGGCAAAGGTTAAAAAAGAATATAACTTTTCAACTTTAATTGTTACGTTTTATTAAATATTACTAGTCTTTTTTTATTAACTTTTGTTATATCTTAGCTTAGAGACTAAAAGCTTAGTTTTGGATGATTATCCAGTAATACCCGTTAAGCTTCCGCATATGTATATGCGGAAACGAAACCCATTTAATTACCCATATATATATTTAAATATTAGAAGGTTCTGAGCCAAAATTTATAATTTACCAGACCCGAAACCACAACATGTAATATTAGTTTCGTCTTGATAATCCCCCAGATTTCGCATATTTATCGTAGATCAATCATAAAAGTTCATAAATAATGATTTATGATGTATAAGATATATGAAGTTAACTATTAGAAATTCTTGCATATCATTAGTTCAATCATTTATATAATCTTGTATGTTATAAGATCGGAATATAGTGTTTTTTTTTTGTCTATAACATAAAAAGATTATATAAATTATTGAGCTAATAATATGCGAGAACTCCTAAATAAAACTATACACCTTAGATATACAAAAAAGTTTAATGTCATCGAAATCGCAATTTTTTTTACGAATCAAATAAATTTCCTCAGTTGCACTACAAACTTCGCGCGACAGTATGTCAATCTTATAACAAATATCTATAGTTATATGCTGTCATGAGAAAAAACAAATATCTATATCTATATTCATATACATAATACATGTATTCCAAAGTCATCATTTTTGTTCCTCATTCTCGAGATAAATGATTCTTAGCCATTTACAAAAAGAGAGAAACGATTCTTCTATCTTTCTTCTTGTAAAGCCCGTGGCTCATATTCCATGATTAATATATAGTTATAAACTTTACGCCAATCAATACTTAATGATTAATAAAATTAATAATTGTATATAAATGTATCTAAAGGGGCATAATAAATAAATATATAAGCTAGCTTTTACTTGGTTTGGACCATTTTCTCACATGGAAGGACGGTATCTACATCTATACACGAATAATGCGATAGCCACATATTCGACATGTTTGAAGTATTTACATATAGCAATATGATATTAATGGGAAAAATGTTATGTAAAGACTTACTTCATTTAGATAGCTCAAACTTAGAAGAATATAAAAACTTAATCAATTACAGTTGAACTCCAACACATGTAACAATACTCTCTTAGAAAAAATCAACTTTATGTTAGAGATAAAATAATATCAAAAAATAAAATAATGTCACAACACACAAAGGCTTACCAATAAAGTGTCTCACACCAACAAAAGGCTTGTTAAGAAACTGTCTGTACACCAATTAAATTCCCAAAATTTTAGAGATAAATATTGTTGTAGCTACATAAATCTACATACAAATATATTTAGTGAACTTTGTGTAGTGATATAAACTTAATTACGTTCTTAGAGTTTATTTGTATATATATAGAAGATCTGATGTATAAAATGTGAGTTAGAATATCTTCATGGATAAAAAAAAAAATCTTCATGGATCATTAGAAACTTTCTTATGAAAAAAATGAGTGAACACTTTTATGGGTCACTAAGGGTTCGTAGTTAACCCCATGCCTCTTTTGAGTGTGTGCCATAGGTAGTGGAAAAGGGAATCTACTGAAGTTCGAGGGTGGAGCTGTTCCTGCGACCCACAAATCTGGTAGATGTAGGCCCAAATTTCATCTCACCCCACCATTTTGTAAGACTTTTCATTTGGCTCCCATAATTTTAAATTTCGTTGGTCTAAACCTTCATTCATTGTTTCTAACCTTTTTTGACAAGGCTTACATAACCTTTTGCTCTTTTATGGGTCCTTGTTATAATTAGTCACACCATAAAATTCAAAAAGAAAATTGGTCAACACCATTAAATTCAACTTTTTTCAACGCTAAATTTAAACAAAATTCACATATATAGATAGATTAATGTTTTTTAATATTCAACTTTTATCACAACTCCTTAGCAATAAATTTCCTGCAGAACAACCATGGATAATAATCATAAAGCACTTGGATCAAAATCTAATAATGTTTACACTAGCAGCCACGGAAGAGTATCTTTTATCTTTTTATACTCCCACTGTTTCACAATAGATGATGTTAAAGATATTTTACACAAATTAAGAAAATAATCATTACTTTTTTAATATATATTATTTTCTCTTACCAAGAATTATTTTAATAATTATAAACCAATAGTAACATAGTTCTTTTCAATCATTACATATTGATATTTACAATTTATCAATAAAAATAAAGTAAAAAGATTAAAACATCAAACTTTCTGAAACAAGATAAAGTAGATAAAACATCATCTATTCTGAAACGGAGGGAGTATTTTGTAACTGTCGTATTTAATATTTTAATTAATTAATTACGTAGAAGGGAACCTTTCTAACTATTTATTAGTCGATTGACTTGTAAACCAAGGACGAAGTCAAATGAGAACAACGACAATAGTATAAGACTGATTAATATATTTGAGATACAAATCAATTTGAATATTATTATTTTATACGTCATCTCTTAGATCATCTTCCACGGGCCTCATGGACATAGACATTGACATCATGACTCATGAGTTTAGTTTGGTAAGTTAAAAAAACACATCACACGAAACGATTAGTACTTTATTACATTTCTATGTATATCATTAATTTACTTAAATAGCAAATAGAGTATCAAATGTTAGCTGCACATACTATAAAATGACGAGAATAATGTAGCATATACCCACAAAAATGCAAGGAACAAAATACAAAATGAGATGGTGTATATAAGTTATTTTTCTTAATAGCAAATATTTATATAGAAAAGAAGAACAAAATGGTTAACGAAAATATGATCTTATCATATTTTTCCACATAAAATTTTGACAGATAATATTTGATAAAGCGTTATATATTACAAAGTTTCTTTCTATTAAATAGCAATTTGAAAAAGTATATTTTTCATAAATGTGTATTAAAATTTTCATATATGGTAAATATCTCAATTTTCCACTTGAGAAATATGATTTACACTTTAAACGTAGTAATCTTAACGGCTACTCTCGGATAGTGAAAACAAGTATAGATCAAAAACGGTAAAAAAAATAGGAAACTCCTACGGTTTATTTATAAAACAATCTATTATAATTTATTTATGTACAAAAAAAATTTGACTAAAAAAAAACTATCTATAAATAGTAGTATCAACCAGTTGATGGGAATCTAATGTTTGAAAAAATTATATCAACAATCAAGGGACTATATGTTCCAAATTCGAATCATCTCACTGCAATTTTAATTTTACATGCCAAGGATTTTAATTCATCTGTCTTGAAATCCTTTGATTACTTGTATTAAAAAGAAACAATAGTAGTGTACCTTTACAATTCAGAATAGATACATAATTGGAGGTCATTTTATGTTATACGGCAAGATATTTTTTTTGTTCTTCGCCGTCTTTTTGTTGTTCTTGTCTTTCTTATATTTTTCTCAATAAATTGTTGTACACGAACCAAAAAAAAAAAAAAAAAGTAGACCATGTCACACCTTTGAAAGAACTTAAAAATATTTAAAACCAAAAAAAAACTTAAAATATTACTCTTTTAAAAGAACTGAATATAAGAGAATCTTTTAAGCAACGCTTAATTACACCGCTAATATTTTGAAACAAATGTAAAACATATTCCATCCGTTTCTATATCTCTCTGTCTTTCTCATTCTTTTTAATAATGATTTTTGTCTCTTTCAATAAAAATTTCAATAATTTCTTTTTCATTTCAAAGTATACGATTTTTTACATTAAAATATAAGAAACTAATTCATCTACAAATTTAGGGTTTACAATTTCAGTTTTATAATTTAATTTCATCTATGTAAAAAAATAAACATACGTATAATTAAATTTTACGTGACAAAATAATTCACACTTTTTATAGTGACTCATATCATTTTATACAAAAATTATAGTCATATCATTGTTTAAAAAAAAAAATTCATCTCCAAATCTTACCATCTGCCTAATTCATCAAAAGAAAATCACAAAATTATTCCTGTAATACCAAAATTAAACCCTGTTGTCCCAATTTATTAAAAACTCGGTGGCCAGAAGTTTTGCCACGTCAGCCTAAAGAAGGTGCCACGTCATCCCCATAAGTCTCTCCACACCTGTACGGATCCCTTTCCCGGCTGCTCCAATATATAATGGAACCAACCCACCTAAAACCTTCTCATTTCACTGCATGTGCTGTGACCCGATCTGACCCGACCCGGCCCACATTTTCTAACCCATTTTGTATTTTCTCTTTTCGCCGCCACCGTCGACAACCAGAGAAAGGTTACTATATTGAATAACTTATTCTTCTCCGGAGTTTTGTGCCGATGACGATTGCGGCAGCGCTAGCACGCCAGACAGATCGATCAGTCTCTGGTTTTACCCCTGCTTTTGCGACGACGGCGAAGGCGGTGACCGTTCCCGTTCAGGTTCCGCCGGGAGCTGTTGTTTCTGAAGGATTGGGGAAGGATGCGTTAATCTCGTGGTTTCGAGGCGAATTCGCGGCGGCGAACGCCATAATCGACGCTATGTGCTCGCATCTTAGGATAACTGAAAGAGGAGGAGATGACGAAGCTGTTTCTGGATCGGAATACGAAGCGGTTTTCGCCGCGATCCATCGCCGGCGTCTCAATTGGATCCCTGTTCTCCAGATGCAGAAGTATCATTCCATCGCTGAGGTCGCGATCGAGCTACAGAAAGTGGCGGCTAAGAAAGCGGAGGATCTGAAACAGAAGAAAACGGAGGTGGAAGATCTGAAAGTGAAGAAAACAGAGGAGGAGGATGACGCGGCGGTTGAGGAGGTGAAGAAAGTTTGTTTTAACGGCGAAAAAGTAACGGAGAATGAGCTTAACGGCGATGTAGTAGACGTCGAAGATGATTCTCCCACTAGTGATATCACTGATTCAGGTAAGTAACTTCACAATTTCTTAAGAAAAAAAAAACTTCACAATTTCAAAATTCTCTTAAGACTGAATCTTTTTTTTTTTTTTCTAATTTTCTTGGATCCATAATTTTTTGTTTTGATCGATTTTTCATTAGCTTAATCTGAATCTGATTCTATTTTTATTTTAGTTAATTTTCTTATTTAAAACTCTTAATAGCATATTCTTTAAAGTTTGGTCATTTTGATTCTCTGTACACTGTGTAAACTGGTTCTGTGGTTGGTGACGATAGAAAAAAAACCTCCATTAATATTATGGGACTGGGTTGAAAATAAATAAATATTATTCCTTGCTTAAGAAAAAAAATAACAATATTTGATCAAATAAGAACAAATACTATATTTCTCAGACTAATTCAAGTTTCAAGATTTAAGTACGTGTTTCCCTCTACTGGATCCGAAATGCATTCTAAATGATTTTGACTTTTAAAATTTCTTATTCATTATATTTTTTAATTATTTTTACTGTCAGTCTGTGATATTTTATTGCATCGTCATGCTACAGATTCTATTTTTAGAAACATTTTACCAAAAATAATCCGATTCTTCCTAAATAAAAGATTTAAGAAAGAAATCTTTTTTTTTTATAATAAAGAAATAAATCTTTCGTTTTTTTTTCCTGTTCCACACTAAACACTCACACAGCGTATTTTTTTCCAAATTGTAGATACCATTAATTATAGTTAAAAATTTATTTTATTTACTTTCAACGTGTTTGAAAGAGAATATATTATATTATATTTATTAATAATATTTGTCGCCGTCTTTGATGTGATTTTATAAGCTATAGATTGGACAAATTAAAGTATTTTTTTTATAATCCTCTACACGTAAACTAATATTTAGGTCCATTTCAATGTTGTTAATATTTAGGAAAACAAAATAATGTCGTAAGTTCGTAACGATTACTTTAGTAATGCAAGTATACATAAATAATTCCAGGCTCGAATCGAGACCTTATTATTACTAAAAAAAATAAAATTAACACAAACTTTCATGAAAATCGTACAAAAGTACAAATCCGTTGTAATTATGTTGAAAAAGCATAATCTGAAAAAGTCTCTTTGACTTCTCTACATGAACACAACGCAAACAACGACGTCGTTTTTGAAACGTTTCGTTATTAAGATTAGGATTCCATTTCTCAATGTAGTAGTAGTATAGTAGCAACATTTTTGTTGTTTTGTGCTTTAGTTGATGTAACTGTAAAACGCATCAAAGGTATCAATCTCACATTGATTCGCGTGTGATGATTTTATTGCATTTTTATTCGAATGGTGGACTCTTTGCAGCCGTTGGATTAATCGTGGGGACCACGATTTTCCGTGCCGCCCTTTATTTTTTCCTCTTCTCGTCCCGAATGTTCGAATCCCTCACGACTCACAAGCTTTTTTTTAGCTTTTTGCTTTTTTGTTCACGGCTATAAAAAAAAAAGTCACAAGTCTAAAAAGATTTTAATATTTTTGAAAATATCTATCTTTTTACCAGTCTTGAGAATTTTTTCGTGATGTGTGTGTATTTATTCACTCGTGTTAAAAAGTCCAAGTTTAGGTAGAGACACGTGGACAAAGACTAACATTGAAAATCTCTGACTTTCTCTGATACATTTTACAAGGAAACTATAAGTGTTCTTAGAATGGTCCATGAGATCATTCATGCATTGGAGTAGAAATAAATTGCCATCACTCTTAGTCGATTGTTTTCACACTAAATGCCAAATAATTTAATACTACCACATTAATCAATTTGTTAAATACACTTTGTAAATTAATATTGTGTGTAATCAAAGTATGAAACAAAAACTTTAATTTTTATGGGGTTTTTTCATAGGTTCTCATCAAGATGTTCACCAAACTGCTGCTGCGGATAGTCCACAGATTATATGCCAGAGTCATGAAGATTGTGATGCACGGTCATGTGAGATCAAGCCTATAAAAGGTTTCCAAGCCAAAGAGCAAGTCAAAGGCCACACTGTGAGTACTCAAGTTTGATTTGAGGGACGCATATGCTTATGATTATTGATTAAATTAATGTTGTGATGTCAGGTGAATGTTGTGAAAGGACTAAAGCTGTATGAAGAATTACTTAAAGAAGATGAGTTATCTAAATTGATAGACTTTGTGGCAGAACTCCGAGAAGCTGGCCATAACGGGAAGCTTTCAGGTAACTTTTTTCTCACGAGTAACATTTTAAAGATTTGAAGAGTTTTTTCGGGTGCTTACACATGATGAATGCAGGTGAGAGCTTTATTCTGTTCAACAAACAGATTAAAGGGAACAAGAGAGAGCTGATTCAACTTGGTGTCCCCATCTTTGGTCATGTTAAGGCGGATGAAAACCCTAATGACATCAACAACTCTGGTAAGGAATCGCTCTGATCCGCAGGACTCAAGTCTAAATGGTTTGATGCAAATGGTTGCCTTGACGGATGAGACTTTGTTGGTTTGCAGTTAACATCGAGCCAATTCCACCGCTTCTTGAGAGTGTCATTGATCATTTTGTCACATGGAGACTCATCCCAGAATACAAAAGACCAAACGGCTGTGTCATCAACTTCTTTGAAGAGGTATATACATCACCATGGATCACCATTTCTTATGTTTCCGCTTTTCTTTAACCTTTGGGATTACCTCTCTTGTTGCAGGGTGAATACTCACAGCCTTTCCTCAAACCACCTCATTTAGAACAACCAATCTCCACTCTTGTCCTCTCTGAATCAACAATGGCCTTCGGACGCATTCTCTCTAGTGACAATGAAGGCAACTTCAGAGGACCTTTAACTCTTTCTCTCAAACAAGGGTAAAAAATTCAGAACCTCTTCTTTAACTCTTTAAAAAAATGTCTTCATTAACATGGCTCGACCTGATTTTTGTAGGTCTCTCTTGGTGATGAGAGGGAACAGTGCAGACATGGCAAGACATGTAATGTGCCCATCACAAACCAAAAGAGTAAGCATCACCTTCTTTCGTGTTCGAACTGAAACATATCATAACCATTCACAGCCCAACAGTCCTCACAACGAAGGTGTAATGACAATGTGGCAACCCTACCCAATGACACCAACTCCATTCCTCAACGGCTATGATCATTCTATTGACATGATGCCAAAACTTGGAGTCCTTCGTCCTCCAATGGTCATGATGGCACCACCACAGGTTCAACCAATGGTGTTACCAAGTCCCAATGTGATGGGAGCCGGTGGTGGTACCGGAGTTTTCTTACCATGGGCCTCAGTTAGCTCAAGAAAACATGTGAAGCATTTGCCTCCACGCGCACAAAAGAAGCGATTACTTCCGCTTCCTCCTCCTGCTGCGTCTTCTCCAGCTGGAGAATCCACCTCTGAGCCTGTGATCAGTGTAGGTTGATCATAAGCCTAAGCCAAACCCCTTGAGTTCTTCAGCAAAACAAGCTTTGAACTTGTCCATGTCCAAGCCATGCTCTGTTTCTTCACTTCTGTTCCTGTTTTTTTTTCGTTCTACAAATTCAGTTTAGGTTAACTCAGGGTTTATAGATAGAAACTAAGTTGTTTAAATTTCCCAGAGGCATGTGTTTTCTATTTTGTGTACGATTTTATTATCAGTATATTCTCAAAATGTTACCTTCCGTTGCCATTTTTAAACAAAAGGAGGTAAAGCAAAACATCATCACTTCAAGACCCATAAGGCTCACTTGAATTGAGTTTCAATGATCCAAAACCAGAACATAAGTTTTGTATTTTTGGTTATTTTTCTTTTCAAGATTGAATAATATAATCTTTTTTTCGTATGTTGACAAAGAAGAATAGATACAAATCATTTTCAAAAATAGCAAAATTAGAAGAAAGAAAAGAAAAAGAAAGCAAAATAATAACCATCAAAGATTCCATGGAAATAGGTCATTGGTTAACACAATATGAGGAAACTTTCGTTACAAAAAAAAGTCCCAAGTTAACAACATCACCTTCTCTCTTCACTCTTCACTCTTCACTCTTCACTCTTCATCAGTCTCCATTAATACACATATGGATGTGTTCTTCGAGACTCAAAGAGGCTCACCATTCTCCATTGAAGTGGGCTACTGGGATACAGTATTAGCTATCAAAGAGAAGATCGAGAAGTATCAACATATCCCTGTTTCCAAACAAACCCTTTTCTTCCAAGGCAATGTTCTTCAAGATCATCTTGATATCGAACAATGCCAAATCCTCCACAACTGTCGTCTTCAACTCTTCATCTCTTCTCCCGGTAACAACGACCAAAACCGCAATCTGAACCGCAACAATCAAGTGGTCAAATCCGAGCAATCCCCACCGTCAAACTCAACAGAACAACAGATTATTAACAGCCAACAAGATTCCATTGTGATGATGACAATGAGCAACAACAACAACAATCCGAAGAAGCTGAGAGTAATGGTGCTACCGAAATGCGGGACTAGGAAGATTCCGGTGGAAGTGAACGCAGGAGATAACGTTGGAGAATTGAGGGAAGAGTTGGCTAAGATTCAACAGAGGTTTCAGGTAAATCTTCCTCAAGAAGGCTATTTCTTTATATACAAGCAAAATGTAATGGATGATGACCGGTCATTCCGGTGGCACCGTGTTGATCACGGTGATACAATTGAGATTTTCAATGGAAGTGTTTCCGGTGGCTCTTAATATCCTCAATTTTTTTCGGATTCATATAATGTAATTTTTAGCTAATTGTATTCCCAAACAAAAACTATGATAAAACAATGTTCAAACGTAATAACACAAATTAGTTCAAGACCAATCTCTAAGAAGCTAAATCCTTAATCTAGGGGACGATGAAGCATCATCATACCTAGGTCTGGACATAAAATCCGAAATCCGAAACGGAACGGAACCAAAAAATTTGGATCCAAAACCGAATCGAATAGTCGTAAAACCCGAACAGATTCTAAATGATTATACCCGAATTATCCGAGCCGAAAACCAAATAATATATCCGAAAACCTGAAATAAAATTATATATCCAATAATAGTAGTTACAATTTTATACCCAAAAATATCCTAAATAATCTAAATATATGAAAATTCTTAGTTATATTTGTCAAAATTATACAATTTCTTGCAAAATTTAACCAAATTTTATTAAAATTAAACAAATTTTTTGTTTTTATTATCAAAAAACCAATCCGAACCAAAACCGAACCGAATAGTCATAAAATCCAAATGGATACTAAAATCTCCTACCTGAATTACCCGAATCCAAAAAAAATCCAAACCGAAACCCGAATGCCAATGCCTATTCATACCATTTTTAACTGATCATGAATCTATGAGTCTTTGTCGAAACGTTTCATACTTATCTATGACGTAATTTACCAATAGCGACATATTGTCGGGTCGGGTTGGATCTATCTTTTATATTTGAAACGGTGCGTATCAACCCATTTTCAGTTGTATCGTACACAAAAAGGATGTTTTAAGTAACCGCTGGATCTATAACTGTTGACGGTTAAGATTCTTAGACTAGGGCTTGAGTGTTATATAAACCAAACTACGAATAACAACTTTTCTTCACAAATCATCACTTTTTCTCTTCACAAGTCTCTATTGATCTTGAAACACCATTGTTACAACTATGGACGTGTTCGTGGATTCTATAGGCTTGCCATCGTTCTCCATTGAAGTGGGTTTGTGGGATACAGTGTTAGCGATTAAACAGAAGATTGAGAAGTCTCAAGGTTTCCTTGTTTCCAGACAAGTCATTTTCTTCAAAGGCAAGGTTCTTCATAATCATTTCGATGTCACAGAATGCGACATCATGCAAAACTCTCGCCTCAAACTCTTTTTCTCTCCTAGCGATAACACTAATCAGAACAACGATCAAGTACTGCCGCCTCAAACCGAGCAACCTTCATCATCATCAGCACTATCAGGAAATCCAATTGAAGAGTTTGCTAAGGCTACTCAAAGTTGGCCTTTGGTTAGGAGAAACAACGATCAAGTGCTTCAAACCGAGGAACCTCAAGTAACGTTGAACTCAAGTAACGAGTTCCTTGGCATTCAAGAATCTCCGGTGATGGTAGCCTCAGACTCAGTTGAAGAGACCATTTATGGTCAAGACTCGTCGGTGATGGTGAGGAGCGACTACGATAAATCACGATCGTTAAGAGAAATTGAAAAGTTACTTAGCGTTGAAGACAATTTGCCGCCTGTGAAGGTTGGGAGCAGTAGCAACACGAATCAGCCATTTGCGTCAGACAAAGGCAAAGAGATCATTGAGATTCCAGATTCGCCAGATTCGCCTGTGAAGAAGAAGATCAAGACAAACCCGAGGAAGATGATAGTAATGGTGATGCCATTTAAGGAGACCTGGACCATTCCGGTTGAGGTTAACGCTGATGATAACGTCGAAGAGCTAAGGAACGAACTGGTTAAAATGGAAGAGAGGGGTCTAATAAATCTGCCTCGAGTAAGGTATGTCTTTATACACAGTCAAGCTAGATTGTTCGAGGATCAGTCATTCCAAAGCAACAAAGTTGCTGACGGCGATACAATTGAGATTATGCACGGATATATGGGCAGTTTGGGTGGCCATTAATGAAGACTCTGCAACCACAAGAGTTGAATGTTTTGGTCATTAATGGAAGATTAAACTCTATGTTTTTAATTTTTCTTGCATCTATCTGTACTACATTAGCTTTTTCATACATTGCTAAACTCTCTGTAAAGTCCTCTTACAACTTTTAGTTTTTTTCTCTTTTCTTGAAGTTTCTTGCTCTTTTCAAACTAAATCCAAAGATCACAATAATTGATTTAAATCAAAAACTTCATACAAACTTAATAACAATAATAAACTTTAAAAAGTTATAAAGTTATGGTTTATAAGTCCATTTTAAATAAAATATAATAAATGTATATATCCTCTTAGCTTATCGCCTATGTTAATATTATGGACTTCATCTCCACCAAAATCTTCTTCTATGTAAATGCAATCATCTTATATAGCTATTATTTTTTAGATTCGTTATAAATGTTCTTTAGCTAGTTATATTCCCATACATAGAGAACAAAAACCAAGTTAAACGTTGTTCAAACCAATTAAACAAACGTGTTCAAGACCAATCTCCAAGAAGCTAAATCCTTATAAATATTATCCAGGGGACGAAGCAGCATCATAAGATCAAATGTTTTCAATCAGATGACAAATCTTTGTTAAACAATGCATGCAAATGCTTGTTCATAGCAAGATAAGTCATTTCCAAACAGAATGGGTGTCTATGTATCTTAACGATGCAACATCAAATGGCAATATTGTAAATCAGAATATTCATATCTTCACTAAATAACCATGGCTTACAATGTTTTTTTATTTTAAACGCTGCGTTTCAACACATTTCAAGTTGAATCGTTCACCAAAGAATAGAATGCTTAATTAAATTTAAACCGTTGGATCATATATTTAGGGAGAGCTATTGACGGTTGAGATTCTTCGAATAGGGCTTATTTAAACCAAATTCCAAATAAACAACTTTCTTGAATCGTTAAAACTCATCACTTTAATATCTCTAGCTCTCTCTTCTTCATTTGTCTCCATTGATCTTGAAACACCATTGATACAATTATGGACGTGTTCGTGGTGTTCGTGGATACTATATTCTTCTCGTTCCCCATTGAAGTTGGTATTTGGGATACAGTGTTAACGATTAAACAGAAGATCGAGATATCTCGAGGTATCTCTGTTTCCAAACAAACCCTTTTCTTCCAAAACAAGATTCTTCAAGATCATCTTTATACCATACAATGCAACATCCTCCCAAACTCTCATCTCCTTCTCGCCATCCTTCCTGACGATATCCCTCATCACAACTACAATCATCAAACGCAACAGCTTATTCAATGGCCGGATAGAAAAAAGAGCAGCAACACTCAAGTGCTTCAAACCAATCAATCTCCAACACCGTTAAACTCAAGCCAACAGATCATTCAATGGCCGGAGAAGAGGATGAGCAACAACAACACTCAAGTGCTTCAAACCAAGCAATCTTCAGCACTTTCAAACTCAACCCAAGAGATCGTTCAATGGCCGGAGAAGAGGAGGAGCAACAACGACATTCAAGTGCTTCAAACCAATCAATCTCCAGCAGCAAAAGATGAACTTGACGAGTTCTTTAACAGTGAAGATTGGCTTTTGATGGACGATGAAGCGCTTCTAACCGAGAAAACTCAAGTATCAGAATACACAGTTGAAGAGTTTCTTGAGATTCAAGATTCGTCGGTGATTGTAACCGAGCAACATCCAGTAGCGTCAGACTCATTTGGAGAGGCCATTTACGGTCAAGATTCGTCGGTGATTGTAGCCGAGAAACCTCTAGTAGCGGCAGACTCATTTGAAGAGGCCATTTACGGTCAAGACTCGTCGGTAATTGTAACCGGGCAACCTCTAGTAGCGTCAGACTCATTTGGAGAGGCCATTTACGGTCAAGATTCGTCGGTTATTGTAACCGAGCAACCTCCAGTAGCGTCAGACTCATTTGGAGAGGACATTTACGGTCAAGATTCGTCGGTGATGGTGAGAAGCAACTACAATGAATTACAATCGTTCAGTGAAAATCAAGATCATTTTCCGCCAGCTGTGACGAATCAAGTAATGAGGCCATTAGCGTCAGACACATTGAAAGAGATCATTGACATTCCAGAGTCGCCTGTGAAGAAGAAGATCAAGATTGGTCCGAGGCAGGCTGGTCCGAGGAAGTTGACAGTAATGGTGATGCCATTTCAGGAGGAGAACAGGAGGATTCCGGTGGAGGTTAACGAGCGTGATAAAGTTGAACAACTGAGGAACAAGCTGGCTAAGCTGCAAGAGAAGGGTCAAATAAATCTGCCTCCAGAAGGGTATATCTTTATACACAAACAGACAGCATTGGATCAAGAGGATAAGTCATTCTGCTGGTACCAAGTTAGTGACGGCGATACAATTGAGATTTTCCGAGCACATTACTGAAGTTTTTGGTCATTAATGGAAGCTTAAAACTCTATGCATGTCTCCTCTTTCCTTACAGCTTTAAGTCTTTTCTCATAAGTTCTCAATTCTCACCACCAAGATACATTAAGCATTTGTGTGATTACAAATGTATATATTAACCGCAAATGCAATCACTTGAACTGAGTGGTAAAGATTGAAAGTTGATAAATCCATTGACCAATGTACCGGTATCTACATACTCTACTGTTACAAAAACTTAGCTATGATTGATTTGTATACTATTTAAAGATTGTGCTCTGTTTTGGCCTTGGACTTTGCTTTAAAGCTCGTCTTTTTGCGATTCTTGGACGCACTGCTCATCCCAATAGTAAGGAAACTTCAATCTCGCAGCAGTGTGTGGCATAAACCAGTCATCGTATGTGAAGCTGTTAGAAAAAGAAAAAAAACGATACTTCATGTGATTAGTAAAAGGAAAGGACACAGTCCCATATAATATCTATAAGCAAATTCTTGGAGAACAATGTTACATACACTTTAATAGGCGGCCGAGATATGATAACCAACACCTGCAGGTCCTCATGACCAGTGTTCTTTACCTGTTAGAACCGTAATAGATGACTGTATCAGTCTAATCTAAATGTGACAGGACATGCAGCACATCTAACACTCGCAAGCAATCTTAAACAAAATACTATGAGTTTGTTCAATGTTACTTTCAAAGTAGTAAGACTCAAGGCAAGAGGGAAATCATAGGAAACGATGTAGGAGGTAGAAGATATACCTGATGAGCATCATTGATTGGTATATGAAGTGTACTGTTAGCAAAGATAGGAGATTCAATTGGCTTCCCAGGGAAATTTCCATGTGTCTCAGCGAGATACAGAGTACCACTGCCCTTGAGAACAACGAAAACCTCTTCACAGGAGTGTCTGTGAATTGGTGTCTCTGAACCTGGAGCAAATGTTTGAAGCCATATCTCAACCTGAAAATCCCAAAACGAATCAGTGTTAACTGTTACCAAGTGTGATCATAATCTCCATTCACAAATCCAACCATGAAAAGGCTTTGAACATCACCTCTTTCATTCCATGCAATACAGACCCAGCGATAGTCATATGTGAAAGACCTGGTCTTCCATAGTTATCTTGAGGAAGGTCACTAATATTCCTCACTATTGGCAAGCCTGGATTCACCATTCAACAGTCACAATTTCTAAGTCTCTAAACTATAGATCAATGAAATTGCAGAGAATCTGTATCATATCAGCAACAAAATTTCACTACAAAGTCAAATTTTCAGAAACATTTCAACAAATTAGAACACAAGAGATTGAAACAAAATTTGGTTATTAGATCCTAATTTAGACTAAATCAATCGCAATTTCAGACTCATTTGATCCTCCCCAGTAAAACGATTTCACACCTAAGATTCGATCATTCTAATGGCACGGATACATTTAGAGCGTTATCTTCTAGGTCGTAATTTGAAGCAATCTTATGACGAGTAGGGGAGAAAAAACGAGAGACTCACCATTGATCGGACAGGGAGCTCCTAGAGTAGTTTCAGAGAAGTAGAACAGAAGAAGCGCGACGGAGAAGACGGTGGCGATCGGAGATGGCGAAGCGTAACCAACGGAAAGTTCGATCATTTTCTCGGTGGTCGTAGAACGATTTTTTATCAGAATATTAAAATGGCTTGAGATATTTCCAAATAACCCCGTATCTTTTGTATATTTCTTTATAAGTCCCAGTACTATTAATAGAATCAGAAATTACTCTTTTTTCATCTTCAATAACCCAAAACAGTATAGCCTCTATAAATTAATACTCGATAAATTAATAATTTTTTAAATTAATAAATTATTCTAATTCCGAATTGGGCCGGTATAATTATTGACATTTCGATAAGATAATAAAATAATATTTTTTTAAAATTTCGATGTAAATATATGGTCTCATTAATAACTTTAGTTAATAATTATATAAATTTATTGTATATATAAGATATTTTAGTGAAATATGGTTATAATATTGTTTATTTATTCATAAATTTGTAATTTTGTTGGAGTTTATCTCTATTTTTCTTAAATTATCAAAAATATATAATATTATATTCTCAAATTACATCAATAATTATAATACAATTTATATATGCAATGATTATTTACTAATGTGTAAATGCATTAAAATATATCAAAGTATTATTTTCATTTTTTTACTTTCTATATAATATTTTCTAAAGTTTAGAAAACTCTCTATAAATTAATAATAATTAATTTATCAATAAATTAATAACCTCTATAAATTAATAAAATTCACCAGTCCCAATATTTTTAATTTATAGAGATTTTACTGTATGTTAGTTAATTTAAAGCTTAAATAATCAAGAGAGTGGGAAAATGCCTTTAGTTAAATGGTTAATGATCCACTTATGCAGTCTTCTTACCGGAATTCGACTCCAATAGTTTGTCTTACCTTGCAAAATAAAGATTTGGTTATAGATCATGTTTTATCGATCCAAGAAGAAAAAAATCAAAGAGAATTAACAAGGTGAATGATATTTTCTCAATAATTTCTTATTTCAATGGAGAAAGAGAGAAACTTGTTCTTTTTGTTTATTTTGTTGAATAGAGGGAGAAACTTTTTCTTTTTAATTAAAATAGAGGGAGAAACTTGTAGTAACTCTTTTTTTTATGCAAATATATGGTTTATGCAAATGAAAATATGTATGTATATATAGTTTATTCAAATGAAAATATATTTATGTAGGGTAACAAAAAGGGTAATTTTTCATACATTTTAATTTATTTGTCTTTAATTTCATAAAAAATTTAGACTGATCACATCTTAAGATTTTCTCAAGGATGTACAGTCCGATTTACAATTTGGTTCAGGTTTGGCATTTCTAGTTTTTCAGTTTTTATAAGAACTGAAACCATATAAAACTATTGTAATTCAGTTTGGTTTTCAGTATGGCTTGAGATAATTTGGTTCCGGTTCATTGGTTTTTATTTTGACTCTGACCTAATCTTATTCTACCATCTACGAATACCAAATAAGCTGTATATTAAAATTCATTACTATATATTTTTGATATATTTCTTTATTTTAAATAAAAATTATATTTTCTTATTAAAAAATGTAGCTAGTAAATGATCAAATAAAAAATAAAATATCCAGTTAGATCATCTGGTTTGTTTAGATCATCTCAGTTTTATCTAATGATAATTTCAATAATAACCAACAAATATGTTATTTTGAAAATATTTCTCTATAGAGAATCACAAAACCATATCCCACACTTATTTACATGGATGCATCAGTGTTAACCATCTCCAAATACTATAAACTCTTATATATGGGCATGAGTATTAAAAATTTTCTTCAAACTTTGCATTATCATGGAAATGTTTTGGAACTATTGAAGCCAATTGATGAATTTTCCCTCTCAAGTGTACGTCCATGATCTTGAGGATCAATATATTCATCTTTAAATTAGTTTCTACCTCATCGCTGTACAAACCATGCTTTTTGTGAAAAATGACTACACAAACATATTTTCGACAAACCTACTAAGTAATCTCCACCGAAAACATAGGCTTTACAAACCATACTTTCATGCAGAATGAATGCACAACATATTTTCGACAAGCTACCGTATCCGAAAGTGGATTGTGAGTTGTAAGTTTGAGATATCAGCAACAAATCAACGAATATTGTTGGCAAGATGCCATGGGTGCTAAGTTCCATCTTCATACCAACCTAGCTCTCAGTGTCTGTTTCACCTTGTACCACATCGGCTTCACTCCTGTTACTTTCTCAGACCAGCAGCGAGTATGCAATAGATGGCGCCTGCAGATATTCACAACATAACTTCGGATATCTTGTCCATGTTGGATATATCTACAGTGGACTCTCTCTCAATAGGACTCGTTTGCAGAAACTACATCTATATTATCTTTTTCTCCTGATCTGTGATGACCTTGTCTCAGTTTTTGTTGGCTGTCCAAATCTCCTTGATATTAAAATGAATGTGATCATGTAAGTAGTCTTTGAACATTTTGATTTTGACTAGCTTTCTTGTATATTGTTTGATTTTGATTTCTACTTTTTGTTTATAGGGCAGAAGGTTTAAGTCGAGGTGTCACAGAGGACCAGCTATTGTGTTTGGCTTCTACACACTGCATGAAGCTGAAACACCTATCTTACCTAGATTCTACTTGTCACGGAAGCAACATTATCTCAGATGTTACTTTAGAATAATTCCTTAATAGCTGCACAAACCTCACCCATGTCACACTTGGTGGTGTGGGTATATCTGACGATCAGGTTTTGAGTATTCTAAGGACATTTGTATGTCTTGAATACTTGAACCTAGATAAGTCATTTGGCTACACAGAACAATTCTCACTGTGAGTGATTTTTTTTTGTCTTTGTTGGCCTCCAAAAGATCTAACATATATTTTGTTTTCTAACAGGAATATGGATGGAGATATCTGATTGGTATTAAGTGGATGGTCTTTGTGGCCTTGTAGTCTCTGCAGTATAGTTTTCTCCTGAAGATCCCATAAATACACACAATTGTCCTCTGATCCACTCACAATATACTTCCCATTCGTTACAGAAAACGCCCATGTGCTACAGAAAACTTTGTTAGTATGTCGTGTGCAGAGCTGGTCTTAAGATTTTCAGGGCCCCAAACGAAATTAATAATAATTTTTTAAATCGTACAATAGATTTAAAATATAATATTTAAGTAATTAATACATTTAAAACTATGATAAATCTTTAATATTACAAAATATATATATTATAATTTAAAATAGTAAATTCAAATGATATTTTTAAAAAAATTGAAAATTTTATTTAAAATATAATATTTTAGTGATAAGTATTGTAAAAATCATAACAATTCTCAATACTTTTAAAATAAATTTTCTAAAAATAACTTTATACCTGGATTTTCTTAAATATATCATTAGTTATTTTTGTTTTTACTATTATAATTGATATTTTTAAATAATTTTATAATTTTATTTTAAAATCGGGGTCTCTTAAAATTGAAGACCCCATGCAAATGTTTCATTCCAATGGGCTCAGCCCCGGCTCTGGTCCTGTGTACACTTTAAAAAAAGAAGACTAAAGGATTTGTTCAACAAGACCAGTTATTTGTTTCAATAAGACCAAAGATTATAGAAACTAGCATTGCCTTATTGAAAGTGTTAGCTATCAAAGATAAGATCGAGAGGTGTCTTCGTATTATCAGAGGAAACATTCCACATCAGGAAGAGGCTTTGCAACGTGCCTCAACAAAGTCAAAACAGAAGTAAAACGAAATGGGCCTTCAAGCAGCAAAGCCCATTCGTGAAACAAACCTTCTGAAAGCAAATACTCTGCCTCAAACCGAGACTCAGCTGCAACTCTTCTGCATTACTTCACGACAAAGCAAAAGGAATATCAAAGTTGGAGCGTTGCAGTACAGACTTTAAAATCAAAACGGAGAATCGGTTCAACGCATTGACAGATATTACCGTGTGAAAAAGTAAAGTTACAGCTATGATCTTATCTCTAATCTTATCTGTAATGTAAGCTTTAGGGTTTTTCATGTAAGCCTATATAAAGGCATAGACGTTGTATTTGCAAATTAAGTTGAATAAAGATAACAAAGTTTATCATCTTCTTCGTATTCTAAAAATCTTTCACGTATCCCTGTTTCCAAACAAACTCGTTTCTTCTTCAAGACCATCGATCTTGATGTTGGCACAATTGAAGATCGTTCCAAATTCTCGTCTCTTCTAACCATAATAACCCTAATCACAACAACAATCAAGTGCTTCATCATACTCAACCAAACATATAATTTTTGGTCATCAAGATTCTCCAGTAAGGACCAAAAACAATCAAGTGCTTCGAACGGAGCAAGCTCCAATACCGTCATCAGACCCATTGGAATGGTTACTTGGCTTCAAGAAAAGCCTTGGACAACCGAAGATATCAGAAAAGGTTCAAAGTTTTTGGCCTGTGAGAATCAAAGAATCTACGGTCAAGATTCGTCGGTGATGGTGAGGAGCAACAACAATGAATCACCATCGTTAAGTGATTAATGGAAGCTTAAACTCTGTGCAGTCACCTCTTTGCTTATAGCTTTTAGTCTTTCCTTAAACTCTGTTCATAGTTCACTGCTTTATGCAAATATGCTAAGACATGTAGTTACCGATATAAGCTCTGTGCATTCTTCACAAAACTTTTTAATCGATTGGTCTAATTGACATTTTTTTTTTTGAAATTTTTCAATGATCTGAACATTACAGGAACAAGTATATACAAAGCTCAAATGTTGAATCTTTATTAATAAGAAAGGGTAAAAGACAGTAAAGTTTCTTGCTTTATTCAACCTAAAACCAAAATTCAAAATAATTGTTTAAAAATACTCTGCAACTAATATTGTTTGTAATTTACGTGGGAAAAGATGGATCAAGCTAAAAGACTTTAAAATCGATACGCGAAACTGAAACAAAGGAAAACAGAGACGGGTCAACATTTCTGGTTAATGGGCCGGACCTAGTTTTATTTTGAAAAACGCTGCGTTTCAACCCATTTTCAAGTTTTATACAGAAAAATGTTAAACTTACCGTTGGATCATTTTAGTTATCGACGTTTAAAGAAAAAGTTGGCCCGAATTCTCTGACGGGGTGAATTCCGGTTAACCGGAGTTTTTTTTCTTCTCTCTTCTCACACCTTTATCTTTCAGAGAGAATGATTTTTTCTTCTCTTTGGTCTTACTTTCCGGCTTCTTGCCGGTAATAATTCCGGTTTTAAGCCGGTAATAATTCCGATCTTGTATCGGTTTTCTTTAATTTTGTTTTTTCTTTTTCTTTTGTTCTTAATCATGCCTTTGTCTTTTTGGCCTTCGATGGATTGATTCGGGCCATTTCTATTCATTGATTTTATAGGCATGAATGTCACTTCTCTACGGTGGTTTAATTTTCCGGCGATGGTGCTTGCACCGGAAATATTCTCCTTTTTCAGATCGGTTCTTAATGGGCCTAACATATATATTGTATAGTCGGTTATATATATCTAGGAAAAAGGAAATCCCTTCTTGTATAAATACCAATACATTGTGAATGAATAAATCAAGCTTTTCCATAATATTTCATGGTATCAGAGCAGAATAAAACACTCACAAAACCCTAATTTTTTTTTCTATTCTACCTTACTCTCTACTTTGGCCGTACTCTGTTTTTCCATCTTTGAAACAGAGCCACCACAACTTTCTTTTTACTTCGCCGCCGCAACTTTCTTCTTCTTCACCGCCGCTGGTCCTTGTCTAAAAACGTTGCTGCTGTCTCTATCATCATGTCGGGTCAACTTGTTCCCGTTACACCACATGTGAACCCTCTCTCTATCAACGCTTCCGATAATCCCGGTGCTTTGATAATATCTGTTATCTTAAAAGAAGACAACTATTCTGAATGGGCCACAGAACTCAAGAATTCCCTTCAAGCAAAGCATAAACTTGGGTTTCTTGATGGATCTGTCCCGAAGCCTTCTGCGGATCCAAAGTTAGCGGCGTGGTTAGCTGCGAATTCTATGATCATTGGGTGGATTCGAACTTCCATTGATCCTATTATCCGATCGACGGTGTCCTTTGTCTCAGACACCAAAGAACTATGGGAAAGTCTTCAACGTCGTTTCTCTACAGGCAATGGCGTTCGCAAGCAACTCCTCAAAGATGAAATTTCTGCTTGTAAACAAGATGGTGAACCGGTTCTCAAGTACTATGGCTGTCTCACAAAGCTCTGGGAAGAACTTCAAAACTATAACACCACCAAACCGTGCACATGTGCCGCTGCTCCGGACATCGCGAAAGAACGTGAAGACGATAGGGTACATAAGTTCTTGTTTGGTTTGGATGAAAGATTTTGTCCTATTCGATCTACTATCACTGATCAAGACCCACTACCTGATCTATATCATGTTTACTCCCGTATAATTCGTGAAGAACAAAACCTTAATTCTTCACATGCTATGGATGTTGTTAAGAGAGATGCTATCGGTTCGGCATCTTTGTGGCATCGTAGATTAGAACATCCATCTACCGGTGTTTTGCTTTCTTTATATGAATTTGATCATTCTCGTTGTGACTTGGAATTACTCAAAAGTTGTGATATTTTTTCGAGCCAAACAAACTCGGAACGTTTTTACTAAAAGTATTAATAAAACTACATCTTCGTTTGAACTTGTTCATTGCGATGTTTGGGGTCCCTATTGCACACCAAGCTCTTGTGGGTCCGTCTATTTTCTTACTATGGTTGATGATTTTTCAAGATCAGTGTGGACATTTCTTATGACTGCAAAACCAGAAGTTTCTCAGCTTATTCGCAACTTTTGTGCTATGTGTACTACAATTTGGGAAAATGGTAAAAACAATCCATAGTGACCGTGGAACCGAATTCATGTGTCTCACTTCATACTTTCAAGAACAAGGTATTCTTCATCAAACTTCTTGCGTTGATACACCTCAACAAAATAGTCGTGTCGAGCGAAAGCATATACATATCTTGAATGTTGCTCGTGCGTGTCTCTTTCAGAGTCATCTTCCTCGTAAGTTTTGGGGAGAAAGTATTCTCACTGCTACACATCTGATAAATCAGACACCAACACCAATTCTTAAAGGGAAATCTCCTTATGAAGTTCTTTATGGTACTCGTCCTTCCTACTCTATGCTTCGTACATTTGGGTGTTTGTGTTATGCACATCACAGAGCTCGAGACAAGGATAAATTTGGTGAACGAAGTCGACGTTACATTTTTGTTGGTTATCCTTATGGAAAGAAAGGATGGAGGGTATATGATTTAGAGAAAAATAAATTTTTTGTTAGTCATGATGTTGTATTTCAAGAAGATGTTGTCCCGTTTGCTGAAATTGAACCACCGCCTTTAGTTACTCTTCCGGGTACAGCCAAGAAATTTGATGCACCACCACCAGATTTTTTTGATGATTTAACATTACCAGGAGCTACCCGAGAGAGTACTCACACTAGCCTCTTTCATTTTCAAAAGAGAAAATTATATCTTATTTTTCAGAATTGTGTGATTAGTCGTACTCTCTTCCAAACATAAATCTCCACCATTTATTGCTCTTCAAGCAAAATAAATTATAATCATAATATAAGATTTAAATTAATAAAATAACTCAATCAATATCACCATTCACTCACTAGTTGCTACTATCATGCCATTACACTAGGTTCTCAATCAATCAATCAATTTAATTTATCAAACGTTTAATTTATCAAACGAGATAATTTGATATACAAATTTCATGCAATATATGTTTATACTTGAAAACAAACAAGCATATATGTACAAAATTCGGATTAAATAACTTCGTGCAAAAAGTGAGTGAAATAATATTTAATTTATTGACCGAAACAATTCAGATTTGTAACCAAAAATCTATGCAAATTTAGTTTAACGAATATCATGATTATAATTCTAGTAATCTCTATCATTCATATAATCACTTCACCATAGTTTATCATAATTTTAAACTAACATGTGGGTTCATTTTGAGCATCAAAAATAGCATAAAGCATGAATTATTCATCTCAAATTATGATAAAAGCATGTGGCGAATATAAATCATAAATACTTATCTCAATTAGTAATGGAGACAGATAGATCAGATACTCCATTGACACAAAACGAGGTGGCACCAATTACGGTTGTCTCCTCGGTAAACTTTACCTTCTTTTTTTTTTTGAGAATTTGTTCTTCTGAACTTTCCTCTTTTGCACTTTCCTTTTCTGGAATTTCCTTTGATGAACTTTTCCGAAATAGAAACTTTCCTAAAATAGAAAGTTTCCAAAAATATGAATTAGGGTTTCAGAAAAAAATAACTAGGATTTCCCTGGAATTAGGTCACAGCCGCTGTTAGCTTCAAACTTTAAATAATGATTCCGGTTATACTTTACATCAAACTCCAGATCGGCCAGCGACTTTGGAAAGCTGACATCTGGGGCTTTCGTTTGATATATAAATCGCCTCTTAACTTTTTACGGTTATTCGGAAAACTGCTCTTGAAGTTGGACGACGGCGGAATCCATTCTGAAAATATCAACTCCGGCAAAATGACCATAACTTTCCGACCAGAACTCGGATTGTAGATCCGCTTGCGGCTATGGATAGCTCTTTATGTTAACCATCTCTCCATAAAATATAAGATAAAGAGGATTTTGTTTGCTCCTCCTTTTTCTCTTTCTATCAGAACCGGTTGGATCTCACTTTTTTTTTTTTAATTCTTCTCTCTTGATATCTTCTTAATCTCAAGCGATTAGAGTATCGCACTGATAACATGTTAAAGATAAGAAAGATAAGAGAGAATTGTGTGTCTTATTCCATGAACAAGCTAGACTATTCTAGAAGATGGGCCTATTATGGGCATTCATCTAATGAGTTTAACAAGATGTTTAATTTTTCCCCTCTTCGCCAAATATAGATTTAGTTTACTTATTTAATTTTATCAAATTATTTTAGAAATTATTAATTAATTTTATTCTAAATGGCAAAATTGTCTTTTGACAAAAGATTAAGGTTATACTAGCTAACCCCATGTTAAGAAGGTTATTCTAGCAATTAACATCAAAAGTAAGGTTATTCTAGTGTTTTTTCAGTGTTTTTATTAGTTAATGATGATGAATTGTAAACTTCAAAAAAGTGATTGAAATACTACTATTCGTTTAAAATTATAGGAAAATGTTACCATATAAACGTTTAGTTTAAAGTGAGAACTAAATTTTGAAGAATATAAAAGTATAAAACAGAGTGCCAATTTTTAAAAATACACACACACACTCTTGGTTCATCAGATAAATGGGAGAAGATACAACGAAATCAACAAACCAGATGGTACCGAAAAAGATAGCTGAAGAATATAAAAGTTCTGCACACCTAAACCGAGCAACAACAACACTTTGACACAGCAAATGAAGATATCGGTTTAAGGTTCTTAGTGTTGGGGATAACCAGGAGGCGGGTAAGATGCAGGAGGGTAGCCTTGACCTGGCGGTGGGTAGGACTGAGGGTATCCGGCTTGAGGAGGGAAAGGTTGATCAAAGCGAGACATCTGTTGAGCCGGTGGCACACCCATTGGTTGAGATCCAAACACTCCATCTCTTTTGTCCATCTCTAGCTTGTGTTGTGTCTGCAACAAGAAGATTGGGTTATGATCATATATAATACCATAAGATAAGATAGTTTCAGAAAGATCAGATTTAGTTTTCTAGTACCTGCATACACGCACAAACCCTGCAAGAACATCAAGACAGTGCATCAAAGTATTAGTGATGCATGAAACACTAATAATAGTTTTAAAGAGGAAAAGCAATAAAAACAGATGAAGTAAATGCATACGTGAAATAGACGGCATCAGCACAGCAAGAGAGTATCTGAGAAGCTTCGGAGATCATAAATCCCTGCAAACGCACAAGATTGGGAGAAATTGTTTATTTTACACCAATGTATAAACTCCGTAGGGAAAAGTAAAAAGAAAAGAGAGTACAATAATGCAATTGTCGCATTGTGTAGTCTGGATGTTGAATTCATCCTGCATGACAACATGCATTGGTCATTGAAGATAAGATATTTTGTTTGTTCATCCTTATAACATGCTGATCAACTAATATATCTCACCATGTTTTATGAAGTATATCAGTTTAAAGAAAACTTCGTGTCATATTATTTTTGTTTATTGTAAATACTAAGCTTTTGGATTAACTACTGAAAGAAGGGTCTCTGATCAAAGATTGGTTGTCTCATTGAATGAATACCCATTTTGGTTTATATTGTTTTCAAAAGGCTAATAATTTTTTTAAGTTTTGTGGTAAACCGAAAGCAAAAAAATGATTAGAAGCGTGTGGGCTCTATGGTAAAGGTTTAGAAAGAAATAAGCACACGCACAGACAAGTCCACGTATGCCACGTGGCGACAGCATAACATACTCCAAAGTTTACAACACCTGGGAAGCTTCCCCGCGTCACGCCTTAGCTTAAAGTCTTAAACCAGTTAGCAACAATTTGTCAATTTCTTTCTATTATGAAACTCTTAGTTGATCATGGTGAGATATATTAGTTGATCAGCATGACAACTAATTTCTTTCAGTAGTTAATCCAAAAGCTTATTATTTACAACAAACAAAAATAATATGACACGAAGTTTTCTTTAGAGAAAGGATGTTGATGTTTCAGAGAAACGAAGAGAAGCTGAACGTACCATGAGGAGTTTCTATTTGCATTCCAACCTCTTTGGAGAGTCATCTGGCTTGACCTTAAACCAAGCACCTGATAGATCACATTGCGGTAAGTTAAATAAAGCCCTGTTCACATACTAAGTAAGAAACTTTGTGATTAGAAAACGAATCTTTAGAAGTGGTTATCAAAGGATTGTTTTGATACCCTTCCCATGAATTCCAGAACCTACCCCATCACTCTGCGACATCTCCCCTGTTTGGAAGATGTATTCTTTTGAAACGTTTAGGGAGCTGCTACTCATTGATTTGCTTTTCTTAATAATTACCTTGTAGAAGACTGTAAACAAAAAAACAAAAAAAAAACTGCCGCAACTAATTTAGTGAAGTAATAAGAGAGACTATTAACTGGCTATATTGCAGTTATATGTTGATACTCTTGCGGCTCTTATATGGGTGTCTCCATTAGATTCCAGAGCTCCTTGTTGCAAGATCTTGAAGGTTCATCAAATTAAATAGGTAGCTATGAGCAATAACACCAAAGAACTGGCCAAAGTAATTTCTCATTACCTCTGTATCTTGTGAACTGCAGCCCCTAGTTTGTCGATTGTATGATCACTTAAGCTTCTTGGGCCTTCTAGATCACTTAATATGGGATTCACTTGGCCAACAACCTCCAGAAGTTCATTCCAAATACTGAACAATGAGAACAGAGAGTACATATGTGCCTCCACACAATCAATCTAAGAGAAACAACACCAACAATAGTAAACAAATGCAACAACAAAGAAAAAAAATAACTTTGTGTAACATCCCGGTTTCTAGTATATAGTGTTTAATGAAGAGAGTTTAAGAGATTTGATTTGGCAACCTATGTCACCAAAGTGCACTTATCTTTTATGTCAACCATCCTGAGAGAACTTCAGAGTTAAGCGTGCTTAAGCTGGAATAGTCCTAGGATGGGTGACCTACCGGCTGTCGATCGAAGGTGGTGCCCACGGGCCGAGAGAGGACATGGAGGCCCACAGGCCTAGAGAGAGGATGTGGGGTTCATGGGTCTAGAGAGGACGTGAGGTGCTCACTGACGGTGGCGGTCGGAATATTACAAGTGGTATCAGAGCCCCAGGTTATGTCAAACCAGTTCTGACCTGGGAGACAGTCCTGAGGGGATGTTGCGGTCTGTTAGTGGGGGTGATTGTAACATTCCGGTTTATGGTATATAGTGGTGCATGAGGAGAGTTTAATAGATTTTATTTGGCTACCTATGACACCAAAGTGCACTTATCTTTTCTGTCAACCATCCTGAGAAAACTCCAGTGTTAAGCGTGCTTGAGCTGGAATAGTATTAGGATGAGTGACTTACCGGAAATTGATTGTCGGTACCATGTGAGTGAGGCCAAAACACGGGGAAATATCATGTGGTGATTTGTAGGAATAGTAACAAGTCTTTCGAGCTTCCAGAATTTATGCACCGGCCTTCGATCGAAGGTGGGGCCCATGGGCCGAGAAATGGCATGGAGGCCCACATGCCTAGAGAGAGGGTGTGGGGTCCATGGGTCTAGAGAGGACATGAGGTGCTCACTGACGGTGGCGGTCATGGTATTCCAAGTGGTATCAGAGCCCCATGTTATGTCAAACCAGTTTTGACCTGGGAGGCAGTCCTGAGGGCGATGGGTGTGCAACAGGGACGTTGCGGTCTGTTAGTGGGGGTGATTGTAACATCGTTGTTTCTGGTATATAGCGGTGCATGAGGAGAGTTTAAGAGATTTGATTTGGCTACCTATGTCACCAAAATGCACTTATCTTTTCTGTCAACCATCTTGAGAGAACTTCAGTGTTAAGCATGCTTGAGCTGGAATAGTACTATGATGGGTGACCTACTGGGAGCTGATTGTCGGTACCGTGTGAGTGAGGCCAAAACACGGGGAAAGATCATGTGGGAATTTGTAAGGATAATAATAAGTCTTTCAAACTTCCAGAATTAATGCCTCGGCCGTCGATCGAAGGTGGGGCCCACAGACCGAGAGAGGGCATGGAGGCCCACAGGCCTAGAGAGGGTGTGGGGTCCATAGGCCTAGAGAGGACGTAAGGTGCTCACTAACGGTGGTGGTCGGAGTATTACACTTTGTCCCTTTGAAGTGCTTGCAGGTGGCAGTGAAACTCTTCATACGTTCTCATAAACAAGTTAGTCTTATCGGTAAATGGTTTGGTAGGAACATATTCTCCTTAACCTTTCATATCATTAGTAATATTAAGGGTCAATTGACCAATTATGTATTTTTCAAAAGTAATAGAGAAATAAAGTCATTCACTATTCACAATTGGGTGAAAGGGTGGCAGAGAAAGAAAGGAGTTGGAAATACTAGAGAACCTTGAAAAAAATGATATTTCTCTTTCTTTTCTCACAAGATTCTCTTTTTTTTTTTTTTTTTTTTTCCTTCTCTCTCTTATCACTTTTTTATTTTTTTTTATTTTTTTTTATAATTATCTTACTCATAAAACATCAAAAAAATATAAAAACAAAATTTTATTTTTAAAAATCTTTGTGTTAACCTAACAACACCCATTTTGACATTTAAATTTTTTTTGTAAATCTAACAAAAACTTTCATGTACATTACACCATAATATATACACCATCTCTAGATATATTTCATCATCATTTTACATTACGTGCAACCCAAATTCCCCATATCTTAGACCTATATATAGCTCGTACACCAAATTCGTCATGTACACTTATTAATTTGTTTTGTACACCGAATTACCATGTACACCAAATTATCTTCTACAACAATTTATCTTGTACACCGACTTAGTACACTATCATATCTTGTACATCAGCTTATACACAAATTCCTTATTTCATCCATGTACACACACACATTATTTTGTATAGTGTCATTATTCTTACAATATCTTGTACACTGTTTTTCTCTTTACACCAACTTGTCTTGTATACTGATTCATCTTAGACACTAATTTGTCTCATACATCATCTTATCTTATACACCCACACATCTCGTACACCGACTCACCATGTACACTGATTCTTTTTATACACTGATTCGCCTTGTACACTATTTTATTTTTCTATATATCTATAAAATGAGTTTTGTTATATTCACAAAAAATATTTAAGATTTTTAAATTTGTTTGATAAATTAGTTAAATGATAATTGAAAATAAATAAAAGAAAGAATAATAAATAAAAGAGAAAAATAAATAAATAAATATATAAAAAAAGAGAGAGAGAGAGTGTATGTGAAAAAAAAGAAGAGGAAAAGTTTGAAAAATGTATTTTTAAATTTGTTTGATAAATTAGTTGAATGATAATTGAAAATAAATAAAAGAAAGAAGAATAGAAAAAGGAGAAAAATAAAATAAAAGAGTATATAAAAAGAGAGAGAGGGAGTGTGTATTTGACAAAAAAAAGGATGAGTTTGAGAAGAAAAAAAAATATCTGTCAAAATTATTGAGACGAAAAGGTTTTGAGAAACGTTCTAATTCTTTTGAAAGGTTTAAACCATTAATTGGGCAAGGGGCAAATTGGTCATTACAAAATACATACTCTAAAAGTCTATTAGAAGGAAGCTATTAGATGAAAAAGTGTTGTGCTTTTCTACCCAATTATAAATAGTGAATGATCTATATTTGCAATTACTTTTGAAAAAACTACCCACTAACCCAATTAACTCTAACTAGATTGATAACCCGTTTTCGCGCCCAGATATAAGATTTTTTTAAAATTATAAATTTTTGTTTTTTATGTTAGTTAAAGTATAAATTTTGTTTACGAGTTAGAAAAAGTGTAATTGTTAGTAGAATGATTGATTTAAGTTGTAGGTGTTTCATGTAGTTTTCATATTTTCTAATTCGGAAACATTTTTCATTATTATGAAATTCTAAAAATTAAGATGTATAAGTGCCTAAAATAAAATATTTTAAAAATTTATGATTTTCGATAACCTGTGCTAGCACCTAATATTTTTTTTTTAATGATTATATACATTAATAATAATAACAAAGAGAAGACTGAAAGATATACCAAACAAAATATTTACTGGCAACATAACTATGAAACAATATATCTGCATTGTAATCATAAGAGTCAAATGCAGTTTGATTGACATAATAATCTGAGAACCTCAGAAGATAAACGACATACATCTATACTATTAATCTAGATATTCGGCTATTAAATATGGAATGATAAATCTCATATTTTATATAGTTGTACAGAAGTTATCAAGACAAAGTTTCCCATTATTTATTCGTAAATGTATCCCTTTATGGATAACCATGTTCCATTGTTCAAAAAAGTAATCTCCCATCATCAAGTCGTTCCTCATCAGCCACCGAGGTGGTATTTCTTAATACCTAACAAAATTCCATTAATTTTGACCCGAATACTAAGAGACCAAACCATTATTCTCGGATCCAAGGCAGTAATAACGCGTGAATGCAACGGTCTGTGATTCTCATCGGTTCTATGACGACTTGTTGGAATTAGCAACAATCGTTTTTCTAACAAGTTGAATATTGTTCACATGACCTGCAAGAAAAAGTTTGAAAAGCAAGAAAAGAGTAAATAAAAATTTATTTTCTATAATTAAAACTCAAACAGAAGAAAATGCTAACATATATACGTGATTAATAGGCAGGTAACTGCTTTGCCGTTGAGACAAAAAATATTGAGTCAATAGAAATTTTTTACATAATTAGATAGACACGTTAGACCGAAAATTAAAAATAAGCACAAGTCCATATTGTGAATTCATCAAACCAGAAGATCAGATTTAACATGTTAAGAGATCGATAAAATCAATATCGGAATCAAGAATTACTACAACCTGATGCTCAAATATGTTTAGGAAATCTCATAAACACGATCTTTGTTAAGCTACTGTTTAAATATAAACACTATGATTTAGAATATGTTAACAAAAGAAGAAAAATATATTAGGATTAGGATTGTTGATTACAATTGTAATATAAACGGGAAGTACATACCTTTGTTCGGAAACTAAACCAAGAACTTGGTGGCATTGGTCCAATGCAAGTACATTGATGATGGCTGAAGGAAAGATGATATTTTTAACAAATTCCCTTTACACATGCTCCAAACCTACGAGTTAGAAATCCAACCAATGTCATGAAAGAAACATGCTATATCATGTTTTATAAACCACATATCACAAGTCAAAGAAAAGAAGACACATATGTCAACCAAATGAAACATTCGACGTCATAGGTATTCAACTGCCCTCTTAGTTCCTGACAGATTCCACTTTTAATAGAAGCATAGCGAGAAAGAATCTTAAGGGGCTACAATGCAATGTGTGGAATGTGTTGGCAAAAGCTGTGAGAACCTGCAACAAACGATGATGTTAGTGATAGCAATAAATAACAACTACTTCAAGGACAAACACTACAAGAAATCTACCGCAAAACCGACGGATTTTCCGACGGAAAAGAATTCCGTCGGAAATTTACGACGGCTTACCGATGGATTCCCGAGATTTGAAAATTCTGGGAATCCGTCGGAAATCCCGTTGGAAATCCGAGCCGTTATATTCCGACGGATTTCTGACAAAATTTCTGACGGAAATTTATATTCCGACGGATTTCCGACGGATATCCATGCCGTTTTATTCCGACGGAAATCCGACGGATATCCATGCCATTATATTCTGAAGGATTTCCGACGGCTTATGGAAAAAAGTCGGATAATATGAACGTTAATGTATCCATTGAATTTACCGTTGTAAGCCGACGGATTTCTGACGGAAATCTGACGGAAACGAGTTTATATATATGTTTCTCCCATTCTCCATCCCATTACACAACAATCTTAATTTCATATCTCTCTCTCATTTCTTGTTTACTTAATACGAATTCTATAAAAAAGTGAAAAATATGTCTAGATATTTTCGATCATGGATGGACGAACCATTAATGGATCCGGAGACGAACAACTTGAACGAGGAGTATGCACGAGGCATATACGAGTTCATGGAAGTGGCGGGAAAGCAACCGCGTGTTCAAAAATCAGGTAAGTTAAAATGTCCATGTTCAATTTGTAGGAATTCTCGTAATGTTGCGATAGAGATAGTTTGGCATCATTTGTATAGTAATGGGTTTACGCCGGGTTACAAGATATGGTATTTACATGGAGAAACAAATGTTGAGTATGGTAGTACTAGTGAACCAACTGTCTCGAGATAGTTTAGGAGGTAGCACGAAGTAGATGTAGGTGTAGGGAGCGTGCGAGATGGTGAATGATGCGTTTAAGAGAATGTCGAGTTTAGCGGTGAAGAAAGATATAGGTTCAAGAACCTAATGTAGAAGCAAGAAGATTTTTTGATATGTTAGATGCTGCAAAGCAGCCACTATATAAAGGGTGTAAAGAAGGTCATTCGCCTTTTATCACCGCAAGTAGATTGATGACGATTAAGACGGATTACAATTTGGCGGAGTACGTTGATCGCGATAACAGATTGGGCGAAAGATTTATTGCCAGAAGATAATCTTTTACCCGGATCATACTACGAGGTACAAAAACTTGTATCTGGTCTTGGGTTACCGTATAAGGTAATAGATGTGTGCATCGACAACTGTATGCTATATAGGAGAGAAGATGAAAACCGCAAAAGATGTAGATTTTGTCGTAAACCACGGTATCAGGAAAGTAGTGGCAGAATTCAAATTCCATATAAACGTATGTGGTATTTACCAATAACAGAGAGGTTGAAGAGGTTATATACTTCTCGGCAATGAGCCAATGAGATGGCATCGCGAACATCGACAAGATGGAGATATTACACATCCTTCGACGCAAGCTTGGAAACATTTTCAATCATTGTATCCGGAGTTTGCGTATGAAAGGAATGTGTACCTCGGGTTATGTACAGATGGTTTTAACCCATTTGGGAAGCATGGAAGGAAGTATTCGTTATGGCCCATAATTGTAATCCCTTACAATTTGCCTCCATCTCTGTGCATGCGTAGAAAATTTTTATATCTATCGATTCTTGTTCCCGGCCCAGAGCATCCGAAGAGATATCTTGATATATTCCTCCAGCCATTGATCTATGAGTTACAAATGCTATGGGAGCATGGTGTGGAAGCATATGATGTTTCGACCCAGCAAAACTTTAAGATGCGTGCGGTGCTTATGTGGACCATAAGCGATTTCCCAGCATATGGTATGTTATCTGGATGGACAACACATTGGAGATTATCGTGTCCGTATTACCAAGACAACACAGATGCATTCCAACTAAAGCACGGTAGAAAAGTTGTTGGTTTGATTGTCATAGGAGATTTTTACCGAGTGATCATCCGTATCGTCGTTCAAGAACAATGTTTACGAAGGGTAGGCAAGTTTTTGATGGTCCACCGCCTGAGATAGACGGTGAAACTTTATTGGAACAATTGAGAGATTTTGGTGCTGAGACGATTCCTTATTGTGGGGGTAATGAACATGAACCTATTTATGGTGTCGGTGAATTTCATAGCTGGCACAAGAAGAGCATATTTTGGGAATTGCCTTACTGGAAGAACCATTTATTGCGGCATAATCTTGATGTGATGCACGTTGAGAAGAACTTCTTTGAGAACATCATGAACACAGTCTTAAACGTCCAAGGGAAGACGAAAGACAATATGAAATCTAGATTAGACTTGCCAGCATATTGCGATCGAGGTTTTCTTGAAGTGCTCCCAAATGGTCAATGTCCATTTCCATTATACCGGTTAAAAGCAGCAAAGAAAACATAATTTTTTGATTGGATTCACGACGATGTTAAATTCACTGATGGATACGCATCTAATCTGCGTAACTGCATCGATTATGGAGAAGGAAAGTTTACTGGAATAAAGAGTCATGATTGTCACGTTGTGATGCAGAGGCTTCTTCCATTCGCTTTTGCTCATCTTCTCCATAAAGACGTCCACCAAGCAATTGCAGGAGTAGGTGCTTTCTTTCGCGATTTATGCACAAGAACATTGCCAATATCCCGGTGATCCTTTGTAATTTGGAGAAGATATTTCCACCATCTTTCTTTGATGTGATGGAACATCTTCCGATCCACCTCCCACGAGAAGCTGAACTAGAAGGCCCGGTTCAATACCGTTGGATGTATCCATTTGAGCGGTATATGTTTCATCTGAAGAAAAAGGTTAAGAATTTGAGTAGAGTAGAGGGATCTATTATCGCCCAGAGCATCAACGAAGAGGCCTCACAGTTTGCTGAATATTACTTCCCGTCGAAGTTCGTGCGAAGAGTAGACGTCCTAGTCACCATGATGATCGTGGTGAGAGCGATTTACCCGTCGTTGTTCCAGAGTTATTTTCCCAAGTTGGAAAGTCAGTGGCAAAGGAAAAAGGCGTAAATTATCTCAAGAGGAGTTTACACACTTGCATACGTATATCCTAACCAATTGTGAAGAAATTACGGAATACAAAAGGTAAACAAAAATTCTTTTGTGTCATTTAATGTATAATTGATTATTTTATATGTTATTATTAACTTGTCAACTATTTTGGTTTTCGTACAGGATTTACATGGCATTAATACGCGGGTACTATATGGATAAGACAGAAGACGAGCTTCAAGTCCATAAGGAGGAGGAATTTATATCTTGGTTGCAAGTTTACGTAAGTGTTTAAAAACACTAAATCATTTAATAAATTATTTTTAAATACTAATATGTAACTTATTTTTGTAGGTTTCTGAAGGAGTAATAAGCGGACAGACATTTCCCACATGGTTATTGGAATTTGTTAATGGTCCAAACTACATTGCAACTTCTTATCCTAGATACTGCAGTCGTGGATATGAGTTTAGGGTTCATGACGAGAGAAGGACAACGCAAACTTCAGATTCTGGTATTTCAGTGAAATCTGGTAAGGATGTTTACTACGGCGTTCTTCAAGGAATGTTGGAAGTCCGGTACCAGGAATGTTAGACTTGAGGTGCATTGTTTTCTAGTGTGATTGGTATGATTCAACACTCGGTCGTGGGCTTCATGTAGACCAATTTGGTGTTACGTCTGTTAATTCAAGTCGGAGACTAGAAACGTATGACCCATTCATTCTAGGATCACAAGCTGAGCAGGTAGGGTACTAATAATAGTGTAATTAATACTCAATTCCTTATTTAGGTATAATAATTACAAAACTAATATTTTTTTTAGGTGTGCTATATTCGTTACCCTCGAGTTACACGGCGGACGGATCCTTGGCGCACAGTTACTAAAGTGACCCCGCGAGAAAGAATTTATGGAGTTGCAGAACACGATCCTTTACAGCCAGCAGAAGTTGTTCCAATGGCTCCAGTTGAGCCTTCTTGTGCTCTGGATCTTGTTGTTGATTTCACACAATTTGGTTTAGTTTTTTCCGACTCAGAAGAAGAACAAGGTGAATTTTATGAGGATTCAGACTCAATTCCATCTGAGGGATCATCATCATCATCTAATGAAGATTAGTTATACACGTGGTTTGTATTATTTTTTGGTATTACAGAAAGTTGTAAATTTGTTATTTTGTATTTTATTTAATTTTGATATTACGGTGTAAACCATAGGTCCTCGAAGACCGCAGCTGTCGAGCATTTTATAAGCTCAACTTCAGCTTTGTATATTTTAACAAATTTTAATAAAATAAGATTTTGCCAGAAATTAAAAATTCTCTAAACAAACACATTAACAAACCCACACAACTCATTAAACCACTTATAAATTAATTTGAAAATGACCCCCAAAACCGTCGGAAATCCGTCGGATTTTCCGAAAGAATTTCCGACGGTAATATAATATAAACCTTAAAAACGGACACGTGTTTTCGTTAAAAAAAATAGACCCGTCGGAAATCCATCGGTTTTTCTGACGGTTTTCGGGGTTTTTTACATTTAATTTTTATAGATACGTGTAATCCTAAAACCGTCAGAAATCCGTCGGAAAAACCGACGGATTTCCGACGGGTTTGGGGTTTACATGGTCAAATTGTAATTTCTTGTACATCAAGACAATGTTAACAACAAACTTTGACAAAATAAACTAAATTATGTGATATATAACATATTTTGAAAAGATTTTGTTTTTAGACATGGTTCGATCGAAAGTGTTTCATAGATAAACATATAGTTAACGTACAAGTTTACCAAATACGAAATAATCATCTAAACTTTTGAAATTTATCAAATAAAAGATTTCTATAAGTTATTTGTGTTTGCAAACATGAATTTATAATACTATAAACATATGTTTACTGAAACGGTGCGTAAAAAACCACTAAAACCACAAACCCGTCGGAAATCCATCAGAAATTCGTCGGAAATTTCTGACGGGTTTGTGGTTACACGTGTTCCCGTTTAAGGATTGACTGGCCAATCAGAAGGCATGCATATTTTGACTATCCGTCGGAAATCCGTCAGAAATTTCCGACGGATTTCCGACGGAAAATAAAAATGTAACCGCGAAACTCTTTTCGTTTCCCTCGATGCCTAAATTTTCGCCCATCCGTCGGAAATTTCCGACGGATTTCCGACGGATTCGCAAAAATTTAGGCGGTAACCTTTCCGAAACCTTATCGAGAATGTGCGTAATTTTTTTTTTTTTAAACTGACGGATTATCCGTCGGAAATATCGTAATATGTACAGACTTCGTCTTCTTCCTCTTCACTTTCGCAGACGAGTTGAAAACTTCCAAAATCGCCAAACCTCTCCCAAGCTTCCAGATTTCCGTCAATATATCATCATTATGTCTCATAATCCCCCAAACTTGTAAGTTTTGAAGTTTATATTATTGATTGTTAAGTTTTTAGTTAGATTGATTGTTTAGAAAATTAGATTTGTTAGATTTAGGTTTTAATTGTTAGATTTAGGTTTGTAATGTTAGATTTAGGTTTGTAATTGTTAGATTTAGGATTGTTATGTTTATTAAAATTATTTGTTTTCTTATTTTATTTATTAATTGAAATATTTATAATTTTTTCAGAAAATTATCATTATTTTTTTGATAATTTTTAATCATTTTAGTAATTTATAATTATATTCATGAATTTTTCATTCTTTTATAAATCAAGGATTAACAAATTTTCAATTGTTTTGGAATTAATACTTATAAATAAAAAAAATTTTGTATTTTAGTAATTTATAAGTTTTTCCATAAAAGTATAATTGTTTTGGTCTAATAATGAATTTAAATTATTTTTTCATACTTTTTTTTTTATTTTCATTATTATTAATTTTTTCATATAATGTTTGATATTTTTTTAAATTTTTATAGGGATTACGGTAGGTTTGTCCGTTCAGGATACGGCGGACGTAGTAGTCGCCGGGGAGGTACTTCCGCTTCGAGGAGTTCTCCTATAACGGAGACACCTATCCCGGAGACACAGATCCCGGAGACAGCGCCTATGCCGATGCCTTCACCTACTGTCAAGAGATGAGCGTTGAGGACTTTGTCACTCAACCAGGACGAGATAGATTGCCTCGTCTCCATCCGGAATGCGTAGGCAGATACACATGGTAAGTATTTTAAAATTCAAATTACTTTAGTTACATTTCAAATTATTTGCACTAATTTCTTTTGTAGGTTTGGAGATTCCAGAAATGGGATTTCCAAATCCATTAACCGGATGCTCAATGGAATGCTTCGTCATCCGTACCCGACTTAGAACCAAATGCCGATAGCGGATCAGAAATTGTGGTTTCGCCAATTTGCGGTAAGTACTTCATATTATAAATTTTTTTTACTTTTATTTAATATATTTATTTTATTTGAATTTTTGATTTGCAGCAAGAATTTACTTGGGACAGCCACATGACCGCCTCCGTTAGACGATGCTTCGATAAAAAAGCAGCGAGAATGTATTCGTGGAAGCTGAACGAGTGGAAGGAGAAGTGGCACAAGAATGATGTCCCAAGGGAGTTGCTTTCCAACCCGGGCCTATGGAGCGGGTTATGCACTTATTGGAGTGAAGAACCGACCAAGACAAGCTCCACAACTCATTCTGCGTGCCAAAACAGCGATCACAAAGGAAAAGGCAAGGCGACGCACAATCTAGGAGCGGTTAGTTTGGTCACACGGGCCAAACAACTGGTAAGTTTTTTATTTAATTAAAATTTTGTTATTTAAGTTTTATAATTTTATAGTTTACTAAATTTTCATCTTTGTAGTTTCGGCAAGACGGTGTCCCACCTTCCGCTATCACATTGCTCAAGGATGCGCATACCAGCAGGAAGAACCATGAAATCCAAGATCCGCTGGCTCGGGAGATCATTGACAACTATGAGAAGATGAAGGAAGACTTCTTCCTTTCTCAGCCAATCATCGAAGGAACGCCTCCAATGACCGATCTTCCAATCGAGAAGATTAACGAATTCGTCTATGAGGTAAGTAAAATATATATTTATATCGTTTTTTTGTAATTTCTAATTTTTAACAAAATTTTCGTTTCTTACCGCAGTGTACTCCGAAGACAAAAGGTCGTGTATTTGGTCTTCCGGACGACGACTCTTTTTCTGCAACTTCGCATTTCTTCGGCGATTCTCCGGATATTAGGGCACAGCTCGCACAACGAGACGCTGACATGGAAGCTATGAAGATGCAGCTGCAACAGCTCGCAGAAGAACAAGAAGCGAATCGCCTCCAACGAGAAGCGTATCGCCTCCAACGAGAAGCGGATCGCCTCCAACGAGAAGCGGATCGCCTCCAACAAGAAGCGGAACGCGAGAGATCGCGCAAATTGGAGGCGGATAACAGGTTATTGCAGCAACAAATGGCGGAATTCTTATCCCGCTTCCCGCCCTCGTAGTTTTAGTTTTTTTCCTTTTTTATTTGAATTATTTTAGAAATATTGAATTATTGCATTATTATTATTTCTTTAATTTTAAAATTTGTTTTAATTTTAATTATAAAACAAATTTTACAAATTAATAAATTTATTTTTAAATATTCGATTTTATAATTAAAAAAATTTCAATAATTCCGTCGGAAATTCGTCGGTTATAGATCCGTCGGAAATCTGTCGGTTTATAAAAATCAGAATTCCGTCGGAAATCCATCGGTTTAAATCCGTCGGTTTGCCGTCGGTTATAGATCCATCGGAAATCCGTCGGTTTATAAAAATCAGAAATTCGTCGGAAATCCGTCGGTTTAAATCCGTCTGTTTGCCGTCGGTTATAGATCCGTCGGAAATCCGTCGGTTTATAAGAATCAGATTTCCGTCGATGTTCTGTCGGTTTTTAACCAACGGTACACCGACGGCATTAAAACCGATGGATTTCCGACGGATTTCCGACGGATTTCTAATTTCTCTATTCCGTCAGAAATTCCGACGGCTTTCCGACGAGATTTTTATTTCCGACGAGATAGAAGCGATAGAAAAACCCGACGGATAACCGACGGATTTTGCCGATTCCGACGGATTTCCGACGGAAATTGCCGTCAGTTACGCGGTAGATTTCTAGTAGTGAAAGTTTTTATACTGTGTAAACCAATCAAATCATTTTAATTATACACTTATAATAATCATAATATTTTTTTACCATGAATAAATTAATAAAAAAATTATAAACTAACCATATCATTTTTACACACATTCTATAATACTTATCTTTTTACCATGAATAAATTAATAAAAAATTTATAAACAAATCAAATTATTTTAATCATACATACCATATAATATTTATTTTTTACCATGAATAAAAGTACATATGTTGATTACCTGATTTTTTAATCAACCTAATCGAGTCTCATGGCGTTGATTAGCATTGGTTTTAAGTTTTCTTAAACTAATTTGTTTTTGTTAGATTGAAAGTACAGAGCTTGGATTTCTTTCAATCTGAGTTTTTTTTAGAAGAAAGTTGTGAAATTTTTAGACAGAGATTTGAGAATTAGATTTGATTATGGTATCCTCAAATTGTTTTGAAGATATATAGTTTGTTCAATATTGTACATCCATGATTATCAACTCTAAGAATATTTCTTCATAAATGAAACTTTTAGGAATTGTTAATAAATATTTTCCAATGAATAAAAACTAATAAAAAAACATGGCAACAATTGTTTGATATGTTAGATACGAATAAGGAAACATGAGTAATGGAGATTGTTGAGACAACAATGAGTGAAGAAGAAGGAGAAGAGAAAAAGATTATCGGGTACGAGTTACACTTTATGTGAAATGTAAATAAAAAATTTAGCTGTAAAACTTATTTTGTAGTTCAAAACTTTCTAATATGTTTCACTTTTGTGTCACTGATACAAAGTAAGAGATGGGTTTTGTCTACAAAGCATCCACTACTGTTTGTTTGTTATTACTTGAATGTTTTTAAACTTTTAATAGACTTTAAAATATATTTGTACACATAATAGTTAAACTTTTTGATAAAAATAAGTGTTTTTAGTGAAATATAAATTATTAACTATTTTTCTAATGGTTTTACAGGATAAACCATAACTATTTTTCTAAAATAGTTTTATTTTGGTACATTAAAAAAAGATCACATGATATTTAATATACTAATGTGTCTTTAAAAAAAAAAAAAAACTCGGGGAAACATTGATACTATGGAAAGACTAGGGGAAGCATTACTTCCTTTAGTATGTCTTCTTTTGATCACAACATATTGCACATTCACACGGAGAATATTAGATTACAAAATTCAAATCAAATACAATTTTAACAAATCACTCATTAATCTAAACAAACATTAAAATAGTTTATAATAGTTAAATACAAGTCGGTTTATTAAAAAAATATATTCAATTTTTCATAAAAAAGTATTTTACTAAAACTAAATATAATCAAATTTATAAAAAAAAATAAGAAACCGGGTCAGACTTAAACGGCTAGTAATTTTTTCTACCCCTCTTCTTCGATTAATACTATAGATATTAACTATATCTTTGAGGACAGCTATGAACTGTTTTCTCCGAAGCTCTTGTTTGAATCTTCCAATGCTTTGATCAGACTGAGACAAAGTAAACTAGATTAATAAGTTGATGTTGGAAAATACACAAGAAGAATACCAACAATACATGGCGCTCAAAAGCATATCACTTGATCTGAGACTCATTTGTCCAATATGCACATGGCGAACAGATGACAGGTTATTCTGCTTGAGCGATTGTTTGGCTTGACTGTAAACTTTCTTCTGTAAACTTCCAAGCATTGATTTCTACCTCCAGGGTTTCACGATAGCTTTTAAAAATTGAATGGCAACTCTAAACTTTCAAAGGGTATATGAATGCATGTTATGAGAAAATAAGCTCTAATATCATAAAATGTTAATCTGTTCAAACTAATCTTTGAGAAAACAAAATAAGTGAATATTTACAACGCTCAATTCAATGAGCATACATCGAGAATGAGCATGTTGTATGTGGTTCAATGTTTTACATCAATGAAAGAATAAAAATCGTATAATTAGAACATTAAAACACATAAAACATTTAAGGAGTGAGTTTAATGTTGTTGGTGACCTATGTAAAGTGGTCCATTATTTAATTTATTGCGTTGATGAGGGAAAAAAAACTAGATAGAAAGAGAATGACTGTATTTTGAAACCACATTAGACTTCTATGGATATAGATTAATATCTGATTAATGAAAATACAAAGATAACAAACTAAATATTTAAAATTACCACCAAAATATATATTTTTAAAATAAATAGAAATATACTATTCATTAGAACTTAAAAAAACAAAAAAGCAAGATACGAACACATTAATTAAAGAGTTTTAAAACATAAGTAGATATATCAAATACCGAAAAAAACATCTCTCCATTTGAGGATTAGATTTTGGCGCCTTACATTTCAACAACAATTTAATGAAAAACAATCATTAAAAATGTATATAAAACAAAAATGAAGAGTTCTAATATTGACTAACAATAATCTAAATTCCTAACTAAAATTCCGTCCAAAAAGCGGGACTCCAACTAGTAACTAAAATATAATTAAAACAATATGATTAGATTAGAGAGTTTTTCATTAATTGATGTATCATCATTATGAGATATACTTGTTTTATTATGTGTATGCTTCAAATGATTTGAGTGGATTAGAAAGTTTTTTTTTTATTAATTAATGTGCTATTTATGTGTATGGCTTGACTAGTTTAAGTGCATATAATGCAGTTATAAACATTATTACACGATGTATAACTGATTTAACAACGAAAAACATGTGTATTTACAGAAAATTATTGACTGGTTGACATTGATTGCGGTTAAAATTTAATATTATCAAATATATATAAAATCTATGATTTCTATACAGAAATAAATATATTAATATAATCAAAATTGAAAAACAAAGTTTTAAATAAATTTTAGAATAACTAATTAAAATTATTTATATTAAGAGGTTTGAAATATTTTTTATAAAAAATATTTGTATATTTATAAATATACTTTAGTTTAGTTAAAAAATATTTGTATATTTATAAATATATTTTAGTTTAGTTAATACATATATAAAGCATTTAAGAGTTTATTATTGTAATTTGTTTTATTTTATTTTAAATCTTTTTGATTTTTTTTTTTAATTTTGTAAATTTTATTAGAATTATAAATTGGTCTCGTAACTGAAAGAATTAACATGAATTTATAGGGTTGGTGTGTAAACCGGGTTTGTCTGAGACCGGGAGACACATGTGGTTTAAGTAGGGCATACAAGACATCCATATGATATATATATATATATAAGACATACACATTATATGAAAGCAGCAAATGACCAAATCTGCAAGTTCGTTGGCTGCTATGAAGCTGCCATGAAAGCACAATCAAGTGGGCAGAATGAGAATGATGTAATGAAAGCAGCAAATGACATCTTCTTCAACGATTACAAACTCAAGTTCACTCTTGACCACGCATGGAGGGAGGTTCGCCATGATCAAAAATGGTGTTCTGCTACTTCTGCTAAAGATGGTGGAAATTCAAAAAGGAGGAAGCTTGACGAGAGCTCTGCACAGTCTTCAAGCTCCCAAGCAGGTGCTATTGGAGAGGATGAAGCCATAGGTCGTCCTCCAGGTGTTAAGGCAGCAAAAGCCACAGCTAAAAGGAGTGCTATGAAGGCAGCATGACTTGGCAATGAAGAATCAGGGAAGTTACTGTTGGAGAAAAGGAAATATGGGCGATCAAGCAGCAGGACTTGACAATGAGATAGAAGCTTTCTAAGAATAAATTGTTTGACAGTCTCCTTGCAAAGTCCGAACCGCTTAGTGATATAGAGATTACTTTAAAGAACAAGCTAATCACTGACATGTTGTCCAATGGTTGAATGTTTCCTTTCTATGCTTCAGATATTTCCTTTATATGCTATGTATGCTTCAGTTTTTCGTTTGTATGCTTCAGTTCATGTTTCAGTTGTGGAGACTTTTTAATGTATTTGCATTGCTTCAGTTTAGACGCTTCCTTTGTATGCATTGCTTCAGTGTAATGTATTTCCTTTGTATGCTTTACTTTCTGTTTAAGGATGCTCGAGAAATATGAAGTTGCATTGCTTCAGTTTAGATGCTTCAGGTGTGGAGCCTTTCAGCCGATCCGTAAACATCAAGGTTAGTGGTTTGGTTTAGTTTTGGTCTTTGTCTTGCTTAGTTAAACCGTAAATATTGGTTTTGATGCTTCAGTTTTGGTCTTTGTCTTGCTTAGTTAAACCGTAAAGATTTAGGATATTTTATGTTTACTCATGTTTGGTTTATGACATGTTTAACTCTTGTTTAGAACTTGTCTGAGCATCTATCGTTTGTTGTGGATTTTGTCTTTCAGGTTTTTGGATCATACGATATAAATCTTTTCTTGTGCCGACTCCAAGAACAATGATGTTGTTATCTTTTTGAATCATAGAACAAGAACAATGATGTTGTAGTTTTTGGGATAATAGAAGAAGAACAATTATTGTAATGTTATTGTTTTTGTTTTTTAAAAACCCCAAGTGGGGTTCACCATTGGAACACATATTTGGTTAAACTCTTAAGAAAGTTTCTTACCTTGACTTTTTCAATATTTATAATCAAAATAATGGTAAGAACCCCACCATTGGAGTCTGGAGATGCTCTAAGAGAATCAATGGCTGAAATGCCATGTTTGGCAAGAAAATATGATTTCATGCCACCCAAAAATCTGTGTGCCATTGAGATAATGAAAATCCTAAAATACCCTTAATGAGTGGCATTGAATCTTCTTCTCCTTTCAGCTCGATCTGATCTGATCTCAGTTCTTGAATTATTATCGAATTGAGCTCATTCAATTGGCTCATTCTCCAGATATTACGGTTCAGACAGAAAAGCCGATCCCGACAAAACAAAAGCTCTGTTCCTCGAGCTGGAGCTGGTTCCTCACCTGGATTGGATGCTCACCTGGATTCGAGAAAGCTCTTGTTCCACCCTCCTCACTCCCTTGAATTGTGTTGCTCTGGATCCTGCTCCCCACGCTCGCTCCAAATAATCCACACGAATCACGGTCACGTGCTCAACGTTGTTCTTTGGCGAATCGAATCGAAGTCGACACCTCTCTCGCCGTAGTCATCGCCGACGTAGTTTGTGGTAGGTGTCTACCATTGATTCCAATAGTCATCGTATATTTTTGTTTCAAATTTAGAATGAATTTGTTATGATTTCGATTGATTTATGAATGCATGCCAAGATTGAATGAATGGTTGTTTGACAATTTCACATAAAATGTAATTTGACAATGAAGTATATTTTCATAGGTTATTAATCGAATAAAGATGTTGTTGAATCGTGTTGCATTCGAGAAAACAATAACGAAAATTTTATGGGTAATATACGAAGTCCAACTGGTAGAAATGGAACAACTGAGAGTAATAAAACTGATATTAAAGGTACAACTGAGTAATGAGATTTGATTTGAAATATCTTATTTGGGTATCACAGTTGGTTAATTATCATCTTTGATGGTAAAATGAGTTATCAAATTTTATAATTTGGTGAATTTAATTGTTAAATATTCGAATAGTACGAATAGAATAAGTGTGAGGTAGTGATCCAACTAGTACAAATGGTACAACTGCATACTGTGTAATATGGAAATGTATTTAATTTTGTTTTATTTGCAGGAGGTCATGAAGAAGATCAGCCACACAAACATATATTTCGATTATGGAGGCCACTATTCGGAAGAGCATGAATGGATTTCAAAAAATAGTCTAATAGGTATAGCGATTAAGATGTCATCTTTGGAGGATGTAACGTATGCAGTGTTGGTTGATAAGATTTGTAGGAAGATTGGAATTGATGATATGTTAAAGAAGCTTTAATTGAGTTCAGTCAACGTCAAACTCGAAAAGAGGCAAAGATTGTAGATGACGAGGATGTATATGTTTATTTAACTTTAGTGGATAAGGGTGGATTTATACCTATTTTGCGGGTGGAGTTATTGAAAGGTGTTGAAAATAATCAGGAAGGTGAGGAAAACTTCAGAACGGAACAAAGAAGTTCATTTGGTGTGAATTATAGTAGAGTTGGTGATGTAGAAAATAGAGGGATCCCTACTATTCCTATTAATATCAATCAAGAGAGCCAATAAAGAGTTACCTCAAGAGGAATGATGAATCTATTAAAGGCGGCTTGATGATTAGGCTTCACTACGCCTTTAAAATTCTTGAGAAACCTCATAATCTCCTTCAGATTATCATCAAATGTGAGACGCCCCCAAGGAAAAGTCTCACACAAAGCCACATCATTTACCATTCGAAATAGGAAATCATCAATTTTTGCATAATTCCTTGATTTAGGTCGAACTATCTTGCTTAAAAAATACAAGATAGTGAGTTTTAAGAAAGTCCCCTTCTTCCTCTCAAGATTCCCCTTCTCCTTCAGCTCAACCAACTTCTTCTTCACATCCGATATTTTTATCCCCTTCTTCTTCTTAAAGATCTTCTCCACAAACTTTGTATCCCCAATTTTCATCCAATTAGGAGGATAATTATGACAGTTCATACCTGTCAACAACGCATGCTCCCTAATAGAATACCTCACGGGTACTCCATTCACAACAAACCAACACTCCTTTTCTTGCTCCGTTTGTGCGGTTCGGAGGAGAAGCATCCACATCCCTTGCAGCATGTGATTTGGCTCACGGTACATATGAAATATATGCTTAAACTGATCATGTCTCTTGAACTAATCCAAAGCAATAAAAAATTCATCTTCGATTTCTTTCACCACTTGTGTCACACTACACCTAGTGGACATCTTGCAAGTCTTGCTGTATTCACTATTACCAAAGAACAATTTTTCTGGCGGCACTGGCTGTGTGTCCTCATCATCATCATCCTTAAATTTTCAAACACAATTTATTAGGTAAATAATCACAGTTGTTCCAGTTAATCCAGATGTTCCAGTTATCCAGTTATTCTACTTATTCCAGTTGTTCCAGTTTTCCGAATAACAGAATGATCTATATGTTCGAACACTAATTGTTATACTTGTACCAATTTTCCTAAGACAAAAAAATGTGCACAGTTGTTCTATATATACCCAATATATTCTAAATGAATCTTACAATTTTCCAATTAAATCACCATCCCATTCATTCAACATTCAAATGAACACAAGAAATTATACCTAACAATATCGATATCCTTAACCGTTTATCAATTATAGTACATACCTCTAACAAGTCATTTTCGTTCTCTCCTTCTTCTTTCTCTTTTTCTTCTTCTGCTTCCTCCTCTTCCTTCTCCTCTTTGGATTCCTCCTCTTTCTTCTCTTTTTCCTCTTCTTCATCTTTTTCATCTTCCTTCTCGGCGTTGTCTTCCTCATCTTCCTCTTCTCCTTCTTGTTCTTCCTCTTCTTCTTCTTCCTTCTCTTCTTCCTCTTCTTGATCTTCTTCTTCTACATTTTTCCCATCGTTTTCTTCCTCCTCCTTCGATTTCTGGTTGATTCATAAATCCCTATATTGTCTCTCACAATAGCCATTTTACTTGTTCAGAGAGGAGAGAATCATAGCGATTGAGCAGTTGTTCTTTCGATTCCAAGGGTTGGGTGTCGGATGTGGATCTGATAAAAGGGAAAGGCGAAGAGGCGGTTTTATTAGGGTGAACCGGTGTAAATTGATGAATTGATTAGTTCGCACCAGTCCAATTCAATTAAAATCCGGTTTAATTTAATTTATTACGGGTTTAATTAGGAAGCTGGTTAGGTGCGATTTAATTGATTAAACCAGATCTAGTTAAGTGGTAGGTTATGTAATTTTGTTTAAAACATCTGGTTCTTTAGTAATTAACCTATTTTCTGAATTAAAAATAAATCATTCCAAAATTAAAATTTCTCTAAGTGACATTTAGGACACCATTTTCTGAATTGGTGGCATCTCTAAGAGCCAAAAAAAAAAAGTTTCACTCCTCTTGCGACTGCGATCTAGTCTCTCCATCTACAATCAGAATTTCTCAGGTATTTCAACTGTCTTTCTCTTAGGTTTGCTAGTGGATTTGATATTTAGTAATCGTGGAATGTGATTGTAGGTAGAAATGGCAGCTCTAGGTTCATTGATTTCGTCAAAGCTCTCAAACCCAAGGATACCACGTGTGTCGGTTCCTAGTCTCAAATCGACATCTGAAGTCTCCTCCTTTGGCAAGGGTCTTTTTGGTTTTGCAACTCCGACATCTGACAGGAAGCAATGTGGATTCAAGATCAGTGCTTCGTACAAAGTGGCTATTCTTCGAGCTGGACGAAAGGCAGGCCCTTTTTTGGGGATTTTTGCTCACCCGCTCTCGATCAATCTCTACGCTTAACCTTTATGACGAGACGTTCAACGTGACGGCAGTTGCTGATAGTTACAATAGGGATTCCGAGTGTCAAGTGGCAGTGGCAGGTTACAGTAGAGCATCTGAGTTGGAAAACTGTATAAAAGATGTGGATGTTGTCTTGATCATTCCTGCTGTGGTGAAATGGGGTGATGATATTTTCCACTTTCATGCTACAATGGTGAAAAGAATGGTTCAGTCTGTTGCAGCTCACGCTCCGGAAGCTTTCATACTTATCGTCAGCAACATCAGTGGTCAAATCTATTGTTCGTCAGGTACTTCAAACAAATCTGGTGGACGTTGGTGGCCACGAGGAATTGACCAGTTTGCCCCTTCTATCGAAAACCAAGCCCTCTCTCAACTACACTGAGGAAGAAATGGAAAAGGTAGCTGTCAAGATTCAGTACGAGTATCTTTTGCAAAGTCTGGTTTCGGCACTTTTAGCTTGTTAACAGCACATGCTGTGGAAGCATTTCTCAGTTCACTCCTCCGTGCTCTGGACGGTGTGGAAGACGTCTATGAATTCGCTTTTGTGGCATCTACAGTAACTGAGCTTCCTTACTTTGCCTCAAGAGTCAAGCTTGGGAAGAACGGAATTGAGGCGGTGATCGACCCAGACCTCCACGGACTTGGCTTTTAGACATTTGTTGCTTTTTTCGGTTTAAAGACTTTGAGAAGGATTGAAGCAAGTCTTCTGGTAAAAGATATTGAGGGGTCTTGTGGTTTTTGGTTCCTTTGATCGTAAAGTGATGAACTACTCATCAGTTTAACTAAACTTGCGTTGAATGGCTTTGTGGGTTTTTATAAATAGTGTTGCATTTCTCACAATCTAACCTCTTTTTCTCTTAGAGGTTAGTTCTATCTTCTCACTCTATGTTTCTTGTTTCTTTCTTACAAACCTCACACACACATACATATAGTGGTTTTGTCCACTTACTACACTATTTTGCACCATACCTTAGACCATACTTGCACCCATGCCTCTACTTACTAGACTCGCTTATACAAGCAAACTCCAACTACAACAACTCTTACACTACTTAGAACTTCTTGTTTTATTCAAACTATCACATTAGTTACTTAAAAACACTTCGAAAATATCACATTAATTACTTAAAAAGTGATTATATTTTCTTATGATTATATTTTCTTATTAATTACTTTTTCATATTAGTCACACCAATCAGTAATCACTATCAAAGTAATCGTGGACGTATGGGTTAATGGGAACATTTCAGATAATATATTGGACAATAAGGTAAAACATTAGAAAATAAGGACTAGAGCGTCAATAATTAGGATAAATCATTTCAATGGAGTTGTTGTGATGAGGATACTTTTTTCTCCCTGTGAAAAAAACCTTACCCGCTCCTCTAAAACCCTCACCTTCTCCGATATATTTCCTCTTCGCCGGTGAGATTTCACTGTCAATTTCAATCACACATTGATCCAATTCTTCTTCCTCCTTTCGCTTTCCTTAGTTTCTGTAGTTGCTTTTAATTAGTTTATATATCTTTGGTTCGTTGATGTTATCAACCACTGAAAATGAATGTTGAAATTGTTTGAATTTTAGTGTTTTCTGAGCTATTATCATGTACAAGTTTCTGGGTTAGTCCGAATTTCTATGATTTTCCCGTTGATAATCGTCAATTTTGTGCTTGCATTTTTGCAGGAGATAATGAAGATTAGGTTCTGTAGCGGCTTCACAAAACCTGGGTTTTTGCTAGTTCACTTTGAACCACCATCGTTCTTCTCCGTTAGAACTCGGCCACTCTCCGATTTCACATATGGAAACTTGTTTAACCACAAGAAGAGACCTGGAATTGGTCTAACAATCCAATGCGCTATTGCAAATCGGAGATTTTCTTCACCGAAAAGGGAAAGGTCTCGTTCTTCTTCTTCTTCAGGAAGGGATAGGGATAAGGATAAGGGAAGAGAGTCTCAGTCTTTGTATAGTCGTCCAAGTTTGTTAGAAATGAATAAGGAGAAAGCTGCTAATCGTGCTAAGGTTTATGAGTACTTGCGTGGGATTGGTATAGTTCCTGATGAGCTTGATGGGCTTGAACTTCCTGTAACAGCTGATGTGATGAAAGAGCGTGTTGATTTTCTTCAGAAGTTAGGGCTTACCATTGAGGATATCAATAATTACCCTCTTGTTCTTGGTTGTAGTGTGAAGAAGAACATGGTTCCGGTTCTAGATTATCTCGGGAAATTAGGCGTGAGGAAATCGACATTCACTGAGTTTCTTAGAAGATATCCTCAGGTTCTTCACTCTAGTGTTGTGATAGATCTTGCACCGGTGGTTAAGTATCTTCAAGGACTGGATATTAAACCGAGCGATGTACCTCGGGTGCTTGAGAGGTATCCAGAAGTTTTAGGGTTTAAGCTGGAAGGGACTATGAGCACATCAGTTGCTTATATGGTAGGGATAGGTGTAGCTAGGAGGGAGATTGGTGGTGTTTTAACTCGGTACCCTGAGATTTTGGGAATGCGTGTAGCTCGGATAATTAAGCCGCTTGTGGAGTATCTCGAGAGTCTTGGTATTCCAAAACTGGCTGTAGCTAGGTTGATTGAGAAACGACCTCACATTCTCGGGTTTGAATTGGATGATACAGTCAAACAAAATGTGCAAATCCTGCAAGATTTCAACGTCAGAGAGACAGCTCTTCCTTCTATAATCGCACAGTATCCTGAAATCATAGGTATCGATCTTAAACCTAAGCTTGAGACTCAAAAGCAGCTACTTTGTTCAGCCATTGATCTAAATCCAGAAGATCTCGGCTCTTTAATCGAGAGAATGCCGCAGTTTGTTAGCCTCAGTGAGTCTCCTATATTAAAGCACATTGATTTCCTTAAGGTTTGCGGATTCCCGATCGATCAAACGAGGGAAATGGTAATCGGGTGTCCTCAAGTTCTTGCTTTGAACATTGGAATAATGAAACAAAGCTTTGAATACTTCCAAAAGGAAATGAGAAGGCCTCTTCAAGATCTGGTGGATTTCCCCGCGTTCTTTACCTACGGGATTGAGTCCACAGTAAAGCCGAGGCACAAGAAGATAATCAAGAAGGGAATCAAATGCTCATTAGCTTGGATGCTTAACTGTTCAGATGAAAAATTCGAACAGAGAATGAGCTACGACACCATGGATATAGAAGAGGTAGAATCTGATCCATCTTCTTTTGACATGAGTACATTGATGCAACCTGAAAGAGAAGAAGAATCTGATTCCGAGTACGAGGAAGAAGATGATGATGAAGACGAGGAGTTTGCGTAAAACCGGAGTTTGTGTCTCTTGAATGGGTCAAAGGGAGAATTTGATTACATTGAACAGATTCTTTGTTGATCAAGATTATCTCTTATCCTTTGTATTCGATTCTTTGTCCGAAGTGTTGATGATAACTGAACAAATGTACGAGACAAGAGTTGTAATGACTAAACTACCCTCAGGGGCAAATCAGTAATATTGAATGTTGTTTCCAGCACCAACCCTCTTTGTCACCAAAGAAAAGCTCACGATCAAATTTTGTTCGTCTCCTCCATCTTCTAGCCACGCACTTCTCTTCTTCCTCACACTGCCCTCTCCCTCTCTCTGCAACACTCTTTATTTATATATTCATCGATCCCTCTCTCTCATCCGATTCTCTTCCGATCGTTTTCTTCCCGCGGTTTCGCCGTTTCCGGTCAGTTTACGCTTCGTGATCAGAAGATTTCGTTTTGTCCTAAATTGCATTCCGATTGAGCTGAAAATTACGTTTATGGGGAATTGCATATTGATTTGTTCTGGGATTTAATTATTTTTATCACAATTGTATTGGTGTTTTCTACTGGAATTGGAATCGTCTCTGTGCGTTTGCATTATTATCTCAAAGCTTGTACCTTCTTTATTGAATCTGTCACAAGGGATATGAAACACTATTCGTTTTTTTTTGGGGTCTTTTTATAACTTAAAACATTTATAATCTCAGGAAAAATTATTGCTTGCTTAATGGTTCAGAAGCAAGAAGAAATGAATGAGTGTGGTGCTTTCAGTGGTGGCAAAGTGGGAACATCTTCAGTGTCACCACCGCAAGAGAAAGGAAGGAAGAACAAGAGAAAGTTAGCTGATCCTTCTCAACAAAATGCTGCTTCTTTAACTGAATTCCCTCGATATGAGTTACATTCACTGAAATCTCAAAGCCCTTTTTGTGAAAATGACTCCAACGGGCAGCTGAAAGTGGAAGAGTCTGATTCCCTAGGATGGGATGATCCGTTTGCTTGTCAACTCGAAGAACTATTGTCATCGAATTTGCTCGCCCTCTTCCGTAGTGCAATGAATCAGATTGTGGATTGTGGGTATAGTGAGGATGTTGTTCTCAAAGCTATTTCAGGCAGTAGGCTTTACTGTGGGGGAAACGATCTTGTGTCAAACATTGTCAATGATACTTTGAGTTTTTTGAAGAGTGGGAAAAAAGTTACTGGTTCAAGGGACTATGTGTTTGAGGATTTACAACAGCTTGTTGCGTATACGTTGGTAGAGAAGATAAGTCTTGTTAGGGAGGTTAGGCCATCGCTTTCAACAGTTGAAGCAATGTGGAGGCTATTGATGTGTGACTTGAATGTTTTGCAAGCCTTTGAAGTGGAAGGAGATGGATTGGAGGGCTCTTCGGGTTTCAATCCGAATAAATCATCGGAAACTCCAGCTGCTGTGTGCAATTCTCCAAAAACCAGTGACTCAGATAACCCCAAGGCCCTAATGTCCAATAGTCAAAGCAATCAGAGTGAGCCGGTCAAATTTGGGAACTTCCCAAATTTAAGCAGCTCCAAAAATCCTCATGCTAATGGAGCAACACCAGGAAAAGAGGTATTTTCTGTTACCACTGCTTCTGGTGAAGGCACTAAAAGTGCATCACTGACTTCTGTTTCTGATGAAAAATTGGTATCTTATCGAAAAGGCCGTACCAAAAAAGAAATGGCCATGCTCCGGCAGAAATCATGCGTGGAGAAGATTAGAACTTTTAGCAAAGGTGGTGGATATAAGACGGAAAAGTTTGCCTCAGTCGGTGGTTTCCTTGTGGAGAAAAGAGGCAAATCACCTTCTGATTTAATGTCTGTACAGGCAAGAAATTCTTCATCAAAGATTACGACAGAGGCTGTGAAAGTTCCTTTAGCCGAGAGTAGCAGCACTCTTTCAACTAGTAACAGTACTAAGTCAGATTCGCCTGCGTCAGATGTGAAGGAATGTGTGACTGCATTACCTGCTATTAATGCACCAGCACCAGTAGTTTCAGAAAAGAAGTCCGGTTCTGAGCCTGAAGAAAAGGCTTCTGTGTCTACAAAGCCAGCACCAGATTACTATGCTGCGATCCCGTATGATGCATCTCTGGGAATATATGTTCCTCGGAATAAGAGAGATGAATTGATTCTAAAGTTAGTTCCCCGAATGAAAGATCTGCAGAATGAATTGCAAAATTGGACTGAATGGGCTAACCAGAAAGTAAAGCAGGCTACTAGTAGACTTCTTAAGGATCAACCTGAGCTTAAGGCACTAAGGAAAGAGAAAGAAGAGGCAGAAGAGTTCAGAAAAGAGAAGCAGTTATTGGAAGAAAACACTATGAAAAGGAGGTCTGAAATGGAGCTTGCCTTGAATAATGCGACCAACCAGCTCGAAAAAGTTAACAACACAGTTCGCAGGCGCGAGCTGGAACAATCTCTCTTAAAGAAAGAAAGAGAAGCTGCTAATATAAGAGCTGTGGAGTCTGCTGAGAGCTGTAGAGAAGCAAAAGAGAGAGTGCAAAGATCGTTGAAAAATACTCAGTCGTGGGAAGGACAAAAGGTTTTGTTGCAGGAAGAGCTCAAGAGTCAAAGGGAAAAGGTTGCAGAGCTGCAGCAAGAAGTTGCCAAGGCAAAAAATCGCCAAAACCAAATTGAGGTTAGCTCCTTTTGTAGACAAAAAGCCTTTGCACGTTTTAGGTCTTCTCGTCTTCGGAGTTGTATTTTATTGTATGGTAATTGATCATATCCTTTCCTCTACAATTCTTTTTTCAGGTAATCATTTCATTCTTTTGGCTGCAATATTCACAATTTGCTTTTTGCCCATCACTTTACATTGGAGGAAAAATATGTGTACATCGAGAGTTTATTCTATATATTTATTGTGCCGTGTTCTTTGCATTAAACTTAGTTGTTGATTGAAAATGATGTTTCTAATTAACAATGTAGTCGGTATGGGAAAGATTTGTAGTCTAAGTGCAGAAGTTATGATCAAGATAACTAATGAAACTCAGTTGCAGGCTACTTGGAAACAAGAAAAGGCAGCGAAGGGGAAACTTGCTGCTCAAGCGGCTGCGCTAAAGAAAGAGAGAGGGAAACTGGAAGAACTCGGAAAAACAGAAGAAGAGCGGATCAAAACAAAAGCGGAGAATGATGTGAAATACTACATCGAGAACATCAAAAGACTCGAGAGCGAAATCTCAAAGCTGAAACTCAAATCAGACTGCCTTAAGATAGCTGCATTGAAGAAAGGCATTGACGGAAGCAATGACGGTAACAAGGGCGGAATGACTCATAGCACCACCACAAAGGCAAACCTGAGGGAAGCGGCCAACGTGTGGGAGAATAATCACGGGGCAGAGTCGAAAATCAAGAGGGAGAGGGAATGTGTGATGTGTTTGTCTGAAGAGATGAGTGTGATTTTCTTGCCTTGTGCCCATCAGGTTCTTTGCACTAAATGCAACCAGCTTCATGAGAAGGAAGCCATGGAAGATTGTCCGTCTTGTCGGGCCAAAATCCAGAGGAGGGTTCAGGCTCGTTTCGCTCGCGGGTAAAGTTTTTTTCTCAGCTCGGATTTTGAATCAATATGGCAATGAATGTTTTGCTTTGTTTTTTTTTTGTCTTTCTCTCTTTAGACTGTTCTATTTACGTCTAAAATATACACATTTGTAAAGAGTGACTTCACAATTGCTCATTTCTATATATCCCTCAAATAATAAATGGAAGAAACTCTGTCCACTTTATCCATCTCCATTTCTAACTCAGAAACCAAAGGAAAATATTCTCTGAGGTTCTTAGAAAATAATCTTTAAACAACCTATGCGTATTATGTTCTTTGAATTTGGTTCATTTTACTTTCTTAAGAATTTACATTTGCCATTGTGTGATTGCAGTATTTGGTTGCAAGTCACAGATCTGACTTACTTCTGCTTGATCGTCTCTTTTTTTGTTTATGATTTTGGATTTTTGTGATTTGAAGGTAGCATCTGATATCTAATTTTCAAAGTTTTTGTATTAAACTTTTGAGTTTGGAATATGGCATCTGATTCTAACTCTGGAACCAAAGGAGAACCTTAATATTCTTTAATGGAACATGACTTACTTTAATCAATACTATTCTCTTTGGCTTTGAATTCGCTTAATTTTAGTTCTGTAAGAGTTTACTTATTCCTTGCTGATTATATCTGATGTTAAATCACTTGCAAAACAAAACAAAACAAAACAAAAAAAACACTGACTTACATGTTGCTTATATAGTCTTTTTAGTTTGACTTTTGATTTTATCGTTTCCAGCAGAGTGTGACTTTTAACTTTAGAATGTGGTCTCAGATTAAAGCCACGAGAAGTACGAGGCGCAGAGTTGGTTAGTTCTTGGCAACACATAAGTTATTACAATTTTTTTTTTTTGGGTTAGTTATTACAAATTAATATGACCAATTGATCCATATGATGCTTTTAGATATGATATGGTTAACGATTTTTCAATGTCAATGACTTGTGTACATCATTTTAGAGTAGTATACATCATTTTAGAATAGTATTCGTTGTGTGTTTAGCCATTTTTGTAAGTAATTATGAAAACACAACCATGAACCATATGTGCCGCTTTTTATCATCACTACGTGTGAATGAATCAACCTTTTATTTAGTAATTTAATTTCCTTTTAATCAATAACATACACACATGGTGGAAGCAGCATAGTTCATTAGTCTCCTAGGCATATGATTAGCAAGTACAATATCTTAGTTTCTACGACATAATTGCTGACAATTGATTATATAGGGTAATTGATGCGTCCAAATATGCAGTTAAAAGATTGTTCTCTGTTGAAAATTTGTTAGAGTATTCCAATTCAAGCTGACTAGATTGTTGTGATCATAATAAGTGATCGAATTTTCACTCACTGTAAAAGGTAATCATTATAAGCCGTAGTTGTTTCGTTAGGTGTAAGCTTGAAGCATTTAGAAAAGAAAGAAAGAAAAAACAGTAGTAGGAGTGAAAATGACTAGTCATAGAGAACCACTAACATTTATCTCACTACCTCTCTATCATCATCGTCAACAACATCAACATCAACATCAACATCATCATCATCAAAGATCTATTAGTTTTTGTTTATAAATAAAATTTCTTACAACTCTGGTGAGCACATCGGTGCAATGTGATCATGACGACTGAGAGGATACAAACACACATTCCAACAGGTGTGCAAATTCTCTAAAGGTGGGACCATAATTTTGTAGACTTAATAACAACTTCTTTGGTTTTGATCACTTGGAATTTTATTTTTTGGCTTCCTTATAGAAGTAGAGATCCACTTATATAATCTAATCACATGCAATATAGCATATGATATTAATTTTAAACCAATATATATTGATAGCTCAATTTATTTAAAGCAAAATATATATGCCAAGAAGAAACACATAAAAATCCAAAATTTTATGTTTACCAAAATTTGATAAAAACTCTGCTAGTGCTATGAAAGAGGATTATCGTCGATCAGTCATTATTAGCCCATCTTAAGAATTACTGTGGTAAATTAATTAATTTACGGTAAAAAATTAAAATAAAATTACAAGTAAATGACGTGGCACTGACATAAAAAAAACTAAAGCGCACACATGTCACGTGTTACGACCCCACCACCAAGAGTCCGGAACCACCTCCGCTCTTCTTTCCTCCGAAGCTGCTGACCTGTCACCCGAACCTAAGGTTCGGACAGCCGTTTTACCTGTTTCATATTCCCGACATAAAAATACGTTATTTTTATTTTTTCTCTGACACAAACGAATCACAAATGTAAAAATACGTTACTTTCCTCTGTTCATCACTTGTAGCATTTACTACTACTCCTTTCTTCACAAAACCTCTGATAAAGAAGAAGAAGAAGATACTATATTCATCTCTTGATTTCGCTTCCTTCTTAAGCCATTTTGATTACTCTTTTTGTCTCTCTCACTTCTCTTCGAAGACATCTTTTTATATTTCTTTAATTTCCCTCCCTTTTTAGTCATTTGTCATCACTAGTGTCAAAATCTGCCATTAAAACTCTCACAGAAGCTCCCACAAGTAATCTCAATTTCAATTACATCACTAACCCATTTCTCAAGTTTAAAGCTTGTCGACTTTTTGTATATAAAGTCTCTGTTTTTTTTTTTTTTTTAATTTACTGAAGCTGTAACGGCTACTATGAGATTTTCCACTCTGTTTTGGGTTTTATTGCTTCTTCTTCGATTCGGTTTATCCATTGACGCCATTATCGTCCCAGTTGATTTCTTGGCTCTGCAAGCGATTCGTAAATCGCTCGATGATTTGCCAGGTTCCAATTTCTTCGATTCTTGGGATTTTACCTCTGACCCTTGCAGCTTCGCCGGAGTTTACTGTGAAGGTGATAAAGTCATCGCGCTTAATCTTGGTGATCCAAGAGCCGGTTCACCCGGTTTATCTGGTCGGATCGATCCGGCTATCGGAAAACTCTCTTCTTTAACCGAGCTCTCAATCGTTCCGGGTCGGATCATGGGTTCGTTACCGCACACAATCTCGCAGTCAAAGAATCTCCGATTTCTTGCTATCAGTCGGAATTTTCTCTCCGGTGATATCCCGGCGAGTCTCGGCGAGCTTCGGGGACTCAAAACACTCGATCTGAGCTATAATCAGCTAACCGGGTCTATTCCTCCGTCAATCGGATCCTTACCGGAGCTATCCAATTTGATTCTATGTCACAATCACTTGAACGGATCACTTCCTCAATTCCTCTCTCAGACCTTAACACGAATCGATCTGAAACGCAACAACCTCACCGGTATAATTTCTCCGACGTCTCTTCCGCCGTCTCTACAATACCTCTCACTCGCCTGGAACCAGCTAACCGGACCAGTAAACCGGGTTTTACTTCGGCTAAATCAGCTCAGCTACCTGGATCTCAGCCTAAACCGGTTCACCGGCGCAATCCCCGGTCAGATCTTCACTTTCCCGATCTCAAACCTTCAATTACAACGCAATTTCTTCTACGGCGTGATTCAACCGGCGAATCAGGTAACAATTCCAACCGTCGACTTGAGCTACAACCGATTCTCCGGCGAGATTTCTCCGCTTCTCTCCAACGTACAGAATCTATATCTAAACAATAACCGGTTCACTGGTCAAGTCCCGGTTAGCTTCGTGGATCGGTTATTGACATCGGGTATACAAACACTTTACCTCCAACACAACTTCTTGACGGGAATACAAATTAGCCCGGCGGCGAATATTCCGGTGAGTAGCTCACTGTGTCTGCAATACAACTGCATGGTGTTGCCGGTACAGACGTCGTGTCCGGTTAAGGCCGGTTCGCAAAAAACCAGACCAACAACGCAATGCAACGAGTGGCGAGGGTAAAAATGTCATTTGAAGCGGTTATGGATATTCGGGTCTTTCTCCGGTTATTTTGTTATAATAACTTTCGAGTTTCGAGGGTAGAAAGAAACAAATTATTTGTTTATTCGTTGGTGTGGTGACTTTGTGAATGAGAATCATAATGACGACGATGTATGTGTTTTTTGATAATGTATTGTAAGTTATTATATGGCTTCGAATAAAACGAGCAATGCCTATCTCGTTCTTTCTTTCATTTTCTTTTCCCAAGCATATTTTAGTTGTTACTCCCTCCGTTTATAAATAAGTAACGTTTTATGATTAAATTTTTGTTTAAGATTAAGTGTCGTTTTCGAGTTTTAATGCAAATGTTTGAAATATTTTTCAGTTTTATCCCTACTGTTTTAATATATTGACCAATAACAAAAATTCTATACCATATTAATTAGAGGTAAAATAACAAATTTAATGATTTTCTTAATATGTGAAAAAACTTAGAATGACACTTATTTGTAAACAGAGGGAGTACAATTCTTGTGTGTTTTCTATGTTTCAAATTCAGCATATCAATGTAAGTTGTAAACTAATGGTAGTTTTAATAATATGTCAATGTATTTAACAAAACAAAATATGTCAATGTATTGACTAGTGCCAAGAAAATGTATAGCTGATGATGATCATTATAATCCAAAAATATTAGTGGTGTTTTTAAATATATTTTAATTTGATGGTAGTTTTTGTAACAAAAGTGTCATTTTATTAAATTCCTAAAGATAAAGAGACTGAAATTAAAAAAAAACACAATACTTTATTTTCATTCTGTAAAGTAATGTCTGAAACCAACCATGACAAACTTGTGTATCTACAATGTTATTACTACATTGCATACATATAATAATATATAACCTTTTAAAAATGGTTGGGCAAGAGAATGGTTTGATTACAAGACACTTTCCACATACACACACACAATAGTCTTCAAATACATTTAAAGCCTTATTTGATGATCCTCACTAGTATTATATGATTTATCATCATCATCATCTTCTTCTCTACTTTTTATATATATATATATATATATATAACTTACAGAGACAGTATGTATGTGTAGATAGATGCATCAGTAGTAGAAATGTCTCCTTCGAACCCTCTTCTTGCTCATGATCGGCGCCTCATCACTCCCAGGGAATTCCCATTTCACAAGATCTCCGTCCCACGAAGAGCTTATAAGCGTTGGGTAATACGGATGCCAATTACAGTCTCTTACAGGTGAGCTATGATGCTTTAGCACTGCCACTTTGTCTCCACTTACCTAAATAAACAGATTATGATTCCAAGATCGGTCAAAATACAGAAACAATAGAGATTCAGCTATCAAACCACAACACCAGTTAATAATGAAACATAGGACATAAAGTCTATTTTGTATGTGTTTATGAGGATTTAGGGTATACCAAGTCGTATATGTAGACGGAACTGTCGTTGGATCCTGTGTAGATGTACTTTTGGCCAGTACTGTAAACAGAAACAACAAAAGAAGCCAAAAACACAAGACTTAGAGAAATATGTATAGAGAGTTTCTTCAGAACATTATGGAACTTCAAAAGAGACTGGACCTATGCGCTGGAGAGAAGTAGCAACGGATGAGAGTACGCAACACTGAGTGACCTTTATATGTAGACACTGACTGATCAGATGGGTGCTTTAAATCTCTTGCCTCAGGAGGATAATCCATCCATCTGTAATCCCATTCATAGTTTCTTTGCACCTCATGCCTATCAAATAGAACAATCAGTTTCATCAACAAATTGCTTGTCATACACCAACAATGCTAAAACGCCGAATACACTTTAATGTGGAAGATTGTTTACCTTGAAGGTGCGCTTGAGGACATTTTCCTGATATCCCACAATTTGATGGTTTGGTCTTTGCCATTTGATATGAAATAGCGACCATCTCCACGGCTATCAATAAAGGTAACACCTTCGAGGTGTCCCACTAAAACACCAGCTGGCTTATCTCTCCCAATGAAACAACGCCTATCCCACACCTATTCATGTAATGAATATTGAACAAGATCCTGTTTACAAATTTGCTTATAAAGACAGTCCATAAATTTATTGTACTATTGTAGCAACAAAAACAATCACCTTGCATAGATTATCATCACTTCCAGATAAAATCAGGTTTCCACTTTCATCAGCAAAGCACACAGTATTTACATCAGACTGCAGAAACAGAGAAAATGCTATCAGTGCTAAAACAATAACATCACCGCTAATCCGGAGATACAAATCTTAGGAGAAATTGTCTATCAAATGATTGTACCGTGTGTGCAATAGTCCGGAGTGAAACTCGATTTGCTTCGAGATCATAAACATAGATGGAATCATCACTGCTCCCAGCAACAAGTTCTCGTCCATTAGTTGAAAATTTCACAGAGAATATTCCAAAGGAGTACCCTCCATCTTCATCAGAAGAGAAATCTAATCCATCATGAATCTCCTGCGAAAGACATGGACCTCAAATTTATCTAACCACATTAATAAGATGTTGAAATAGAAACTTAAAAACGTGAATAAAGAAAATATCATCAAGCAGAGATTCCATTCCATTATAATATTTTGCTCGTACTAACAAATATTGTGGGGGCACACCGTAACATTTGCATGAGACTGGGTTGTACCGGATCCAACATCGACAATGTGAACAATAGGCGACATGCTTGCGTAAACCTGCAATATCGAAATAATTCATTACTCCTTTCTTAGGAAGATAAGCACATAGTTTTTATCTAGACAAAACCACATACTTTGCATCACTATGAACGATATGATTTGAATCAAGGCCAAAATTTTCGTTTTGGAATCATATAGGAAATTTTCATCAAACATGAATAAGTAGTTGAAGATACAAAAATTACCAGATTTCGCTGATCAGGGGATAGAGATGTATCAGTAACTGTCCAACGCAAGCTTTTTGCATGAATATCCTTTTGAACCTTCCAGCCTTTCTCTACATTGTAAATACGAATATGGCTTCCCTGGAAAAAAACGATTTGACTAAGAAAATGAAAAAACCGGAACATGCCTAGAGAGATTATGATCTGTTTCCTAAACTGATAAACACTAATAACCATAATGAATCATTTACCTGAAACCCCGCAATAAAGAGAGAGCCATCAGTTGAAAACTGAGAGACATAAGCACGGCTATTCATTTGATCTACAAGCCAAGGACCCTTGACAGGCAAATATCTGCTTAGCATATGACAACAATCAGCGGCAGAAAACCTTCCTCTTCCAGAGAAATTACTTTCTCGACCAGCCAACATCCTCACAGTAGACACAGGTAACTGATGTCTCCCAGGGACTTCACGGCTAAACCGTTGATGAGGACTAGATTTCAATTTAGTGATCTGGCTGATTTCATGGTCTAACTCTGCCAAATGTTCACTTGATCTCTGACTACCACTACTACTACCAACTCCAGAAAAGTCTTTTCCAGCATCACATAGATCGGATTCTATCTCAAGTCTACTCATTGCATAACCCATTTCATCAGCAGCAAATTCACTTTGTCCAAAAAACATTATAGCAGATCACCACCATTGATGTATCTCTTATACCACAGTTTCATTTACAGTCCTCTTGAACCGTAGCTTACCTGCGAAAGTCAAAATGTTCCAAGTTTCATCAATAACACATTTACACACTAAAACCCTCTCTGTCAATTTAACCACAATGATGAAGAACAAAATCAATTAAAACAATCGACAATTACGATAATACAGCTTCATCAATCATCAATTGAACAATCAACCTACGGGAGATTAAAAAAGAAGAAGAGGAATTAAAAACCCTAATTTCAAATAAATCAAATTCGTCGTCTTCATCAGTGTATTGAAGAATGCAGAGAAATAGTATCAACCCTAATTATTTCAGCATCGAATTGAAAATGCACAAAAGTATAAATCACCAGGACATCAGAAGAACCCAGAAACAGGAACACTCCAAATTGAGAACTTTAGGAGAGTCGTGACCCTAAATCGGATCGCAAAATGTGAAGAAACAAAAAAAAAAGGTCAGATTTTTAGCTGATTACCTGTATGAAGGAGACAACTCTCGTAACAGTTCGCAAATGCTTCTTCTTTTTGGCCTTTTGAAATTCTCGAAAAATTTCGGCTTTTTCAATAAATTTATGAGCGGATATGATTTTTCTCGGCGACGTGTGTGTCGATGAAGCGTGCAAAAATATGTTGCGACGTTTGACTTTGTACATAGCCAAGTGTGGTGGTCACTCCAAATCATTGCCACATTATAAAAACTGATACTTTATTAAAAGGGTTTGTATCTTATACTTTGTTTAATCCAAATTCATGACCTCATATTAATGTATAATACGCTTATATCAAACTTTAATCTGTGGACTGGAGTATGATAAATACACATGCAACTCTGGAAAATGATATTGCATTAGATTCGGAATGTCAAGCTACAATAACACAAATACTACTTGGGTTCAATATCTGGTTCGTAGCACAAACAAACACATCATGCTACAACAATCAAATGGTAAGAAACTGTCGTGTCTTGTTAATTCCATGACCAATCTTACTTATAGTGGGATACTGTCTTCTTCCACAAAACCTTTTCCACAAACTGAAGATATTGCAGAGTATGTTGTTATGGTAATTGGTTAGTATATGAAGAAATTGACTTGAAATGAGAGTAGAAGAGAGTTTACCTGCATTCATACAATGACCAAATGTTGCATTGTTCGTAATAAACCTGCCAAAGCATTTATATACAAAGCAATAGTATAGTTTGTATATTTACAATATAACAGAATACCCAAAGTTCTTTTTTTTTTTTGGTTTTTCAACCTTTACAGACAATGTGGTATAATATGCATATGGTAAAAGAAACGACACAATACTAACATCATCAGAGCTCATAACACCATGAACACCAATTATTCTTCTTGATGATGTAATGATAAGTTTTTACGCCTACTACAGTCGAATGGTGCACATAACCGTGGTCCTGAAATCGAGCTGTTGATTAAACGGTGGCTTTGTGACAATCGATCTCCAAGTTTTCTTCTTTGGATCATACATATGAATCATTAAAGATCCAGCATTGCTCCTTTGTCTAGTATGCCTCGTATCCATCAGATTATATCCGTCCAAAAGAATCATAACATGTAATTCACCATTCAAAGCAACAAAACCAACTGGTTTATCATAAGAAGCTTTCTTTGGCACACTTGATTCCTTTTTCCAACGATTCAAACCAATCTCATACCTAAGAATCAAATCCTTATCCAACATGAAAAACACCGGCTTTCCACAATCAACAGCAACAATCTTCCCTAGCTTAGGTCTCTCTTCTTCTCCCCACATATCTCCAACCAATCTCCATTTCTCACCACCATTTCTCCTCAAATCCATCACTGCAGCATCTTTATAATACTCATCAACAGGAAGAATCCCAGACACAGTTCTTGATCCACCATATCCACCCATTACCCAAAACTCTCTATCTTCTTCATTCCCAAACAAGAAACCAACACATCCTGCTCTAAACCTAGGCAATTCATCCATTTCTCTCCATTCATTTTTCGCAACATCATAAATCTCCACCGAACTCATTCTACTTCCAGCAGCACCAAACAACGTGTGCCGTGATCCTCCTCCGGCGACAATAATCCGATCTGAAGAACCAGGCATGGCAGCGCAAGCGAAGCTGCCACGTGGAGACAACATCGGAGAGAGCCGTTCCCAAATCGATTTGACGAAATTGTAACGGAATACAGTAGAAGTAGGCAAAGGAACGTCAAGAGGAAAAGACCTAGTGTCGAAAGCAGATCCACCGAGTACATAAACGTGAGGACCAAGAGCCACGGCGACGAAATTGCAGAGACCGTAAACGTGAGGATTACAAGGCATGAGAGGAAGCGATCTCCAGGAGAGAGTCACGGGATCGAAGAGAAACGGAGGCGAAATCGAAGGATCCTGAGGGAAGATGCAAAGGAGATCGGAGAGAGTGTTTCTACTGTTATTTTCGGCGTCTCGTCTATGGCGGAGTGAAATTAGGGTTTTGGAAGAGAGGAAACAGTACCATGATTTACAGGTTGATTTGAGTCGAGAGATGTGAGGGTAAGGGACGAAGGAGAGAATCAGCCTTGAGACATCGTTGGATAAGCCTGGAATTAAGGTCAAACTAGGATCGATTCGAGGCTTAGGCCGAGGAAATGAAGATCGAGACGATGACGATGATGAAGATGAATACGACGATTGTAACCGCGATGAGAATATAGGCAGAGGCATGATTTAGCCCGGCGGTGAAGAAACTTCCGGCGGGATTTGGATTTGGATTTGGATTTGATCGCGATCAATGAAATAGAATCATCATCGCGAAGATAGAAATGATAAGACTGATTCTGATTCTGATTCCTCTTGTCTTGGCTGAGAAAAATTAATTTCTGGTTTGAAGTTTGATGGATATGTTACTATTTTTTTTTTTTAAATCAATACGTGGACACTTATGATTGGTTTTAACTAAATTACTCGAATCAGACCAAGACTTGGTAAAACAACATCACTGCACTAATATTTTACTGCGTCTATTAACAAACATCACTCTATAAGGTTTTGAAACGGAATTTTCATCTGCATTTTTACAGTTTTATTTTTTAAAGAAATTTTGATTACATAAATAAAAATTTTATTTTTATTTATTACAGTTGTTTTTGAAAAATTGAACCTAAAAGCGTTTAAAATCAGTTGAAGAGCTTTGATTTATCAAATCCGAATGTATTTTTCGTTTGCTCTTCGGAGTATCTCCGTGAACCAGACCGGAACGAGTTGAAGAAAGAGAGCTTAAACTTCGAAGCTTTCTGGACATAACACTTTGAAGAAAGAGCGGATGAACGCCGAAAATTGTGGAAGGATCTTTGTCGTGATGGAGTTCATGACGGAGATCAGGGCGAAACTGCAAATCGGAGACTAAACCCTAGTTTTTATGGGTTTGGGCTCAATTTGATAATCTCTAGTTTTTATGGGTTTGGGCTTAATTTGATAATGGGTTTGTATTTATATGGTGCTTGTTATTTTAGTTAAAATTTTGTTAATTGGTTTGTAAATTGTTTATTGGGTTTGTAATTTAATTTTGGTTAACCAAATTAACCGAGAAAAAATAAATTTCGGTTTAATTCGGAATTGAATTTTAAACATGAAACCGAACCAGAAAATTTTCAATTTTTGATAATTGAAAAAATCGAAGGCGGCTAGCGTTATATATGAATTATTGAATTGAAAACGGATGTGACCCCAAAATATAAATTGTGAAAATGGAAACGCGATCAGGATCAGATGTATGCATACGATCTTGGGTCAAAATCTAGTTGAGGTGTTATGATCCGGATTTAGATTATTGTATCTAAGTTGGGCTTTTCTATTATGTTAGTTTAAGCCCATTTGTCTGCATATCTTTTTTCTTTAATTCTTTTTTTTTTTTTGTATTTGTAATGATCGATCGATGAAACAGTATCATTACAACAAGTTCACAACGATAGCATCATTATGATTTACTCAGCTTAGAAAAAAAAATCTGATTTGAACTGTGAACGAGACTAACGTCATGAAGAAGTATATGTATATGAACTTTGCAAAAAAATGAGCGAAAAAAGGAATTAATTCACATATATATCGACTATTCCTAGACTCCTAAGTCCTAATTCAACCAATTCGATTTCGTAACCACACTAAAAAAACTTACATTTATCCTTTTTTGTTGATAAAATGTACATTATAAAAACTACATCAAAGCAGCCTCATAAATTACTAAAGCTAATTACTAAATTGCATCCGTCAACGTCAACCAAACGCAATTATTTATTACATTATTGATAATTCTACATACGCATGCACATCGAGTCATCTACTTTTTATTTTCATATACTAAAAAGGTATATTTTTTTCTTTTTCTTTGCCAGCTCTTCATAAGATGTCTGATTAGGGAACAATGAAAATGTGAAAGTTAAACCACCATTACAATTATATATATATTTTTATCGTTATTTTTTATAATAATTAATCCATATCTAAATGATTAAAATTAAGAAATAAATTTTAAATGATCATTGAAGTATCATACATAAAACCTAATAATTGTTTAGTGCTCCAAAATTTAATTGAGATCACTTTCAATCAAAAAATTATTTAAACAAAAATGAACTAGTGTATTGTAGTCGAGCCTATTTAGGTCCCAACAGAAAACGTATGAAAACTTTGACTATATATAAACTTTCCGATTTAATTGACCTATCGTAGCCCACTCCAGCCAATTTGATTTCATAAATTCGATCAATCTCTCGAATCTGTTATAGAGTACACTATTATTAATTGGCGTCGTAAACGTCAACACAATAATACATGATCGTACATGTGCAATGCACACATACTTTATTGATTTTCATACAATCCAAAAGACTTAATTAGGACCTCCAACAAAACATATAAAAATACTAATCACACAAACACAACTCAAAAAGTTCAAAAACCTTTATTTAGTACTATATACTACAGAGGTTTTTTATATGATTTGAAACTTGGAAACACTAAAACACATGGATCCTTGAATCTCATCGGGATTAAGCTCCAGCGACGGCACGATAAGCTTGAAGAGTAGTAGATGGAGTTTTATTACCAGCTTCAGTGTGATAGAAATGAAAGAAGTCGAGGTACGTGGATGCTTCTCGTCCACAAGTTCTTTTGGTGAATCAATGATATAACCTGTTTTTTTTTTTTTTTCGATAAAGACATGTTTAGAAGACTAGAAGTGCATTTCCACTATAAGTAACAACAAAACAAAATAAAGAAAGACAAACGTGGGCCAACGTCGGGAGAAAATGAAATCATATAATTTTAGATGTGCTTTCAAGTTAAAGTATTAAAGTGATTGCGAGAGTGATATATCGTGGATTCAAATCCTTCATTACATTTTTTGGCCTTTCGTTTGTTTGTTTATTCGTTTTTAGTTTGCTTTTGTCTTTCTCTAATTTATAAGGCGATTTACTTTTAAGTTTTAACAATTATTATAACACTTTTTTCTTATGGACGCTTTAGTAAATAAGTATGTAATCATTCATGCTCAATCATTTCAAAACCTATGTTGCATGAGATCACCGGTACAACTCTGATTCCCACTCCGGAATCGCTTAAAAACTTCTGATGACTACAAATAATTTATTACTTATACAATGAAGGGAATTTTTTTTTAAATGAACAATTTCAAAAATCTAAAAATGAATGACATTTCTGTTATATATATATATATATATATATATATATATTTAGAAGATATATATAAAAATAACATCGGTTGGAATTTAAATCTATTGATGAATATTTATCATATACTAATGACTATATTATATTCTAAAATTATTTAATATTTCAGTTATGTTATTAATTTTGTCCCCAATCAAAAATTAACTACTCTTTTTTATGTTTATGTCAAGTAAAAAACAAAAAAAAAACACATAGAGAATCTCCAGCAATGACAACGAAGGTATTAGGAAATGGTTTTACTCTAATCCACTTCTCGTCTTTGGTTTTCACGTCTAAACCTTCAATTTCATGTTGAAAAAGTACTGTGATAAAGTTTTTATCAGTATGACAAGGTAAACCTAACTTCTTATCGTCAACGTCAGCACCATCATCATGAGCTTCAACACCATCACCAGCAATAGCACCAGTTTCAGCATCAGCAACATCATTAGCATCAACATTAGAATTAACATCAACACCAGTATTAACTATAACACCATCATCGGCATCAACATTAACACTAACATTAATATTAGCATCATCATTAACACCATCAGTGACACCAGTATTAGCATCAGCATTAACATCGGCATTAACTTTAACACTAACATCGGCATTAACTTTAACACCAACATTAGGATCAGTACCATCAACAGCATCCGCACCATCATCACCATGATCAATGTTAACATTAACACCAACATCAACACTATCTTCATCAGCAGTAGTATCAGCATCAACATCATCAAGTGGTGCAATATACTTCATTAGTCGCATACGGTAATTTGAAGAATTTAGATGTTCATCAATATATTTTTCTATCCCACAGCTCTCCATAATCATTTTTCTTACCATTACATCTATTTCCGCTAATTTCTCCGCAAACAACTGGATGGTTTCACTGTTTCCAACAGGTACACACTAAATAATATTATTATGAGGACTCAAATAAAATTGATGAAAATAAGAAAATATGCGTGAACGTGTAATTTTTTGAGTTTATACAATTCTGAGTGAATTTACGTTTCTACAAGATAAAGAAATTAATAAATGTAAGTTGTTGTTTTTTAATGTAAAAGATATAGAAAACAATGCAAGTTGCAAAAACGGCGAACGTAGGCCAAAACAAATATTAACATGCTTTTAACTAAACAACACTAAAATTGTTTTCTAACAATGTATTTTTTTATAAATTAATAAGCATTTACGAACGTTATTGTATATGTAAAAGTACAAGAATTTTTACCTGATATTCTTGTTACCGTCTGGCCATAGCTGTTGAGTGTTGAGCAAAGTCGTCGACGTTCTCCAAAATATTAGGATTTTGTATCCCCAAACTCTCATGAGGGAGATTGTTATGATTCAAATATCCCACGTAAGGTTTCGGGCACACGTTTCTTTTTTTTGTCTCAACTGGTAACGAGAAAAGCTCTTCCATGGCTTTCACAATCGACTTTTGAAGCTCCAATGACACTTTATCATATGAGGCTTCGAAACATCCGTACTATTCGAGAGCTTTACGGACATCACTTCTCACTCGAACCCACTTTGAGCTTCCTGGTTTTAGGGTTTCGTCCGCAAGATCGAGGAGTGGAAGCTTAGGACTGCAAGAATCCATTCTTCTTTCCTTCTTGATGCAATCGAAATACGTTTGCAGATGTTAGCTATTAGCAATAAATAATACATTCAAAACTCATAAGAAAATTACGTACCTTTGGATTTTCTCTTGGTTATTGTTCTTTAATTTGCTCTAGGGATTTTTCTTGCTTCCGTGTCAAGAAAGAGATGATGAAGTGTCCGATTTAAGAGAATTATATTCACACTTGTCCACATGCATGTATTTTTTCCTTTTTCCTTTTTCTATTTTCAGTTTTTGGCCGCTTCGATCCTTTAGAAAAGGCACATGGAGGATTATGAAGATAAAGATGGAGGAAAGTTGGTGATCAACAACTCAACGACAACCTTATGTTTTACGTACCTAACTAACTATCCCCTTAACCTTAATGTACATTCTAACTATTGGAAAAGGCTTTAAAGTGATTATGTGATATCGTAATTACCATTTGAATTATGAGGCCAATATTGTTCTTTGTGAAGCGACGTAATAATGACGAGAAAATAAGGGATACCCATTTAAAAGAATACATCCTTTTGAAGTTTGATTGATTTTAGTTGGATCCAACTGTACATTTAATTTGTCTCCTTTGGATCAGAGCTGTTGTTTTACCTTCATTTACACGTAGTTTCCAGAAAGTGTCTGAACAAATCTCTGAGATAAGATTGGAGGTGGAAGATGATGAATCCCATTCGGCATAACTAGAAAATTAAATTTTGTTTGGAACCTAGCTCTTTGGTGTAACCAGTATAGCTACAAAAATCTTTGGTCGATATGTTTTATATCATGATCTCATAGAGAAAAGTCGTAATACTAGACCAAATCCACAACTTTTTACATATGAATTTCGTCATGTCCTTAATTTTGGCACACCACATGGATATATTAAACCGAAGAGAGACATAAGGTAATAAGATCGGTTATCACCATTCATTTTTATTTTATGTGTTGAAGCATTAGTATACATTACGAACAAAGCAGAAAGTGAATGCCAAATTACAGGAATAATTAAGACTTACCAAAGCTAGCCCCGTCTATACAATATCTACTATTCGATGATAATAGTTTGTTTATGTGTCGTGCTACTTTAGGTGAATGCACCCAAATTTTGTGATTATTATGCAATTTAATAATTTATATGGAGCGGCTTCTAGACAAAATATTAATTTTCAAAAATCAGCGGTTATAATATTATTCATGTGCCGAGAAAGCTGTTATTTATGACATATAATGTTTGTTTTCAAAAATATTTTTTAATCATAACCGAAAATGTTTTTGTTAATACACGAATAACATAAACTTTAAGGGTTTAGGAAATTTTTCACAAGGTTTTGGAAATTATTATGTGTTTATATATATATTTTAATGGTTATTTTTCGTGTATAAGTTCTACAAATCGAAGAATCTAGAGTCTAGACCATATATAATCCGAATTCTTAATTAACCTCTCTAGCTAACTTCAAAATCTAGACTTCACCGAAGGTCATTACCAGGTCCCCTCCACGAAAACCCCTCTCTCCCATCCCTTACATACACCTCTAAGAAGATAAGAAGCACGTAACTAAAGAATACAAATTTGAGAAAAGGGAAATTCGCGTGCTGATAAAATGGTCCAAAAACAATTAAAAGTTACTATTTGTTAAAAAGAAATGACCCAATTTTTTTATTTATTAAAGTTCTAATAAATCGAAGTACACAAAATCTACTAGATATTCTTATTTAAATATCATTAATAACACATACTGACACATATACATGTTTGGCTGCAAGCAATGGCGTAACGATAATGTTATTAATGGTGGCCATAAATGTCAACAAACGCAATTATTAATTAATTTATCTTTGTATAAACTATTAAGGATAAAAGTGCCCTGGGTTGGAATATTAAGTGGTGGCATATAAAAGACATGGCCTCTCATTGCCAATTGGCTTTGAGTTGAAAGCCCATAATCTAATATAATAGCAGAGACCGATTACAGTATATCCAATCTGATCCATAATCAGTTCAATCCAAAAGTTTGGCTCACTGATCTATGCCCGAACATACCAAGATTAATGGCTAGAAATGTCATCATTTCGAGAAGACGTATTAGGGATAAATATCTCACATCGGATGTGGATTAGAATATTAAATGATGATATATAAAAAATATGGATTTTTCTACACCTTGTCAATTAATTTTGAGTTAGAAGTTATAGTCTAACATAAACAACTATGCATCACATTGACAGCTACTCCACTAACTAGTAGTAAACGCATACTAACTAACTACTAGTTTTAGATTTTGATTCCACCAAAGAACTAATTAGGCCAAAATCATAAACCATAAACACCCTAAAAAAATTCTCAGAATCAAGAAATGGATTCAGACTCTGTTCTTCCCCTTTCTGAATCTTTTCAGCTCCCAGTAATCGATTTATCAGACCAAACCCTAAAACCAGGAACCTCAAAGTGCATGGGATGAAGTGAAGACTCATGTCCGTAGAAGACTACGGTTGTTACGAAGCCTCATATGGTAAAGTGTCAACGGAGCTTAAGAAGTCTGTTTTTGAAGCCATGGAACAGCTTTTCGAGTTGCCAATTCAGACCAAACAGAGAAACGTGTCTTCGAAACCATACCACGGATATCTTTGTCATAATCTTTACCAGAGTTTAGGGATCGATGATGCTACTGTTCTGGAGAAAGTCAACGACTTTACTCAACAATTATGGCGTATTCAAGGGAACAAGACTATCAGGTATGAATCATGAATGTGAAGTCATTGATCATTTTAGCCCTTTTTGTTTATTAATTGCATTAAAGAAAACTAATTTTTTTTTTTGTAAATTTACGCATAACATTTGTTTTATTAATAAACGCAAATATTTTTCGTTTGAAAAAAATATTTCAAACCCTTAAAGGATCAATTCCAAACATTGGTTCATATTTGTGTTTGAGATAGTGAGACGATTCACCGATTTTCGGAGCAATTATGGGAATTGGACATGATGGTGAGAAGAATGATAATGGAGAGTTTTGGGTTAGAGAAATACATTGATGAACATCTGAATTCTACAAATTATCTTCTTCGATTGATGAAGTATACATCACCTCCTGATGATGATGATGATGATGATGATTGTTTAGAGGAGACCAAGTTTGGTTTACGTGCTCACACTGATAAAAACATCCTCACAATACTTCATCAATCTCAAGTTGATGGTTTGAAGTAAAGACCAAAGATGAAAAATGGATAAAAGTGAAGCCATCTCAAGATTATTTCCTTGTTATGGTTGGGGTTTCTCTCTCTGTAAGTCCCTAACTAATTCCTTTCTAATAACATTTCGTTAACTAGAGAATAAACAATCATATCCTTGTTTGATGTTGCAGGCATTTTTAAATGGTCGTCTGTCTTCTCCATATCACCGAGTCATGATGAAGGGAAAGAAGACAAGGTATTCAATTGCATTGTTCTCGGTTCCAAAAAGAGGAGTTATCATAGATTCACCAGAAGAACTTATCGATGAAGAACATCCACGTCTATTCAAACCTTATCAATACCATGAGTTCCTTCACTTTTTTCACTCAGAAGCTGGACTTGGAGCTCAATCTGCTTTACATGCTTTCGCTGCCCTCTCAAACACTCCCCTTTAATTAATGATAATGAATGTATGCATAACTTCATGTTTGAAGCTTAAGATTACGTATTATACACAATCTAAATATTTTACAGAGTTTAAAATTTATAATCTTCTAGGATGTTTAGAATGTGAGTTATGTGTTTTACAAAGTTTGGAATATGTATTCGAAAATTTATTCTATATTTTACGAAAGTTTAGAATATGTTCCATCAATTACTTTATGTTTTACGAATATTAGAATATGTATTCATTGGTTTGATTTATGTTCTATAAAGTTTAAAAGATAAATTATATATGATTTAGAATCCCGCAAAATAAAATAAAATAAAAACTGAATCTCCCATATTTATGGAAATCAAATTTTTATTTTTAATATCTGAACTAGTATAAAGAATCAAATATTTGTTAAGATAGGTTATACAAATTTTATAATATATATTTTTCTTACTTTAGAATTTATTTAGTTAATAATCGTTGGTTTAAGAAGGGAACAACCACCACACCTGATTTGGGATCAATTTCATGTATCTATGAGATCAAAATATGCAAGATTACTTATTTTACAATCTAATTAAATGTAGGATTAGCAATATTATAAAAATATATGTGATGGATTTTTTTTTTTGTCAAAAGAATTGTTGGATTCTATTAGTAGGTCAAGGCCCGGTCCATTACACAGAGTTTTAGTCCTTCTTTTACTAGAGAATCAGCCAAAACATTAGTTGTTCTTCGAATGTAAGAGAAAATGATCGATGCAAATCTAGAAGTAAGACTAAGGATATCATGAAGAATCCCGTGAAGTTCCAAGATGGAGGACTTCGAGTTGATGGCCTGGATCAGCTTTTGCGAATCTGAGGCGACTAAGAGGTGATTGTAAGATCGATCTAGAGCTTCTGAGAGTGCGAGTGCCATTGCTGTCGCTTCAGCTACTAGAGGTGATCTACAATTTGAGCCGTATGCAGATCGATTGACTTGGATCGAGTTCCGCATATTGGTGAAGCTCCAGCCAAATCCGGCTTCTTGGGTCTCAGCTCTCCACACTGCATCTGTGTGAACTCTGAAGGAATTCTCAGGCGGGATATGTTCGTGAACCCTTCGTTTCTGATGTGCTTTCCTTAAATGGAGGCTTTGCGTGTTCTCCCGAGTGGACAGGGAGCTCTGCTGTGCCGCTTGCCATTCTTTTGCGTTCATAATAGCTTGAGTGGTGATATCCTGTGGGTCGCTATTCCTGTCCATGAAGAGCTTTTGATTTCTTGCAATCCAAATCGACCAAATTATCCATGAGAAAAGTGGGCCCTTGTCGATTCCTGTGGGGGTAAACAGATTAAGTTTTTTGCTGCTTCGATCCCATCTCTGAAACTTGAGACTGCGTTTATTGGGTTTTTGCAGGGTAATGTTTCCCATATTCGTTTTGATTTCTGGCACTTGAAGAATAGATGCACGACTGTCTCTGCTTCTCCACAGTTTGGGCACTTGGCTTCGTTGCTTATGTGTCAGCTTTTGAGATTGTCTCCCGCAGGTAGTGCATTCAACATCGCTTTCCAGAGGAGTAACTTCATTTTTGGTGAGCTTTTGATCCCCTATATATTTGATCGCCAATTAAATCCTGTTAACAATGGGTCTTGTGGGCTTGGTGGAGTGTCTACTTTGAGGGCTTCGTAGTACCCTGACTTAACCTTGTAGATTCTATCCTCCGAGGAGAGCCAAGCCCATGAGTCTGGAGCTCCCAGTTTGCTGTTTTTGATTTCCAAGATGTCTTTTTCATGAATAGGTAGAATGGTTCTGATTTTCTCCATGTTCCACCTTTTTCTTGTAGGGTCTAGGAGGTCAGCTACCTTCATGCTATAGGTTTCTTCTGTGGCAGGTCCCAACGGTCTTGTGGGTCTTTCGAGTGATAGTCATGGTTCTGTCCAGATGTTGGTGTCCTCTCCACTACCAATTACTTTGCCCAGCCGGGTCTTGAGTAGTTCTTTGCCAATACAAATCCCCCTCCAGCCGTGCAATGCAGATGGTGGGGCCTGTGCCTCCAGGAAGGGTGTATTTCTGCAGTACTTGCTTGTTAGGATCTTTACGAGCAGGTTGGACTGTTTGGAAAGGATTCTCCAGCTTAATTTTGCCAGGAGGGCATCGTTGAAGCTCTCTATATCTCTGAAACCCAGTCCACCTTCTCCTAGTGATTTGGTTAGTTTTGACCAAGCGACCCAGCACATTTTCTTTTTTTCCGCATTATCATCCCACCAAAATCTTGTTAAAGCTGACTGTATCCGTTTTACTAGGGATGCAGGGAGTTTGAAGCAGGACATCATATATGTTGGCATTGAAGCTAATACTGATTTAAGGAGGCTTACTTTACCAGCTGAAGATAGAAATTTTGAAGACCAGCTGAGTGCCCTTTGTTTGATTCTGTCCACTATCATGGCAAAGAGGTATTTTTTCTTCCTTCCAAACAATTCCGGTAAGCCTAGGTATTTCCTTTGTCCTCCTTCCTTTTGAATGCCCAGTACTCGCTTTGCATTTTCTTTTTGACTCTCTGAGGTTTTTGAAGAGAATGTGATAGCCGACTTAGTCTTGTTGATCTTTTGGCCATATGCTAGATCATACTTTTGTAGGATAGATCTAAGTTCATTGCAGCTTTTAGTATTTGATCTGCAGAAAAATATGGTATCATCTGCAAATAACAGATGGTTCCGTCTAGGGCTATTCTTCAACACTCTGATGCCCAGTAGCTTATCTTTCTTTTGAGCTTTATTGCATAATCCTGATAGCACCTCACTGCATAGGATGAAGATAAGAGGAGATATAGGGTCACCTTGTCTGATGCCTCGAGTGGGCTTTATTAGGCCTTGGGCAGCACCATTTAGCAGATATGAGTAGAAGACTGTTTTAATGCACTGCATGATCCATTGGATCCATGTCTTGTGGAAACCTAGGTTGTGCATCACTATCTCAATGAACTCCCATTTGAGTCTGTCATAGGCTTGTGTCATGTCCGTCTTGACTGCCATGTAGCACGTCTTTTAGCTTTTGAGGTTTTTAGATAGTGTAGAGCTTCGTGTGTGATTAGGACATTGTAGGAGATCTCTCTTTTAGGCACAAAAGCATATTGGTTTTCTGAGATGATGTCTTGCAGCACTGGTTGCAATCTTTGTGTTAGTATATTTGCAATGATCTTGTACTAGACTGAGCATAGAGCAATGGGTCTGTAGTCTGAGACTTTCTTAGGACTTTGAACCTTTGGGATTAATCTAACATGGGTGTGGTTTATATTGCTTGGTAGGTGTCCTGAGGTGAAGAAAGCTTGAATTTCTGCCGTGATTGCTGGACTTACTGTTGGCCAATATGAGTGGAAGAAACATCTTGAGAATCCGTCTGGACCCGGTGCTTTGTCTGCGTGTATGGAGAAGCAAGCTTTCTTTATTTATTCTGAGGAAGGAATAGCTATAAGAGTCTCATTTATTTCAGGAGACACCTTTGGCTGTAATGCCTCCCTTACTGTTGCTTCACTACATCTTGTCTCCGAGGTGAATAGGTCCTGGTAGTGCTTTGTTATCACTTGGAGGATGTGGTTTTCTTCAAACTGCGCATTTTGACTTTCATCCTCCATTACTGCAATATTATTGATTGCTTGTCTGCCTTTTGTTGCAGCGTGAAAGTAACCAGTATTTTTGTCTCCAAATGTTAGCCAGAGTTGTCTGCTTCTTTGCTTCCAGAAGGCTTCTTCTGCTTGGTAGGCCATGTAAAGGTTGTTAGTGACTGATAGGATATGTTCCGGTTTTACATTGTCACTTTCTAGTGCCTTTTCTAGCTCTGCTTGGTAGATTTTTATTTGTTTCTTGCTGTTTCTTTGTTTTTCTTTGTTCCATTCGATGATAGCATGTCTGCATTTGCTAATTCTGTTTTCCACTGCTTTAAACTTCTCTTTTTCCCATGCTTCAACTACCAGCCTCTGGACTTCAGCATTTTCTTTTAGTCTTTTGTCATACCTGAATAGTCCTTTCTTTTTCCTCTTTTTAGGATCAAAGTGAATGATAATCGGTTTGTGGTCTGAGCCTTCAAACTTTTGGTACTCACTTCTACCAGATGGGTAAGCTTCTATCCAGCCACTGTTTGCCATTGCTTTATCTAGTCTGCATCTGACTAAATGGTTGTGTCTTTTGCCTCTCCAGGATAGGTAGTTTCTTGAATGTTTTAGATCATAAAGATCACATTCAGACATTAGCGTTCTTAGCTCTGTGAATGAGCCTTCCGGTCGGGTCGGCCCTCCTTTCTTTTCCAGGTTGTTGATGATGTCGTTAAAGTCTCCTGTGAGTAGCCATGGCTCATCTCTATTAATCGTTTTTTCTTTCAGCTCAGACATTACATCAGCTCTCTTTTCCTTCTGAGGTTCTCCATATACAAAGGTAGCATAAAAACTCTTCCCTGAGCTTTAATACAAGTATCAATAAAGTTATTACAAGAGTATATGATTTCCAGTTCAATACTACTTTTCCAGAGTAAAGCTAGGCCTCCTGCTGCTGGGTCGTGAGGGGAGACTAGGAAGTGTGACGCATAGCCCATCCAATGAAACTTTTCTAGCACGAATGCGTCTGGGTTCTTAGTCTCCATGAGGAAGAAGATGTCAGGAGAGATACTTAGGAAGAGTTCTCTCAGTCTCCGAACTGTCATGGGGTTCCTCAGCCCACAACAGTTCCAGCTAACCATTTTAAAGGAAGAGGAGAGGGTAAAACCCGAAAATCTACCTTCTTTTTTGAGATTGCCAGTATTATGGTAGTGGTTAGATTGCCTCTCTTTTGCACTGTTGCATTCTCTTCCGCTTGGTTTGTTAGTTTCCTGGAGTTTGATCCTCTGATTGTTATGCTCTTTGTTTTTCCTGTAGGTGTCGAGAGTCTGTCGAGTGCTGACTTTCTCCTCAGGAGACTTGGATCTGGCAGAAGTTTCTCTTATGAGAGCTTATTCCCAACAGTGTCGTGGGGCTTTTATTCAGTGGTGCTCTGCCTCTTTTCCTTTTCACTGGAGGTACCACCTCTCGCGCAAGAGGAGGTGCCTCATTATCATAATCTTGTGATGTTGAATGGAGATCTTTTTCAGCCAAGTTCCTAATCAAGCTTTGGTCTCCCATTGTTCCCTGAGAGGATGCCAGAATAGATGCAGCGGTTTCGGCCATTAGTCCTCTAGTTTCTCCATGTAGGACTCTGTGTCTTCTGGCCGCTCTTTCAGTGGGGTCTGCTACATTTATACATTGAACTGTAACTTCCTGTAGCTCTCCCATTATGTCTTCCATTGTAGGAGCAGGTTGAAGTGGATGGGTTCTTTCTCTTTCCTTGGTTCTTTCCAGGGGAGATTTTCTTGTTCTTGACGAGTCAGACTCATCTAAGGTAGGTACTTGTCTTGGTGGTGTCTTTGCTCTCCAGTAAGAGTTTGTTCCAGAGTTTGAGTGATGGTATCTTTCTCTGTTTCTCAGGGTAAGTCCCAGGTCTCTGGAGTGTGTTCCTCTGGTCACCTCAAAAGATCTAGATCGCGTGGAATTGTGGTGTCCATTTGAATGAGCCTCTGAGAAGGATCCTTTCTCCGAGTATCTTGTGTGAGTTTCCTGGCCTCTCTGATAGTTTCTGTTTTGGTGGGAGTGATCAAGGTAGTGTTGCCTGCTATTGCCTGATAGCTCTTCCCGGGTCTGCTTCCTTTGTCCATTATCCTGATCCATGTATCTATATTGGCTGCTTGGAGCTCGATGTTGCTGGGAAGTTTCTTTTGAGTCACCATTTAGTCTTTGGTGGGATGGTGGGTCCCTTGTTGGCTCCCTGCTTCTTTGTCGGGGTGATTCCCGCCTCGGGTGAAGCCTTTCTCTGTGGGAAGATGCACTTGGTTTACTCCTGTTAGGAGACTATTATTTGACTCTGTGGGTCACTTGCTTAGCTTTCTTCCCCGGGCAAGAGGTGATATTGTGGGTGAGTCTGAGGCAGTGGTGACAGTGATTCTTTAGTCCCTTGTAGGTTAGGGTCACTAATGCTTCTCTCCCTCCTGAGAACTCAATGACTGTTTCCTTTGTGAGTGGTTGTAGTCCACCCATCATGACTTTAAGTTTAACTGAGAGTGGAGTTATTTCTGTCTCCAGGTATTCTCCAATTTCATTCCCAATGTCTGAGAGCATTTCCGGCCTCCAGTAATGTTTTGGTAAGCCTGTAATCTCGACCCAAAATGGGATCTTTGATGGGAAAGCAGACGATATAATAGGCTCCCACCATTGAGGATTACCATCCATTGGTCGAAGTGGTAAGGCCTATTATCGAGGACCTTTTGCAGATCTTCTTCAAAGTCAAATCTGAACTGGAAGGTTCCTCTCCCTAGATCTGACCCTATGGCTTTTCCTTTTAGGTTCCAGCGAATAGAGAGGAAAAGAATGAGTGACCATAGCCTCTGGACTGTGGGGTTAGTCAGCCTCCCAATCAGGGTTAGGTCGTTGTCCTTTATGAGTTGAGACGTGTCCAGATCTGGTGCTCGGATCCTCTTTCTTGGAGGTGAGGAGTATTCATCTTCCAGTTGCTTTCCTGTCTGGGAGTAAGAGATTCTTCTGTCCATTTCAAGTTTCTTGGCCTAGGGTTTCTTCACAGTACCGTGAGATTTTGTGAAGATGAAAGGGGTTCTTCACATAAGGTGAGAGAGTAACTTGTCTTCCTTAAAAACCTGAGCGAGGGGAATTCAAGGAACGTAAATTGTTTCTTCACATGAGCGTGAGAGTGGTTCAAACGAGGGTTCCATAACTAAGATTTAGGAGACTTACAGTGGTTGCAGCAAGGAGAGGGTTAGCTTTTCAAACTGAGAAAGGTGGGTTTGGCTGAAACCTTCGGAGAAAGTAATTATATGTGATGGATATTATATATATACTATGAAAAGATCCACACATTGCGTTTTGTTTAAATTTAATATAGTAAATCTCATTAGAAGAAATCTTAAAATATTATAATAGATATATTTATTTGATTTTTAAAAAAATCTCAAATATATTTATTGTTCGTTTAAGGAAACTTTTATATAACGACGAACTACTAATTACTTTCCAACAGGTCTTCTAGCGATAACTTCGAATAGAACTAATTTGTATAAATAGAATATAGATGTAATTGTATAAATAGAGCGAATTTGCGGCATCAATCGTAGCAGAAGCTTACATGGAGATCGTGATCATTGGAGGCGGGGAGAAATAAACTTAGATCGAATCAGAAGCAGAAACACATGAGAGCTGAAATTTTTGTTCTCAAGAGCCACGATTCCATGAAGGGTTTATGATGGTTTTTCATATTTTTTTTTATCTTTTGCTTTTTTGGGAAGATGTTTTGAAGGTTTTTTTAAAAGAGAAAATATCATTTTTTACCTTTTTAAATGCTAGCACTTTAAATTGTATTACACTAGCACTTTAATTTAAACCTTTAAACTATTTCTACTAACACTTTAAACTATCTTTAGGGTTTTTTCCGCCATAAAATTCACTACAAAATAGTTACCGAAAATTAACGAAATTTCCGATAGTAATCCAACGAAAATTTTTTATGGTAATCCGACGGATTTCTAACAAATTAGTTTCATCAGAATTTTGGAAATTTTCTGACGGGTTATTGACAGAACTATTTTGTCAAAAATCCGTCGGATTAAGATCCCGTCAAAATTCCATCACTACAAGAAAATAGTTATAAAAAACGGACATAATTTTTTGATGGGATTTTAATCCAATGGTTTTCAATATAATAGTTCCATCGGTAATCCGTCAAACAATTTCTAACGAATTTTTGAGTAACCGTCCTAAATCCGTTGGAAAATATATATGTTGATATAACCTTTTGAATTTTGAATATTTCGACGAAACTATTTTGTCAGAAATCCATCGGATTACTGTCAAAAATTTTCGTCGGATTACTGCTATAAATTATGTTAGTTTTCTTGTAAATATTTTATAATAAATCTTAGAAAATTTCCCTAAAATAGCACCAATTTTTTTTTTTGACAAATTTAGCATATGTTTTTATTTAGGACAAAAATATCATTTTTATAAAGAGCAATCATTTATTTTTTTGGTTTGGGTTAAGTATTTTAGAATTTAGGATATAGTTTTTAGGAGGTAGAAAGTATGATTTGGGGTTTAGGGCTTAGGGTTTTCTAAACCCTAAACCCTAATACCTAAACCTTAAAAATATGAGGTTAGGATATTTTTGCTATATAAGAGAATTGTTTTTTTAATAAAAATGTTATTTTTGTCCTAAATAAAAATGTGTGCTATTTGTGGCAAAAAAACTTAATTTTATGCTATTTTTGAAAATTGCCCTAAATCTTATGGCGAAAAACACGAAAAATATTTGTAAGGTTTAAAGTGCTAATATCTGATACTTTTAAAGTTAAAAATATTTGTTTCCCTTTTTTTTTTACTTTAAAATTTAAAACTTTCAAATTTAAAACTATTAACATTTATAACATCCAAAACATTAATTTTATTTTGAACAAATTATTTTAATTTTCATATTTTAAAATTTTAATAAAAATCTCTATAAATAAATATAAGTATAAATTAATAAAATATCATGATCCCAATATTATTAATTTATAGAGATTTTACTATAGTCATTTCTCTTGTTTCTAACTCCCCCAAAAATTATAAATACTTGTTTTTTCTGGCATATCCAAAATCTACAAAATAGTAATATTTGGATCATAATAGTAATTTGGGACCAGAAATAATTATTAAATTAGCGAAGTATTAATGAATCGAATATTAATTTATAGAGATTTAAGTGTATTCGTATTAAAATGTCATTAATAACAATACTGACACATATACAGATTAGCTGCAAGCAGCAGCGTAACGGTAGTTATTAAAGGTAGCAATAAATGTCAACAAACACAATTATTACCTAATTTATCTTTGTGGTATAAAGTATAAACAACTATGCATCACAGCTACTATCTGTAAACGCATACTAACTTCTTGTTTTAGAATTCGATTCCATTAAAGTATTAATTAGGCCAAAATCAAAACTCAAAAATTCTCAGAATCAAGAAATGGATTCAGACTCTGTTCTTCCTCTTTCTGAATCTTTTCAGCTCCCACTAATCGATTTATCAGACCAAACCCTAAAACCAGGAAGCTCAAAGTGGGATGAAGTGAAAACTCATGTCCGTAAAGCTCTAGAAGACTACGGTTGTTTCGAAGCCTCATATGATAAAGTGTCAACAGAGCTTAAGAAGTCTGTTTTTGAAGCCATGGAAGAGCTTTTCGAGTTGCCAATTCAGACCAAACAGAGAAACGTGTCTTCGAAACCATACCACGGATATCTTTGTCATAATCTTTACCAGAGTTTGGGGATCGATGATGCTACGGTTCTGGAGAAAGTCAACGACTTTACTCAACAATTATGGGCTGATCAAGGGAACAAAACTATCAGGTATGAATGCGAATTCAATCATTTAGGCCCTTTTTGTTTATTAATTAGTTGCATTAAATAAAATAAAATTTTCAATCATTTTTTTTGTTGTAAATTTATGCATAACATTTTGATTAATAAAACGCAAATATTTGTCATTTGAAAAAATTCTTTCATGTCCTTAAAAATAGTTTCAAAAACTAGGTTTGATATATATATATATTTGTGTTTGAAATAGTGAGACGATTCACCGGTTCTCGGAGCAATTATGGGAATTGGATATGATGGTGAGAAGAATGATAATGGAGAGTTTTGGGTTAGAGAAATACATTGATGAACATCTGAATTCTACAAATTATCTTCTTCGATTGATGAAGTATACATCACCTCCTGATGATGATGATGATGATTGTTTAGAGGAGACCAAGTTTGGTTTACGTGCTCATACTGATAAGAACATTCTCACAATACTTCATCAATTTCAAGTTGATGGTTTGGAAGTAAAGACCAAAGACGAAAAATGGATCAAAGTGAAGCCATCTCAAGATTCTTTCCTTGTTATGGTTGGAGATTCTCTCGGTGTAAGTCCAATTTCCTTTTTAATAACATTTCCTACACACACTTCTTGATCATATCCTTGTTGATGTTGTAGGCATTTTTAAATGGTCGATTGTCTTCTCCATATCACCGAGTTATGATGATGGGAAAGAAGACAAGGTATTCGACTGCGTTGTTCTCGGTTCCAAAAACAGGAGTTATCGTAGATTCACCAGAAGAACTTATCGATGAAGAACATCCACGAATATTCAAACCCTATCAATACGACGATTTCCTTCAATTCTTTCAAACAGAAGCTGGACGTCAAGCTCAATCTCCTTTCCATGCTTTCGCTGCCCTCTCAAACACTTAGTTATGTCTAACTTCATGTTTGAAGCTGTGATTGTGAAAGCTGTGAATCTACATCTCTTTGGTTTTTTTTTTTTTTTGTTTTCTTCATGAAAGTTATTATTTTGTTATTCAATATGTTTTCACATGAATACGCATGCATACATACAGAAGAGATGCACAGGAGAACTATATCTCATCTCGCTAAGAAGTTTTTTTAGAGAAGCAAACATAAAACGAAGGTACTACGACATTCTCATTCTCAAGTGGTAAGTAAGTTATGTTACACATGTGCGGCAGAGTATATGAACACTACAAACTTTTGAACCATAAATCTTGCTATACTTGTATAGAGTTGTACCTTGGACCCAAAATCCAGTATTTGTTGGTTCCAATTTGACATCATGACTTGGAAGCAGAAACCAGGAATGCAATCAGATTCAAATGTATGCAAGCGAGCTTCTGTCAAAATCTGGTTGTGGCCTGCCTCGTGTTGGAGTCGGTGGTCTCTGGATATTCAGCTCCTGCGACAGATAAATTGTGTAATTACGGGTTCAGTGTCCGGTTCGTAGCTATAACAAAACTAAATACATAAACTTTACTAGGACTGTCAAAAGTGAAGATTTTTGGAGACTTTGTTGGTATGCACACACAACTACTAACTAAGATCAAGTTGTGCTCGCTTTCGTGGCTGAAACAAAGTCATTATGCAACATTTGTAGATGCTAGGAAAATGTCGTGTTCCTAGTTCCAGAACTATACGTATTTCGGGTTTAGGCCAAATGTTTCTTGGAACAGGACAATAAATAGTCTCTTACAAAATAAGGTCAAGTTACTCAGTTTGTAGCTGAAACAAGTTTCAAGTTTTATTATTTTGGAGAGTGTGGTTGTATGATGGTAGTAAAAGAGTTCATGTATGGATTAGAATTAACTTGAACAGAATGAGTAGTTAAAGTGTTGTTACCTGCATCCAAGCGTCATCTCCAGAATGTTCTGGAGAATTCTCTGGAGATAAGATGGGAGGTGGAAGAGGATGAATTAACTTAGGAACAATCACCAATCCTCGGCCAACCACCAATATGGCTCCCGCATTGTTCGCAGTTCCTGTTTAGAAAAGCATCACAACGTTATTATTTCTTAAACTCAAACCTATCCAAGGTTACAAACATACATGCAAGATGAAAATTTTTGGCAGGTTTTGTTTCTCCTCACCGCAGTAATTTGTGGCGGAGAAAAGCGTAATCAATTGTCCTTGAGCAAATCTTTCGAATCCGTCCATTACACATTCATGGGCCCTAATAATTAGCTGTAGCTTATTCTTCTTACAGAATTCTGTGACTCGATCAGGCTGCAATATCAAGACTAAGCTCTCAGTGATTGTCCCCAAAAATAATATTAATGAAAAACGACAATAAGAGGGGGCATAAAGGTGTTTAACTCCAAATGTGACAAGACCAGGTCCTCTGGCGTTTGGTCTTAAACCCTCAATACTATCGTTCTCTGTAGGATCAGACCTGTACTTGGAAAAATGATATTATGACTCGGGGATGTCAGAAGTAGTGATGGATATGCAAGCAGGAGTAAAAAGGATGGATTACCATAATAAGTCCATTAGAACAAGGGATCCAGCGTCCATTGTTATGGGCCTTTCAATATCCTCGATCTGTTTCACTGTACTGATTGACCTCCCAATTCCACCATGCATGCATATAATTTTATTCTCAATGAGTGCAGCAAGGGGAAGATGATTGAAAAGTTGATTAAATCTTGTCCATGCCCAGATACCATCATTCTCTCCCTGGTAAAAGTACAGAGCAGGTTTAGTCTAAGCAAAAAAGCTAGCGAAAAGAAATTGCATATTTCTGCAGAGAGGCATGTACCATTCTTTCTATGCATTCAAGACGGAAACCAAATAATGCATTAATGTCAGCAGCCTCGTGATTCCCACGAATCAAGTGAACATTTTCCGGATATTCAATCTGCACAGGAATATCTCAGAACCAATAAAACCAAGAACCACAATTTGAATGAAACTAGTAATATGGGTGATCTGAAATTAGGCACCGTCTTGCCTTCAATGCAAGTAGCAAAGTTATAGTCTCCAGGCTGTGTTGTCCCCGGTCAACGTAATCTCCCAAAAATAAATAGTCAATATACCTGAGGCAAATACATTTAAAGGTTCAGTGACTATCTTTTAGCAAAACTCCACATCATTCAATCGTTTGCTTATACTTACGTGATGTCTCCAGCTGTTGAGGGAAATCCATATTCATCAAACAGCCGCATTAAATCGCCAAACTGCCCATGGAGATCGCCAAAGACTTTAATAGGAGCTTTTAGCTGAAGAACCGTTTGTTCATGCATAAATATTTGTTCAGCAGCATAACAGATTTCCCCAACTTCGTAAGAATCCAAGAAAAACTTCCTATTGCCAGGAGGTTTCCAGTTTCGAGGTCTCAACAAAGTAGAAATGACCTGCAAGCAACAGCATATTAGTAGATATCAACTGTGAGTCTGTGACAATGTCCAGGAGGATGAGAAGATTGCAGAAGGATGATACCTTTTTATGCAGGCCTTGAGGAGACTTCTGTCTCGTGAACTTCTTGGTGGGTTGTGGCACATCGCTATTATTCATAGGAACCATTCGCCGGCTCTCATTCTGAAACTGGTCCAAGCTTAGCTGTCTTACCATGCCGCCCAGGTTGCCAACCGTTGCTACCACGACCTATAAAATGTGATAGTTTGGTAATCAAATAGGTGAAAGATAAGATATAACAGTTATTAAAGCATACACTGTGTTGGAAATATTTCAAACTAAGCAACCAAATATATCAAAGGCATGAAAGATCATTCTATAAAAAATAATATTAAATACAAGAGAGAAATGTAATAGTAGGGATTAACATACAGCTCTCGGATGTAGCCTGACATCTCTTTCAGTTTCAGTACCATCAGTAGTAGATTCTACAGTTGGCGAGCTGGCATCCGAGGCAGAGGGTTCTTCATCCAGACTAGCAGAATCTAATTGAGCAGCTCGCCAAACACTAGCTACCTCTGCTTCAGCTGCAGAAGCCTCCGTCAATTTCTCCAACGAATTTTCGTCCAAGCTGATAGCGTTTGGGAGAAAAGAAAGATAAGTAATGCTAAAACAACTAGATACAATTAAGTATAAACCAAAAGAATGTAAGAAATGGGATAGACCTCAGTCCCTCAGACATGGAGAGGGCTGCTTCAGAGCCCGAAGGAGGACGTGCGGCATGCGAAAACCTGGGAGTAGAAGGAGAACTGATGTCTGACTGGAATGTTGAATTTTCAGCGACTAGAAAATCGTCAAGCAACACATCTGTGCGGAAATAAAATTACCGTAATTGTCATACTCTGAGAAAAAGATAGATGACTTGAGACAATAACTTAAACTATGAGAAATGTAAGTGTGCCACAAAAGTATATGTACCGCAATAAACTTAGCCATTTTTTGTATAAAAAGCAAAATATCAGGCTTACCTCCTCTTAGACCACCATGCACATAGATCCGGATTCCAACTGATGCGGCGCCATGGCGACAGCGTCGCATAAGTTCAAAAGACGGATCTTGGTCGATTTGTCCCTTACTGCCGCGTGCAGAAGTAACTTGCCCATTTCTATCCAACCATACACCAGCGGCAGTATCAAGCACTGCGAGAAGAAAGATTCCGTAACAATTAGAAAGATAAAAAAATGGAGGGAGTTAAACCTATGAGCATTAGCTGACCATCATCTCCAGTAAAAGGCTTGTGAAACAAACCCCATAAAACAGCCATTAAGTATTACCTGCAACAGAAGCTTCACCATCTATCATGCGGCCTCCTCTCAGAACACCTCCACTGACATGTAATCTTGCACCTACAAAAACCTGATATGAAAAGATATCAAAGAACTCATTGCAATGGCTAGGATTAAAGTATGGTATTGTAGACGAAATCAAATCCCTCATCACTCATTTCGTTTAGAAGGAAAACAATAGTCAACTCAATTTCTAAAGCTACAATTTACAGTCCTCTGAGATACTAGTATTGGTCAACGCTTCAGAAGTTTGTTTTTCAAAACTAGAGAGTGATTTGGTTTACCGCAGCATGTTGATATCTTGGAGAAGGAGCTACACCTGGAGCCAGAGTCCATTCCCATTGACCATTTCTATGCATTAATAGTCCATAAGCATCTCCCAATGGCTGCGGACACACGGAGGCATAAGTGAATATACCAGAATTCATGAAGAAGACGAAAACATAACATCTCAAAGTTTGAATCTCATTAACAAAATAAGCCGAGCTCCGGGATTTGAGATTTCTGTAACTTATCTAACCCTATCCTAGGAAAAAGGAGTCTACTAATTTCTGCACAAGAAATTAAAAGAGAAAAAATGTATACCACTCCTAAGGTGTCTCTTCCACCGCAAAGCAAAAACATGCCATCAGAACGAGCACTGCCAGTAGCATACCTATGCAGAAATATCAAAATCTAAAAAAATTCAGTTGAAGAAATAGAAGTTATACAACAGCCATTCAAATTAACTTAATCACTAACATTCTAGCACTGGGTCTGTCACCGTCCGGGTTCAATCTCTGCCATACATATGGTTTCTGAGCTGTATCCAATGCCCAAGTGTCAGAAAGAGCTCGTTTACCTGCATCCATACAGAGAAGGACCACGTTTTGTTAGGATATCTGGATTCTTTAAGAAATAAACAAGCATAATGAAAACTAAAAGTTTCCATATAGAAGAACAAAAACAGACATATTCTTACCATCATTTCCAGTGACTGTGACAAGATACCTCTGAGAAACTAAATCCATAACATGGCCATAGCGAGGGCCTGGACCCTCACCTTGAACAACCACCCTGAACATGCGTTACATGAAATAATATTAACATCAATCAAATAGATAGGAAAGAGAGACGAAACTGGTAAATTTGTAAAGGATCCAACCTGTGCCACTTGAACTTATCATTAGTCATATCAAGAACGTAAAGATCATCAGTAGAATGCCCGGCTGGACCAATGCCACCCTATTAATTAGACATCAGAAGGGTTACCACATTTGCACATTGCAAGAAACAATAATTGGTTTGATTAAATTGATCAATAAATAACCTGAAAAACGACCATGGTGCCAACTGCAGCTGCGGCGTGAGCAGCTCTAGGAGACGGAGGCTCACCAGCCGGTTTAATCCTGCACAATTCAATCAAACCAATCTGTGGATTTTCAAGGAAACATTAAACCAAAACAAGAAAATCTTTAATAGTGTCTCAATTACCTCATCCACTTCCTAGTCAGAACATCATAAGAATGCACCGTATTGGTAACTCCAGCTAACCCTAGAAAACAATCTCAAGCAACATCAGGCAACTCCAGATCAAGCCAAACAAAATTCGAAATCCGAAAATGAAAATTTCAACTTCAATTAGGGATACTTACTGATCCCAGGTACAGAAGAATTTCCACCCTCAATAGCGGTGGCGCCGCCGAAAAGTATAAGTCGAGGACCATGAGTCTTGGTAGCTGCAACAGCCGTAAGTGTATGAGCGCATCTAGGACCAGGAGCGTCTTCTTCATCATCCCAAAAGGTTTCTAGGGTTTTGTACTGAGGAGCTGGATTTACCCACTGTTTCGAGGCCATTTGAAACCACTTTGCCCGTATAAATGCTTTCCCACAACAGCAAAAAATGAACCCAAAAAAAATGAAGAAAACGAAACCTAGAAAAACGAATCAAATAAGTAATACTACGGCAATGATGAAAGAACTTCAGATCGGAGGAAGTAAGACTTCACGGCTGATAACGGTTGCGAGTCACGGCGGACTCTGTCTTCTTCCCTAAGTAAAACCTTTTTTTTTTTTTAACGAAACTAATTTTTTTTTTTTAAATAAAAAGAAACGTTGCTCCGTCGATTTTTCGAGGACAGAGTTTTCTGCGGATAGGAAAAGGCGTTTGCGCTGAGCTGTAGTTTTTAGTCTTATTTTCTCTAGTCAACGGCTTTTTGTGTGTTTGAAATGTCGAGAATGCCCCTGACTTTGTGAAATGAAAGGTTTTTTGGCCTTTTATAACGGCTGATTGATTGGATTTAGAGTGGTATGTAATTTAATTATGCACATACAATATTTGCTAATTTAAATATATGCTAATTGAATTTTAAATTTAAATAATTATAATAAAACAAATTTAATAAGATTATTATAGCATGTCATTTAGTAGTGGTACAAATAAGACACATAATGTAGACAATTCTAAGAAAGCATCTCTAATTTAACACTTTAATCAAAACTTTCAAGTTTGAATTTTCTTTAACTACATACCTTTTCAATTTTTTAATTAGAATAACTTATAAGATATGGCCTTATATACTCTTTCCAAATATTCGAATAATCATTAGTCATTACGGAATTCATTCATTGTCTCAACTCTCAAGCTTAAATTGATTACTTCTTCGATTTATCTCCTTCAATCCCGAAAGATTATCTTATTAGATAATTAATTTTAAAACTCTTTATCAATATTACGATCATTCAATGATTTCTATATTCCAAGTTAATATTCGACCTATTATTCAATATCAAAATCTACATTAGAATTTAACATATTGGAAGCAAAAATTACAGACACTCAAATATAAGAGTAAAGATTGTTATTTTAAAATTCAAATGTCTAAATTTGTAATCACTAAAATTTTCTAAATCTTACATGAATTTATAAATTAGTTAAAAATTATGAACCAATAATAAAAAAAAAAGTCGGACCATAACGGCCACTAGAATTCTCAAAGACTAGAGAAAGAGAGATACATAGATGAAAAGATAATCTCTAAACAGTTTAAAATACCAAAAACCTACTGATCACATTGGAGACTGTTGACATCCCAAGCCACTCTCATTACTCCAAACCTTGAAGTCGCCTCTCCAAAAGTCCTCCCAACATCATCAGAACCATAAGGTATGAGCTTTTTGCTCCAATCATAAGACCCACTAAGCTCCATCACTTCAACTACACAAACCTGTCTTGTCTCCAAGCTTAAACCATACCATTCACCATCTGTTCTCACCACGAGTCCTTTCCCAATCTCGTCTCCTCTCTCGTCCATAAGCCTCACATGTTGTCCTTGATTTATCCCTTCTTCTGATGATCTCATCAAATTCTCTCCTGTTTTCGGGTTTATTGATCCAGTTTGATCTATAAATGGTGTTGTTGGTTTCTGCTGCCAAGTGTTTTCATCTCCAGGACTCTCTGGTAAATCACCTGAGCTATTGTTATCACGAACTGGCCCCGTTTGCTTGTTTGTTCGAGCTAGTTTCGCTCTTCGGTTATTCAGCCTGAGGAATAAATTATCAATGTCAGATCAAGAAATAATGATTACGAGAAACAAAAAAATGAAGAAGCAAGTACCAGTTTTTCAGCTGTGAAGATGTGATAACCTCCGAACCCTGCAAAATCGTTTAATCAACAATAAGGGGCAGAGTTTGTAATACAGGTAGCTGTGAACTTAAGAGAGTAGAATTGTTGAACTCACAGTTTGACTTAATCTATCAGCCCATAACTGTATCCAAGCTGAATTCCGCTGCATATCAGATTCCTCAGCAAGCGCCTTCTCGATCATCCCCATTTGATCATCATTCATAATACTACGCTTCCGTCTCTTTCTCTGCTTCTCAAACACAAGGAAGGCTTCAGCTTTCTCATCCTCCTTCACCTCTCCTGACCCACTCCCTTTAAACAGCTTGCTCATTGTCTGAACCAACTCTGCATCTTCAACCCGATCAAGCAGACCTTTCCCTCTGTTAGAGCTTGTATCTGAACCACTGGTTTCAAGATTGCTTGTATCTGCGTCACTCTCTTTTAACTCGTTCACGCCTTGCTTTGTCATTGTACCTTCAATTCGGATATCTGAACTCTCTGAAGCTTCTCCGTTGTTCAGATTCAGAGGCTCTTTTCTCTCCTGCTTACCAGATAAATTGCCTCCTGTACCTTGAACATCCTACAACAAACATAACATTATACAGATAGAAAAACCAGACAACTGTAAAAGCAATGTAGAAGAGAGTAATAAGCTTTTGTCTCCTTCACCTGTACTTGACTTTCCTCAAACTCAGAGAGGATTAGCGGTTTCAACTGGTCACAGAACACCCTGCATGAGACAATATCACGAAAAAATATATATCAACGGCGATATTAAACAGCACAGCTCGAGAGTTTTAAAGTTTTAATATAGTCATAGGTGACATGTAGAATGATTGAAGAAGGTTTCTGTCACCTGAAAATCAGGAAATCTTCCTCAATGAGGGAACTAGGGATCAAGGATTCTGCATGACGCAACAGAGAACCTACAAATACAAATACCCATCATAATGAAATCACCAAAACATGTGTATATAAGATATAATATATGCGTCTTGGGATAAAGATACACACATAGGTTTCTGCAAACACCAGTGCCTCTCTGTGCCACCGGTGTATATGTAGAGCATGGTAACATAGTAACCAATATGCTTGAAGGATCGTTTCGCAATCCACTCATAAAATTCTGAATGAAACGGTTCCTATCTTGTTCTGCAGATATTAACAGCAAATACACATAGTAACAAACGAAGGCAAACCAACGATGTAATACAGGAAATTGAAGAAGGTAGTGGCGGAAAAAAAATCACCTTGGCAGATGTTGGGAATGAAGCAGTGAAGATTAGCAATCACTTTAACAAATAAGGATGTTCTTTGATGTGCGTATGAAGCCATGCTGAGGTTATGTTGTAAACTGAGCTTGAACTGAGGTGTGGACTGTTGCCCAATAGATGAAAATACACTCAAACCCCATCCGGCTGACGTAAACAGATCGTAATCCACATTCGCATCATCCTCCCTTGAAGGAAGATCAGAAGAGCACAACATTGACAAGAATTCTCCATGACAGAGACAAAATACCGCGCTGAGAACCTTGCTCTGGAGATAAGATGTAAACATCAGTCAAACATCAAATAGCGCAATTAGATTATAATCAGAGCAATGACAGTTTGATATATTGTATCCTGGATAAAGAATCAATATGTGCCAACAAAAAAAACAAGAGACTTATGCAGAAACAGAAGTTAATTAATTTGAAACTTACAAAATGATCCATGAAAAAAGGTCGAAAATTTGAGTCATCCGTCAGCACGTCAGTCAAGCGCAAAGCGTTAAGTAGCACAAAACCCATTGGGTAGTCAGGAGAAGCAGTAGCCTTGGAAGCTTTAGAAAGGCCAAGCGTCAATAATTTAAGAACCTATATTTCAGATACAGCATCACTAAATAGGTCAATACTAACTTCCCACAGATAACTTTCCTGGAGAGAATTTGGGAACAGAAAAGTGCAAAATGTAAATTTAACAACATTTGCCATTTAGGAAATTGTAGGTTTAGACACTAGAGAAGAGCTGATTATCACTAAGCCAACATGAGTCTTTTGCAGTGAGGCTTGATCTATGACTAGTTACAACGTATCAAAACCCGAAAAATTGTCAATTTGTATTGGATCTCCATAGGTAGCAGTGCCAACCCAGTTGTAAACGTTTTTCAAAATCTAGAAGGAAAACATCCTATCGATTTAGAGCAGAGCCTCTTGTTAGGACTAACCTCTGAAACAATAGCTTCGGCTAAATGCAAGTTTCCTGCATCTGCAACCTTGTCAAGGAATGAGACACTTTCTGCCTCAAACACAAGCTGCAACTGCAAGAACATGAATTTTGGTAAGAATAGCAGGAAAGTAAATTGAGAAAATACTAGGTAAAGTTTCGACAGACTTACAATCGAAAGGACTTTTGCTTTCATTCTTGAAATGGATGCTATCATTATGGTTGCTCCAACAAATGCTGGTGTAATATCCAGTGATAGTATGGATTGAGCTAGCATAAGAACACCACCATTTCCACACAGCTCCTGAAAGAAGAGTATAAGAAAACCTACTTCTGAGATTCGTTTTCCACAGCATTACCAATTTAGCAAGATGGATTAGTGACAACTCGTGATAAATGTAGAAGAGGCTTGTTAATCTAAGATTGATGCATCACAAGCTTTAAACACCAAGCATTAGAGAAACCTTGTTACTAGCGAGACGATCTCTAAATAGTTTTTGTTGGCATAGAGAATGAAGGAACTGCAAAGCAGCTTCAGCTTGTTGACAGTGGAAGTTAACCTCCCCTACAGAACTCGGCCCTGACCTTTCTGGGACGTCAGTTGGTCGATACATCAACTTCTTTGTCAAAGATCTCACAATATTGTGAACAGCTCCAAAAGCACTTTCTATAAACATATCAACCTGATGAGGAAGACAAGAATTAATCCAAAGGCAGCAGAAAACAAGATCTCAAAGCATAAGGTCATATATTATTTCCTCATTTTGGCATCTCAAGCACATCATGATAAGGTCATAGTTTCATACCCTGCGTTCGGCAAGCAACACCTGAACAATGTCTTGGGAGAATGGAGATATAAACCCGTGAAAGAGGTGGAGACAAGAAGCCACCAATGTGGCCTCTATCAATGATTCTTTATCTGAACCGCAGCTTTCCTGGAAAAAAAAAAAGCAACAGACATGAATCACAACTTGAAAGAGAAACACGAAGAGACACAAAGAGGATTTTTTAGGAAAAGAACCTTTCTATCATGGCTAAGAATTAGCATCACAAAGAACACCAGATGAATCATCTCTCCTAATAATTTCACATCATCAAGCAAGACCTATCACAATATGCAGAAAAACCAAAAAGAAACACACATTTTCTTAAATACTTTTCCATAGTGAAAGACACATAAAGTCCAATTCTTTTTTCAAGTTCATATAATAAAGATGGAACCTGCTCGAGTTTAGAGTGACGAGATGTTATATCGCACAACGTCTGCAACAATCTGATCCCACACAATACATATTGAAATTTTCCTTCTTTATCAGGACCCATAAGCACCGCAATGAGGTGCTTAGGTAACATTTTCACCAGTTTTTCTACATCAATCTGAAAAGAGCTAAAAAATCAGTACTTTACGAAATTTTGAGAAAAACAAAAAAAAAGAAGCAATATCAAGTCATTGCACCTTGTGTGGTTGTCCTTGTCCAGAATTATAGCAAATAGAGAAGTCTTCATTATCTTTAAGCAACTTGAGAAGCTCCACGGAGTTTCTCCAATGCAAACCCTTCACAGCTTCTGTCAAGAGTTTAGGCTGCAACAACTCATTCGCCATTGTTACAGTAATTGAAGCTAATTAAATAAGGCGACAGAGCAATCAAAGACCAGAAATTTTGTGTTGTCTACTTGACTTTGATTTCAAACGTTACATTAAGGCTGAGAAAGAAATAAAAAATTGGAATGATTGATTCTGGGTAAGAAGAGGTGAGAATGGCCGATCCAAAATGCCAGCCCTCAATTTATTAATTTATGAAAAATATTTGGGTTCATAAATAAAAACTAGGGATGAAGGTACTATATTCATTCAATAAGATTATATTTAAATAAAATTATAAATAAAAATTTAATAAATAAATAAATTAAAAAATTTTTAACTTTTGGGTTTGCTGAGCTACATCTATTAAAATATATATTTTATTTAGTTTTAATTATTATTTTTATTTAAATAATTAACTAAAACTAAAAAAAATTAAACAAATTAAATATTTTAAAATTTTATCTCTTAGGTTCGTTGAGTTGTATCCTTTAAGTATAGTTTTATATGTTTTATTTCTTTAGTTTTAGTTATTATTTTTATTTAAATAATAAATTAAAACTAAACAAATTAAATATTTTAAAATTTTAGCCATTGGGTTCGCTGAGTTGTATCCTTTAGGGTATAGTTTTATATGTTTTATTTATTTAATTTTAGTTAAATAATAAATTAAAACTAAACAAATTAAATATTTTAAAATTTTAGCCCTTGGGTTCGTTGAGTTGTATCCCTTAGGGTATAGTTTTATATGTTTTATTTATTTAGTTTTAATTTATTATTTTTATTTAAATAAAAAATTAAAATTAAATAAATAAAACAAATTAAAAAATTTAACCCTTTGGATTCGTTGAGTTGTATCTCTTAGGGTATAGTTTTATATGTTTTATTTCTTTAGTTTTCATTTATTGTTTTTGTTTAAATATAATATTATGTAAATCTTATTGGATGATTTTTCTTATTTTATTTTATTTATTATTTTTGTTTAAATATAATCTTAGTTGATATATTTTTATTGATTAGATTTAGAAAAGTGATTAATGATTAATTGAGTAGATTTAGAAAAAGTGATTAATGATAATATTACATGACATATTTTGATTGGCTAGAGAAAGAGGAGGTGAACAAAAAAGTTCACCCCTAGGGGTGAACCCAAGTATTTTTCTTTAATTTTAAATAAAAAATGAGGTCAATGTCTAAAAAACCTAATTTAAAATCTTAAATTACAAAGTAAACCACTAAGATCCGATCCAACTGATCCAAGCCCAATCATTCTCAAATATCCGACCCAAATGAATAGAAATAATCCTAAATCCCAAATTGATTGTAAAATCAAAACTGTAAAAACTTGAAATATTCTCCTTCGTTTCGTTTCGAAGTCTCTAAGATCTTACGGTCGGTGATAGTTTTGTTGAAATCCATCTCTTCATATCAAAGTTCCGTTATTAGTGTTGTTGTCAGACCGAGAGCGTAATGGGTGGTGTTCCTCAGGAGAGCAATGTAATAGAAGGTTCGAGAGGAGAGGAAGCAGGAGATGCGACTCTCGTGCACAAGAAGCCAATGTCGTAGAACCAGATGCCATAGAAGGTTCCAGAGAAGAGGGATCCTCCACTGAAAGAATAAATGATGTCGTAGATGAAGAGGTTGATGAACATGAAGAAGAAGAGGACAAGAAGGTTCTGAAACAAGTAGAAGAGTACAACTTAGAATGAGTATATGGTGTTGGTATAATCTGAATAACTTGAACAACTGAATTTGTTTGTGTTTCTATTTGCAGGATAGAGATGACGATGATGAAGATGAAGAAAAAGTTGATAGGGAAGAACCAAACGGTGATGGTCAAGTATAAACAGTATTTAGAGAATGGTGGTTGTGAAACAACTAGGACAAATATGACAACTGAGGATTATTTTGTTGTGTTAGTATAATCCGAATGACTGGAACAACTAAATTAGTTTGTGGAGTTCTATTTGCAGGATAGTGATGATGATGAAGAAATGCCAGTGCAACCAGAGAAGATGTTCTCTGGTCCAACTGAATACACCAAAGCCTGTAAGATAAACACTAAGTGTAGTGTGACCCAGACAGTGGAATACATAGAGAAATTTTCAAGAGAAGTGAAATGGTTCAGAAACCATTCTCAATTTAAGCATATATTCCACATGCCTAAGGAGCCAAACTACATGAGTCAAGGCATCTGGATGCTTCTGCTCCGCACAGCTGGAACGGATATGGAAAGGGAATGTTGGTTTATGGTGAATGGAGTGCCTATTAGGTATTCTTTGAAAGAGCATGCTTTGTTGACAGGATTTGACTAGCATGACTACCCGGAAAACTATATAGAGGATTTGGGGTCTTTGAAGTTTGTACAAAGAGTGTTTAAAAAGAAATCAAGAATTAAGATCAAAGATATGGTAAAGAAGCTGGACAAAATGAAGAGCAATTGCACTTTAGATAGGAAGAAGTTAATTGTCTTGTATTTCTTATATATGCAAGGTAGTGATAACACACTCTAAAGCTGATGGAAACATAGATCCTTTTATTCTCAGAGTTGTTGATGATTTGAATGCTTGTGAGACATTCCCCTGGGGGAGTTTTACATTTGATGCGATGTTAAAATCAATATGTGGTGTGATGAAGAACAAGAACGGCTCTGTGAAACCAAAAGCCCAAACTAGCTTTTCTAGATTCATTCTTCCTCTTGAGGTAAGTCTTTATGATTAATTTTTAATTTAAAAACAGAAAGTAATAGTATTGCATGGAAACATTAATTTAGTTTAACTCTAATTGTAGTTTTTGGCATTTGAGTCTATTCCCCATTTTGGTTGCACATTTCGAGAAGTTGTACCCGCATTGAAGAATTGTCCAAGGATGTGCAAGCACAAGTTCAGTGAAAGTTACTGTAAAGGTTTTCCATTGGAAGACATAAATGTTGTGCTTGGAAGTGTTAAGGTTAGAGTTTGTGAATGAACTTGGTGAAATCTGTATTCTGTATTTGTTATGAACTCGTTTGATTTTAAGTTTGATTAATTCACATGATATTATTAGCATCTTGGAACCTGACACACATGAGAAAACTCTGTTGATTCACTTCATAAACAACGATGTTGATGATTGGATAGGTCATATTTATCTGATTGTTGATAGTTGGAGAGATCGTCTAACTGTAAAGAGAAAGAAGATATAGTGGAAAGATTTGTATCAAAAGGACTTGGGTTCTCGAGGTGGCAGTGTTAATATCTCTGAGAATGTTGATGATGTCCCTAAAATGTTGACGATGTCCCTGAGAATGTTGACGAAGTCCGTGAAGCTACAAATATAGCATCTATTCTAGAGCAAATTCTACAGAAGGTTGATGTCATGACTAACACAATGTCAGAGATAGGTAACAAAATCTCAGAGATAGGTAACAAAATCTCAGAGATGGATGAGAAAATATCAGAGATGGATAAGAAAATATCAGATATAGATAACAGAATCTTTCTCTATGAAGGAGAACAAATAATAAAAGACCAACAAAATATGATGGAGATAAGTGAAAACTCCATTAAAGTCATGGATACACTTGGTGTGATTATAGAGGAAATACGTGAGTATTTATGTTAATTTTTATTGTGTTAATGATATACCTGTTGAGGTTACTTACATAAAGGTTTTTCTTTTATTTCAAGATGACTCGGAGAAAAATGCTGAGAAGGAAGATGTTGAGGATTCAGAGAAGAAGAAGGAAAATGCTGAGAAGGAAGATGCTGAGGATAAAGAGAAGAAAAAGGAAGATGCTAAGGATAAAGAGAAGAAGAAGAAGGGAAAAAAAGAAGGAAGAAAAAGACGAAGAAGAAAAAGAAAAAGAAGGAAGAGAAGAAGAAGAAGGACAATGAAATTGTGTTACGGACTAGGATCAAGCAAGTAAGGAAACCATCTGGGTTGGTAACGACACCGTATGATGCAAATAAGAAACGTCAGAAAACTGGGAAGAAAAATTAGGTGTGTTGATGTTCAGGATAAGTAATGTGTTGATGTTTAGGATAGTGTTTTCCAGATGAATAAATTGCCCTATTATCAGGATTTTGGTATTTTGTTATAATGTACAACTGTGTTATTTTGTTATTTTGGTGCTGTGTTGTTTTGGTACAACTATCGAAGATTATTAAGTATAACTGGGTTATTTCGGTACAACTATCAAAGATTTTTAAGTACAACTGGGTTATTTCGGTATAACTATCAAAGATTATTAAGTACAACCAAACAAAGAGATAAGATGCATAATAAACAATGATGTTGATGAAGATCCGAAAACATAATTATTAAAATAAGATCCGAGAAACATAATAATAGATGCATAAATTGTTTCTAAACATAAAAAACCACATAGCTAATTAGAAAATCCTCCTTTATCATGAGTTACTATTTTGCAAGTAACTCCTTCAGCCTATCAATCTCTTCTTCTTTTTGCACTAGGCGTTCCTTAAGGTCATCAATCTCAACCCGCATTTGCCGCATAGACTCACGAATTGACTCCATAGCAGGGCTAGTACTACCTCAAAATCGGAAAGCACCTCGAATCGATTGGTTCTGGTCATCAAGTCGGTTGTGTAATTTACTAAGCTCCTCCGATACAGCGTCATCCCACCACTTGAATAGGTGGTGACGGCCATCCTACGCATCATTCCCTACAGAATTATATGAGAAACAAAACACAACATACATTGAAAGGGGTATTTAACAACCCTACCTCACTCAATTAGCATTTGTAGTATTTTCTTTCTAGATTTTTTACTGTCGTTGACACCTCAAGTCGGACAAATTGACCACAGAAACAACGAGAGGGCATGATAAGCGGGATTTTGCAATCTGAAGGTTATCAAATAACCTTATATGCTATTAAGCATAAAAGGTATCAATCCTCAAGGAAACTAAATTAGCAACACTAGGATTGTAGATTTCATTTTCAATCTAAGCTATAATAAGATAGTGTTTTTAGAAACCAAATTCAAACTCAAATAAAGTGAAAAATACAAAAAAAATGGATTTGAAATCAATAAGATAAAAGCAATGAGTTTAGGGAATGATATTGATTAAGATAAAATGAAGAATGTATGATGATGCAAGAACACATGAAGAACAATGTGTTAGGCTAAAGAATCATTAACTAGACTAATCCATTCTCATGGACTTAGTCTCTACACTAATCAATGAATCATCAACAACTCTCATTGGTAATTCACATGACTAATGAGCATTAACAACAAGCTCTAATTCAACCACTAATCACCCTAATCAACTAGTATCATAGGCTAGGCATGAAAAACACATTTAAGTTTCAATCAAGCATTTTAACAAACACATTAAGGGCATGACAACGCAAATGATCTAGACTAACAATCTCTTGCATAATCTAGCATTACTAGCAACCTAAATGAAAGACTAACATATAATCTAGCCCTAAACATCATCAACAATCCATCAATCATCTCAATTACCAAATCCTAAACTCATCTAAAAGACTATTCACTCATAGCTATGAAAACACAAATCAATTGGTTTGATTGATGCTTAATCACGAATATAAGATAAATAGTTGAAAAGTTTAAGAAGATAAGAAGATTTTATACTTTGAATCAAGAGATCTCATACAAAGGTTCTTAAGAGGCTAAACAAATTCTCATAAAAAAACATTTCCTTTTTTTTTTAATTAGGTTTAGAGAGTATTTATAGTAAAAGATAAAAGAAAATTGGTTCAACACATAACGAACTGATTAATTTCAGATTTAGCTTGAATTGAACCAGTTTCGCAACTTAAACCAAATCTTCAGATGCGTTCCAGCGCTGTGTCTTCATCGTTGGAGCTGACCGCTACTCGCCATTGGTCTGTCTTGACCGCTGGAAATGCCCAACCAATTCACCAATTGGTTTTCGTCAAATCTCCAGTGGTATCGTCTAGCCGCTGCATCATACCGCTGTTCAGTAAATCGGCCATAACTCCTTAACGGCTGATCCAAATGACTCGAAACCACCTCCATTGAAAAGCTAACTAAAATTCCTATAACTTACATCAAGGGTTCTGGAGCTTAAACGCAAAGGAATGTCTTCATCGAGTCGATCTTTGAGATACCTGGGAGTGGTTCTTCTTCATCAACTTCTCTTTTTTGCTTATTTTCCACTCCATTTGATCCATTTGTTGCAAGGTTCACTCCAAGACATTCAATACATTGAAACATTCAAATATGCAACTAAACTATAATTATACAATGCAAAATACAATAATCTATATGAGAAATACAATCTAAAACTTGCTAAAATGGGAACATATTAGGGCACACCATAATTCTCATCCTCTAAAATGTCAATGTCCAAAATTTGATCCGAGTCTGAACTGTCATTGCAACTTCCATGACAACTTCGAGTCATTATCACTGTAGAAAAAAGAAGATGAAACCGTAGATCTAAGAATCTAGATCTAAGAACATAAATTACAAACTGTGCAAAAACCCAAAATCAAACCCTAATTCCCAAAAAATCCGATTTCACAAACTGAAACCCTAATTCCAAAATTGTAAACCGTAGATCTAAGAATCTATATGTGATAGAATGATTACATTTGTTGCTTGTAGGGTTAAACGTAGATCCACTCTCTCTTCTCTCACAATTGCCTCTCTCTCTCCTCGTTCTTGGAAAAAGAAGTTTTCAATAAAATTCGAAGAAAGGGGGTGGGTATTAATAAAAGAAAATGAGAATAAATAGAAACAAATGGTTTTAACATGTGTGTGACCCCACATTACATTTTGGCGGCTGAATAAATATAAAAAATTAGTTTTATTTAGCCTTAATTATCCCTAAATGTATAGTTGGACATTCATCTTCACAGTTGTACAAATGCATATTTTGCGTTTATGATGTTGAACTTTGATATAAATCATTAGATTATAGTTGTCCACATGATTTTCTACTATTAATCATCACTTACGAGGTTATGGTAATAATAAAATCATGAAACCAGAGTCAATACCGATTTTGCATCATAATATGTCACCACTTACATAGTGTTCCATATAGTTTAAGAAGTTTTATTGTAAGCACAATAATACTTTTTAGGAAAATGATATATTTTTAATTAATAAATTTTGTATTGATTTTCAAGTTCTATTTTTTTATTGTACATTTACGTATTGATAAATTTCCTGAATAAGAACTTATTTCTTTAATATACAATTACGTAGCTGAACTTATTTCTTTTCTGAATAAAAGCAACATAATTCATATTTAAGTTTCACTCTGCAACCACCTCTCCAAGTTTATGCCAGGCACATGTTTGTTCTTTGTCCTCTTTCGGCGAGGTACTCCAGTGGATGGAAACCGATTTTTCTTATTTCTTCCTGTTGTTTTGATGTAGTACGGCGGTAAGGCAAACTTTTCTTCAATTTCAGCAGGAACACTTCACTTACTCTCATGCGGCACTAAATAAATCATTCTGCTATATGCTAATGCCCATGTCGCAATTAAATAATATTTCAAGCATAGATCATAGATTGAAATTTTCGTTGTTATCCCTCCCTTCTTCATCACGTACCTTGCGGGTGCTATTGCCTGGAAACACGGGTATTTGTCTATATCAAAATATCTGCAAGAACAACTTTTCATTATTAAGTCCACCAAATAAGTCTTATTATCCTTCCCAATAACGATATATTCAAGGTGGTAGCTGTTTAGCTCTGTCACCTACAAAAGTAATGCTTCTGCACATCTTGTGTGCAATATGTTCTCAATAATAGCCACCACCTTCGATGTGCCAGGGGCTTCATTATAATCTTTTTTTTTAATTTCTGCAAATAACAGTTTTTCACCTTTCCTCTCACGTTTTGAGACAAATGCCAGATACAATGTGCATGCAGAGCACTCGGATAAACCTCAGATACTGACTTGATGATGCTTGCATTTCTATCACTTATAAAAACCAATCCAGGAACATCTGGAATAACGCTTTTCATCTTTTTGAAAAACCATGTCCAATTAACATCTTTCTCACCATCAATTACATCAAACGCAATGGGGTAATGGTGATGATTAGGATCCTGAGCTGTTACAAAAACTAACATACCACCATAAACAGTCTTTAGGAAAGTTGCATCAACAACTATAACTTTCCGCATTGCCCTAAACACTTCAATGGTAACTCCCAAAGCAATGAATAGGTATTAGAACCTTTTTTCTGCATCCAGTTCCACACTTGTAACTGTCCCACTATTTGCCTCCTCTAACGTGTACAAATAAGAATACAAAATCTTGTAGCTTTTTTCAGGACTCCCTCGCACATCACTAACATGTTGTTTTTTTTCCTCTCATCGCAGTAGGGTAAGAACATTCGAAAACAAGTCTTCCTTTAACAATAGACTTGATGATTTTAGGAGTCGGGGTATCAAAATTACCAGGAAAATCTTCATGCAAAACAGATGCTACTAATCAAGGTAACCCTTTCTGTTTATGTTTGCTTGTAGTCTCAACAGACTGAGAGCATGTATGCATCTTTCTGTGTACTCTAACACTAAAAACAGATTTTTTAATTTTGCAGCTAATATATACCATTTACAACCTTCTGAAGCTTGCCGGCATCGTAACATTAGTCGCTCTGTGTCAGACTTAATAGTATGGAACCCAAAGCAGTTCTTATTTGCAGCTCTGTTAACCAAATCTCTCACTGCCTCCTTAGAACAAAAATTTTGATCTACTTCAAGACATGTACCATTTTCCCTTTCTTTAACATACTGATTTTGATTTTCTTCTACAGAACGTGGAAACTCAACATACGCATCAACATGGTTATCCATTGGAAGCTCATCATTCTCATCCACATGGTTATCCATCGGCAGCTCAACATACTCATCCACATGGTTATCCATCAGAAGCTCAACACACTCATCCACATGGTTATCCATCGGCCTTACCACAATTTAATTACATGAAACATTCTCCTCATAAATCCGCTCATCATGATGTTCTCCTGTTTTGCCCTCTCTAAAAATATTAACGATACCAGCATTCTCTAAATCATCAACTAAACCATTTGAAATGACCTCCCCATAATTTAGACCAAATGAACTTCCTCGCTCCACTCTTGAATGTAGCTTCACCCTCATATTCATTTCTACATCATTGAATAACTCCACATGCAAAACAGCTTTAAGTCCCTCACTATCCAATGACGTTGAAAAAACAATTATGTCCTCGTCATCAACAATATATGATTCTCTCCGAGTTTTAAATAGACTGTAACTCATTTTCGGCTTCCCATAGGTTTCTTTTATTGCAATCTTCTTTAATATCTTATCTACTAACACCGAATAAGTTATCTCCTCCAAAGATGAGGTCTTAAACAATATAGTGTATATAAAATTTGGTGAAATCCACTCATGCTCTTCTAAATAGTACCCTCCATAGTCTAAATGTATGTTTGTGTAGATGGTTTTCTTCATCGCCGCCTGCAAAGAGAATAAAATTGCCATATTATCTCAGTTATACCATGTGTATTGGTTGTCTTAATTATCTTTCAGTTATACCATTTGTACCATTTGTACTCATATCTCTCTACATTTCATTACAATTTTGTTTTTTCGGATTCTAATCGAGCACATGGAAATCAAAATCGGGGATTCTAATTTACCTAACATTAAACATGATTACCAACCAAATGTGCATTTCAAAGCAACCAATTTTTGGTTTCAAATATCCCATCAAATCTAACAAATTTAAAATCATCTAAACAAACAATGGAACTTACTATGTTCAGCTTAACAGAGGATAAGAAACCGATTGCATGAAAAAGGACACACCGGAGTGGACGCGGCGGCAACTGAGATGGGCACAACACCGACTCAGCTCAGCTCGGGAGGAGGAAGATAAGATGTTGGAAATAATGTTTTAGTTACTATGTTGAGCTTCACAAAGAATAAGAAACCGATTGTATAAAAAAGGACACACCGGAGACGGACGGACGTGGCGGCAACGGAAATGGGCACAACACTGGCTGAGCTCAGCTCTGGAGGAGGAGGAAGATAAGATGGAGTCGGAAGTAACTTTTGAATTTACATTTTTTTTTTTGCCTTTTTCCTTTTTAAATTGTTTTAGTTATTAATTTTCTATTTACTTCATTAAGGATATCGTAGGAATAACACATGATTGCTCGCATGTAAATTATGTTCTGGCATCATTGATTCATTTTCTGATTTTTTGGCATTTCAGCCACTAGCTCATAAGTTTTGTCAAGATATATAATGGCAGAACAATAATTTTGTAAAATCAAAAGGAGGTAAATTTATATAGATATTATGATATTGTATCTATCTCCTTGCCAGAGATGATGATGACACAGCTTAGCTTGTCAGATTATTTGATTTCCAACGACAATTTCAAACCCTAACATTTTTTTAGCTAAATGTTCGAAATGATGAAAGAATACGTGACTTCTTTTTCTTTTTTTTAATCCAAAGTTTGTTTAATCAAAGCCCAACGCAGCTTTTTCTTTTTATCAAAGGCCAACATAATTTATATTTATAGCCCAACTGAAAATCCAATTGTTTAGTCAATAACATTTGCAAAGCTAGTAGCTTATTAGATGTTCGTTTTGCTTTCTAAGAATCATGAGAATTCTAAAAAAAATAAAACAAATAACCATCAAATCATTTTACCAAGTGATCAACTAGAATTATCAAATCATTTCACACCATTGCCTGAATAGTAAATCATTAAACATTAAAAAAAAATTTACCGTAATATCAGATTATGATGACGATGTTGTATTTTTTTTTTTTTTGTTAATTAGGAGAAGTTCAATCTTAGATCTTAATTTTTCTATGGCCCGGAACCAACATTTGCTAAACTAAAATAAGATGGGACTAGGCGACTAGCCCTGAACTTAACCACTAGCACAAAGCAACTCGTAGTGTTTTATTTGTCACTCTTCTTTCACTTCTTTCATATGTTTCTCTTATTTCATTTGTTTTGGTTGATGACTCGTCTCTTTTAGGATCTTTCTTTTGAGTTCGAGGCTAAAAAACAAGGCATAAAAGATAGATATCAAAACTTTTTAGTATCAAATCTTAGAAAAATATATATATTAAAAAATAAGATTTTAAGGTTGTTTTTGGAAATTTCTTATGTTTGAAATTCAGGATTTGCAGTAAAAAAAACAAAAACAAAAAAGAATTATGTGAAATGCAGGAATAGTAAAGTGAAAAGATAGAACTTAAGCAGTGTCAATCTGACGTAGGAAACAAAAAAAAGAATGAAGTTAGATCGATCCATCAGTGAAATGCCACGTCAACAAGAAAGATAGAGTTGGCAATATTGCAGATGTAGAGAAGTTAGCAGGGTCAAACGTGATTCCAATAAAAGCAAGAGGGATAGAAATTTGAAATGAATGGACCGTTAGTTTGAAATCCAACTAAAAAGACAAAATTCAAAAAATAATTAATACTAATATTTAAAAAAAAAAACAAAAGATAAAATAAGAACGAAGAAACCTTTTCGAGAACTTCAAAATCAAATTCACTTACTCTCATCCTCTCTCTTCCATAATCACAGAAGAATAAAGAAGCTGCGAAAAATCTCCATTGTTCGAGACTGATCTTTGTCTCTTCTCCTGCGAGTAGTTTCTAATGACGGGACTAGTGATGATGACTAAAGGCGGAGGAAAAGGAGGAAGAGGAAAATCTACGGCGGAGGAAGAAGAAGAGGAACAGAATCAGCAGCAACTCTCTCTTGTTGAGTTTCTTTTAACGGCGTTGCGTAAATCGGTTGTATCTTGCCGTGTAGATAACCGTCAAGACGACGTCGGAGTCAGAGGAGGAATTTCCTCCGCCGTTCATCACATGGAGATCGGATGGCCAACAAATGTTCGACATATCACTCATGTTACATTTGATCGATTCCATGGCTTTCTTGGTTTACCACATGAGCTTCAAGTCGAGATCCCATGTCGAGTCCCCAGTGCTAGGTATTTAACTGTTTAATTGGTACTTAGGGTTTAATCAATTCTTAATTAATGGATCTGTAATTGGATCTAAAAGCCTTTTATTCTGTGTGATAAATGCAGTGTGAGTGTGTTTGGTGTATCAGCGGAATCAATGCAATGTTCTTATGATGAGAAAGGAAACAGTGTTCCAACTATTCTATTACTTATGCAGCAAAGGCTTTATTCTCAACAAGGTCTTAAGGTAATTGAAATTGGAAAATCTAAATTAAGAATTTTTTTATATATATCTTTGATTGATGTATTCAACTTTTGTTCTTGTTGTTGTTGTTGTTGTTGTTTTGTGGATGAATAGGCTGAAGGAATTTTCAGGATAAACCCTGAGAATAGTCAAGAGGAACATGTAAGAAATCAATTAAACAGAGGTATTGTACCTGAGAACATTGATGTACATTGCTTGGCTGGTCTTATTAAAGCTTGGTTTAGAGAGTTACCTTGTGGAGTGCTTGATGGTCTTTCTCCTGAGGAAGTTCTTAACTGCAACACTGAAGATGAATCTGTTGAACTCATTAAGCAGTTGAAGCCTACTGAGTCTGCTTTGCTTAATTGGGCTGTTGATCTTATGGCTGATGTTGTTGAAGAAGAAGAGTCTAACAAAATGAATGCAAGGAACATAGCTATGGTTTTTGCTCCTAATATGACTCAGGTAAATACAAAAAACTTAACCTTGTTCAGTATGTTTTAAGAATCAGTGAAGTTTACTTAACATTTGATTATTAACTGTAGATGACAGATCCATTAACGGCTCTGATGCATGCTGTTCAAGTGATGAACTTGCTTAAGACTCTCATAACGAAAACATTAGCTGAACGCGAAGAAAATGCAACTGGATCAGAAGGATATTCTCCATCCCACTCATCCATTTCCCAAACTGATTCTGATTCTGACAATGCACAAGACATGGAAGTCAGCTGTGAATCACAAGGCTCAGATTCGGAATGCGGAGAAGAAGAAGAAGAACAGCAACAAGATGATCTTAGCCGACGCTCTACCAACGAAGATGAAAACGAAATAGGATCATTAAGCTCAATAGAGAAATGCTTCTTGAGTCAGCTCAACAACAATGCTAGAGTTTCAACCACAAGTATCCCTGAAGACTGGAGCCCTAAAGCATCTCCAGAAGTATCATTCACAGACAACAAAAACAACACTATGAGCTCAAGTACAAGCGACTAAGAGGTAGCCATGATCTTCATTTCCCTCGTTTTCACCGATGATTTCACCTTATATCGATCATTTCTCCTTTTTCTTTTCAATCTACTGCAAAGAACAAACAAGAAAGAAAGGAAACTGGTTGTGTCTGTAAATCAATACAGAGATTGTTGTTGTCCAATATGTTAGGGGTCTTAGGATTGTTGTTGAGAATTTAATCTGAATTTAGGGTTCAGCAAGGGCTGAACCTGTCTGTTGACTGTTGTTGTTGTAGTCCCTCTCCATGTTTGTGTTTGTCAGTTTGTGTGTGCGCTTTTGTTTTGTAGCAAAGATAATCTGATTATTTCTTTCTCTTTGATTTTGAAACAATGAATCTTTCTTCTAAAAGAAACATAAGGTATCTCAGCAAAATAAGGGAAGGAGAAAAATTCAATGAATTTAATGTTAATAAATCATAAAATGTCTACATGAATTTCAATGATACAAATAAATTACAAACTGTTATTTGCAGAAATTAAAAAAAAAAGATCCATTTTGAGTTGATTGGAAATTTTTACCCACAATGAGATTTGGATTTATACACAGAAATCGGTTCAAATCTTGAACCGGGTCGACCCATTAGCCTGATTTTGTTTTTGTGTTGTCTGTCATGAACATTGAAGTTGAAGAGAGAAAGATGATTCAGCCTTTTAGGAGTTTAAGGAAGGATTACTACTCTGTTGGCCATTGTTATTGTCTCTCTTAAGCTGAACTTTCAATTTCTTACCGCCTAAATAGCGACCATTCATCATGCTAATAGCGCTTTGCGCGGCTGCTTGTGAGTCATAACTAACAAAACCTGCAACCAACAAAACAATGCTTTCTTAATATCTTCACAAATGAAACCACTGTTGAAGAGCAACCAAAAAAAACAGATAAAAGCGAGGCGAGCTTACCGAAACATTTGCTTACACCAGTGGCTTTGTCTACAAAAACCTTGGCGCTCAGAACCATACCGTAAGGTTGAAACGCACCCGCGAGTTCTTGATCCCCAAACTCCCGAGGTATGTTATAGATAAACAGATTCGCACCTTCCGGACCTGAAGAAACAAAATGATAGATATTTCAGGTTAAAGGAATGAGAGAAGAAAAAATAATAAGGTTTTCGACACTAACCTTCGGTTTGAACCACAGAATTCAAACCAATGCCTAGAGGTGTTGACATGCCACTGTTGCCAATGCCAGGTGATATGGATCCAGGACTACTTAAAGGGCGAGGACTCACAAGTCCTCTAGGATAAGCCAATGGATAAGGAAGACCTCGTACAGCGGGATAACCAGAGCCCATGTAATTTGCAGGAGGCATAGGGAAGTTTCTACGTGCCAAACGAGGTGGCACAGAGTCGGGCGATGTTCCTTGTAACGCGTTGTTATTACCATGGTTTGGAAATGCAGCTTGGTTCTGAATTGGTGGTAGCATGTAACCATAAGTTCCAGGAGCCTGCTACAGAAATGGAAAAGGAGAATTTTTTATTTTAATTACAAAGGTGGTTGAAGCAAATCTTATAAAGTCTGAACTAAAGCAACATTAGAGTAGCTTACATGATAACCATATCCATTATATGGTGGAGCATAACCCATAGGTAATGCTCCAAATAATGAAGGATTTGTTGGGTCAGCATTAGCTAGTCGAGCGATGTGAGATTGAGCCTTTTGAAGTCTTCTTGTGTGTCTCTCTCTTTCTGTGTCAGCCCATTTGACAACTAAAGGAACAGTGGAACCCTAAAAAGAAAGCCAATGAAATTGTCACACTAGACACAAGTCTCTGATATTAAAGGTTAGTTTTCAAACTAGCAAAAGCAATTTACCTCCATTTTATGTTTGCTGTTGATGGATTCCATGGCAGTAACAGCTTGTTCTTTTGTCTCATACTTAAGAAAAGCACATCCTAACAACAACAAAAACAAAAATGTCAAAACTTGGTTAAGCCTAGAAGCGAAACCAAAGATCACACAACCCAAAGAAAAGACAGAACATAGAGATAAGGATTTAAAACCTTTACTAGTTTGTTGAGCACCTCTTAGAATCTGTAGTTCCTTAATGGTACCATACTTGGAGAATAAAGATTGAAGTTCAGTTTCAGAGACATTCTTTGGAAGCATACCCACAAAAAGCTTATGCTCTGGATTTCAGAATAAAGTAACAACACATCCATCAGTTGATGATACAACCAATGATAGAGAGTAAAATAGAGAACGAAATCACATATAGAAACAGTTGAAAATCACGTTACCTAGCCTTTCCAATTCACCATCTGCATACTTAACTTGCAATAGACTTGATGCCTGACAAAACATAAGTTAGAGAGACCAACAAGGATCTAAGCTTGATAAGCATCCCAAATATTACATTTTTGCCAAGATTTCTCAGATTTTCATTAAAACTAAGGATCAAACTAACACTTTGCTTCAATTTAATAGTGAAACAAAAGTGTTTTTTCCTGTGTTGACACAGTGATCTCATTACAACAATTTACCAGTTTCTTGGGTTTGAAGAAATCATTTGAAAACAATGTCATAAGAATCATAAAACCAAAAGATTCGATTCTAATTCGGGAAAAATAAATTGATGTTGATACCTAAATAGAAAAAAAAACGCTTCGTGCGAAACAAGAATAGCAATCACAATTTGCCAATTCTGGAATTAAACAGAAACCAAAACAAGTGTACAATGCAGTTCCAATAAATAAGAATCTCGGGATTCTAAACCTGACTAGTAATAAAACTGTGCGATAGAGAAATTCCATTATTAACACACAAAAAAAAGAAAAAAAACTACAGAACATCAATCAAATTCAAGCAATCTGAAAAAAAAATCATAATTCACAGAAAAAAAAAAAAAAAAGGAACAAACCCCAGGCAATGTCTTCTTGTTATGACAAGCATTGACCAACTTATCTGCTTCTTCTCTTGATGGACATAGCACAAAACAACATCCTATAAATCATGAGACGAATCACAAAAAACAAAAATTAGGGTTTCGAAATTCAAATAAATCTCAATGAATCATGTGAATCAAACACCACATTCTCCAAAATTAAAAAACCTTAAAAAATATCGTAAATTTCCCAAGACCAGAGAAACAGAGGATGAAGAAGAAGAAGAAGAAGCAACCTCGAGAAGCGCGAGTAATTTTGTCCTTGATGATATTAACCTCTTGAACGACAGCGAAGTCTTGAAACAATGTAAGAAGTTGAGATTCCGACATATGTTTCGGAATTTGTCCGACGAAAAGCTTAACGCTTTCTTCTTCTTCATTCTTCTCTATATTCTCCTCCTTCGTTTCCGCCATTGTTGTCTCCGTCTCTCTCTCTCTATTGACAAAATGGTCGTCTTCTCTCTTTCTCTCTCTCCTGTCTTCGTCGTCTTCTCCTTCTTTCCTCTGAGTTTTTTTTTTTCTCTCTCTACAATATTTTTTCTTTTGGTTTCTAAAATTTATTTATTTAGTTGAACCAACAAAAAAGAGGAAAAGGAAAGAAAAATCAATTATGAAGGAGAGGAAGAAAATGGTGGAATTTGAGAAGTTGAGAATTAAATTAAAATGTTGACAATAATTGCCCTTCCTGTTTCTATTAATTTACGGTTTTGCCATTACAGCTGTTACGATGCCAAGGAACACCTCGGATTGTTTTGTCTTGTTATGGCAATACGTACAAAAATACCAAAGTACCCTCCCTTTTTACCCGCGTCTTATTGTGTTTCTTTTTCTCTCTGTCTATTTTTTAATTCTAAAATGTGTATTGTAGTCAAATGTGTATTGTTTTGTTTTTAAAAGAAAGCTGTCAGTTTTATACATTATTAGGATGAGATTTTCAAACGAACATTTTGAACAATATGAGGTGTTGAGACTAAAAACATCCATTACTTTGTTAAAAAAACAAAATTTCCATCTACTTATATAATACAAATAATTTTGATGCAGGTAATAAATTAAAATTTAATTATTTTTGTAGTATTTTTAAAATATCCATCGTAGTATATTTTTATCAACAGATATATTATACATTTCAAAATAAAATTAATACAAAAAAATTTCTAAAAACTTTTAATATATATAGAGAGCATCATTAAAACATCAACAAAAATCCTTCCAAAATGAGGTTAATAACCGAATAGAAACATCAGCTGGAGCAACCTAAAACTCATAAAATGAGAGATCCATGTCATCCATTCAATCTCTTTGACCTTTTGTATCTAAAAAATCATTCAATCTTTTTCATATTTTGTATCTTTCAACTTTGTATTTTTCTGCAATTTTACACGTATGCTTTAAGAAAGACATCATAACCGAAATGCTATTAAATCGAAGCGAAAAAAAAAAAATCTTTTCTTACTACAAGAGGTTTTGTAAAAAGCAACTACACATGACTATAATCGCTCTCCAACAGATTATATTATATATTCATCGGTCTAAAAACAGAATCAAAAATTTCGAATTAACAACATTTATACATATCATAAAATAATATGGTTTAATATTTCTTAGAAATTATAAACCCCATCTATACTATTATTAATTCTAATTCCAACCCATGGCTTATATGCAATTGTCTTGCAAATATAACTTTTTTTTTTGGCAAAGTCTTGCATATTTACAAAAATTGCCGCTAATAACCATCAACTTCCACAAATTACAGCATTTGCATAATGTAACCGTTAAACCAATTAAACACTTTTAGTTAAACATGATTATTTTAGATAAGAAATCCCTTTTTAAAAGTGACAGGATTTTAATAAACGTAAATAATTAAAAAATTTGTAAATGGATAAAGGCGAAAAGAGTTTGACCCCGACCATAGAACTCAAAAATAATGAAAGAGGAGGACAACCGAAAGGTCACTGTCCAATGGCAAAATAGTCAGAAAAATTATAATGGCAAAATCCGTAAATAAATGCGAAAACGGAGGAGCAAACATAACCCTGACAGACTGTCCCGCCAACGCGACCAAAAAACAAAGACTCGAGCAGCTCCAACTTGCTCCTTTCTCCAACGCCACAAAATTAATTTCTTATATTTTCAACAATAGATCCCTGAATTTATTCATCTTTTACGTTTCAGCCCTACAAATTTTTTAACGTGAATGTTTGTATAATCTACTTCTTACCAAATAAATAAATAAAAAATTCTCAAAATGTCCAGCGTATTTGACGACAAAATAAATTATCCAGCGTATTCTTTGTCTACAACCAACTTCCACCATAAGTACTAATCTAATAAGAATAATTTCTTGTTTTGGCAAATTGGTTAGTATTCAATTAAAATACAATTTGTACTCTTCGTGATAGAGACTAGTATAATTATTAGAGTTAGAGTGACACACTTTGTAATATACAAGTGATTCGACATAACCACTACGTACTTATTTTTATTTGGATAAATAGAACTTTAATTCAATGTCTATCCATTGTCCAATCGAATCAAAGAAAATACTCAATTTCCATCACGCTTGGGTCTAGAAGACAATAAGAACACACCAACTACTTTTCTCTTTATGATAAAAAGTGAAGAATCTAATTCCAATAAGCCGTACCAACACATAATTTAACTGAAAAAATTGTAGAATTACATAATCTTTTTTTTTTTTTGTCATGCAATGATGGAATCATAGAGAATAAACATTTGTACGATTGATAAATGCCTAAATTTGTATCCAATTTAAATAAACACATATTAAAGCACTACCAAATCAATAATAAATAAACATTTTATTAGAAAACAATCTCACCTAGTGTGAATTTTATATATAAAAAGAATGGAGTAGAACTTAGCTGGAACTGAAAAACATTGGCACAAACCGGTCAGTGGCTACATTGTGTGAAGTCCAGCGAGTGATCTTAGCTTCTCGCATAGTATGAACGTGATCATCGTTTGTGGCCCGAGCCGTGCGAAAATTGCAAAGCCTCTGTGTAAACAAACCAAAAAGAAACGTTTTTTATTTGTTTATGTCTTACTCTTACGAATTGTATGAATATATATCCTCAAGAACAAGAAAATGTTACTCTTTCTCACCCTTTGTAAAGTGCCAGAGGTCCTTCTTTGAGAACAACCTGAAGGATCATATGCATTAACGTTCAACGCAAGCAATGCCCAATGAAAATATACTCAATGCATAAAAAGAAGGGCTCGAATACATTACCTTGTAACCGCAATGAAACCCGTTTCTGTAGATTCTGGTGTTTTCAGGACCTTGTTGCAACATCAAGCGGGTTTTAATCATGTCCATGGGCGCGGTTATCAGTGTGCTTACTACACCTGCAATCACACTTGAGCTTCATTCATCAAGTGCTAGAGTGAGTTAGTTTTTTGGCACATCTATTGATTTTGTCTGGCAAAAATATTGTAACAATGGCTGTTTAACTTTTACCACAAATGAAGATGAAACCCTTCTTTTAAAGAAGTCCGATTAACCAGAATCTGCAATTACAAGAAACTTTAGAAGCTGGAATGTTAGAAAGCAGCAAAATGTTTTGAATAAATAAATGGTTGAGAAGCAGGATGATAATTTGACAAATTCAAAAAAGAAAAACACACATGGAAATTACTTCAGTGTGCTCAAAAAGAGGGAAATAGAGGTCTTAGAATATGACCCGTTTGGTTTCATCATATGTTGCAAGCTGTGAGGCAGTTAGCGCTGCAGCTCTAACCATGGCAGGACCAACTCCTTTCCATAAAGCTCCTATGCCTTCTTTAGAGACTATTCCCCGCACTTCTGCAATAGGAACTGCGTTTGGATTCATTTGCAACCTCACCTAACAAAAGCCAAGATTGATATGTGTCTTAAAAACCAAGAAAGAGATATAATCTAATGAACAGAATCAAACCAAGGTTTCATCTACCTTCACAACTTCAACAGGGTTGGTTAATGCGGTGGAAAACGCCCCAGCAAATGCGCCTGATGCTATCTTGACCAAGACATTGGTAGACCCAAATGCCCAATCGAAAGAAACCTTGGTGGGTTCATATAATCCCAATCTGAGACCTCCATAAAGCACTGATCTAGTGAGAGCAGGAGTCAACCCCAAGTACAAAGACCTAGGCCCTTCATTCTTCAATAGTTGAAGAAAGATTCCATTCTGAAAACATATCAAATCTACGTTAGGTTAACATCCCCAATAAGATCAAGAGGAGAAAGTTCATTAAACATTATTACCATTCCAATTAAAGGACCTTTTTGGCCGACATGCTGCATCTGCAATCTTACTTTCAGTACATCTGGAAACACAAACGCCCAGAATAACATATTTAAGAAGACTATGAAGGAAAATACAACCATTTTCTTCTTAGTTCCTAACCTTAAAATGCCACATTATGTACGTATACTAGTGGAGCAGAGACTTATGCAGTGACCAACTACAAGAGCAAGACTAAGGCCATATTGCTACATTATCCAAAGATCACTATTGTTCCTAAGAGAAAACTTGAAAATGCATCACAATTGCATATCAAAGAACGCAATTTTGGTCTTCAGAAAAGACAATTGCAGGCTTTGGAAAAATCCATATATGGAATTACAGTACAAACAACATTTCTAAAATTGGACTAATACAAAAAATTATGAGTGAAGACGAGCATCAGGATCTAACCGAGAGGATGAGTCACGCCGGTGGCTAACGCGACGGACATTCCACTTGTGCCAAAATGGGACACCACCTTTGAAAACGGCGGAAGCAGATTCTGAGGCTTTCTCAATTCTTCATTCCCTTCAAGAGCTACAAAAAAACTCCACACATCACCCAAATTATAGGTCAACAAAAAAACGGAGAAAGATAATCTCGATTTAGCATGATTCGCGAAATTTAACATGAAATGAAACTAATTGGCGAAATCAATAGCTTCATGTATAGAGTATGCTAATTCAAAGAAAAAGATCCGACAAGCCTAGGATTGAAATGGTGAAAATGCGAAAAGCAAAAGATCCGACGAACCTGGGATTGAAGCCACCGGCGGGGAAACAGCTCCGATCATTATTAATTTTTTCCTTCGTTTAAATTTTTTTTTCCTTGGGATTTGGTCTTTGCCTTTATATTCGTCGTGCAAAACGACGTCGATTCGTTAGGGATACTTGTCCGGTTATTAATAGCCGTTAGATATCAGAAATAAATCTGGACCGTCAGATTAGATCACCCTTTTCATTAAAATTAGGCAAAATAAAATTTCGACTCTCTGTACTTTATTCTCCTCTTGCTTCCGAAAGCTTCTGTCTCTCTCTCTCTCTCTCGCTCGCTCGCAGGGTTTGTGGAATTTTCTGAACGATGCCGAGGTATAGGGTTTTAGATCTTCAGAGTTATAGTGATACATAGATAATTATGTAGTTTGAGATTAGTTTCTAATTACCTGTTTGTTTTGATTCTCGCAGGTATTACTGTGATTATTGCGACACTTATCTCACTCACGATTCCGTAAGTCTAAATCTAACTTCTTCTGTTTGTTTTATTTTTTTGCCTCGTTATTGAGAGCTAGTAGTCGCTGATGAATTTAAGTTCAGTTGTATTGAAATCAAACTCTGTCGGCGTCAGCTAGGTTTCCGATTTAGATTCCAGTTTTAAAGCTGTATGCTATTTACATATACATGTAACATTGGTTATTTTCTTGCCTTTTTACTGGCTTGGCTCAATTAATTGGGAAACATGATTTTGTGCTAATTTGAGACCATTTTTTTTTGCAATTTGATCTTCTTTTTCTTCACTAATTCATATTGAAGTTTATCAAAATGGTTGCATTTTGTTATCAATGGTTTTGATGTTTTTGGTCTGATTAAGAATCTAATCATCTTTCTCGTATCAGTAAAGTATTTATATTTTATCTCTCTTTTCAGCCATCAGTGAGGAAGCAGCACAATGCTGGTTACAAACACAAGGTACATATAAAGTTTAGAATATTTTTTAAGTTTTTTTAAAATGGTGTATAGAATACTTTTCTTAATGTCTAGTTTGATAATTTTCAGGCAAATGTGAGAATATACTATCAGCAATTCGAGGAACAACAAACCCAAAGTTTGATTGATCAGAGAATTAAAGAGCATCTTGGCCAAGCTGCAGCGTATAACCAGGTCGGTGCTGTGTTTAATCAGCATATGCTCGCTAGACCTCGCCCTCCAATGATGCTACCACCTGGAAGTATGCCTCCTATGGGTATGCGACCTCCTGTTCTACCTAGACCGATGATGCCTGGTCAAGGTAATATCTCTTACTAGAATAATACCCGGCTTACTGCGCGGATTTTACATTAGAAAGTTTTAGTAAACAACTTTTATGGTAATCTTTATCCATAAAGAACTTCATCCATATGGGTGATTTGAGAAACATCAACATTGTTTGAAACTTTGGGGTTAAATTGTACAGATGATCAATATGAGATTTGATTGTCACTTGTTGTGTTTCATGACTCTTCAGACTCTTATGAAATAGATTTCATCCATTTAAGCCATGTCGATCAAGCATCGATTAGTATGTTTCATACATAGATATTCCATCTTCTTTGTACACAGTTATGAAATGTAATATTTGTACCTTTTGCAGGTTACATGCCTCCTCCAGGAGTACCACAGATGATGGCACCGCCTGGTACTCCTCTACCTCCGCCTCCACAAAATGGTATTCTTAGGCCACCAGGAATGGCTCCCATACCAGGTCAAGGTGGCGCACCACCTCCTAATTATAATGGACCTCTTCCTCCTCCACCTCCTTATCATACAAATCCAGCTGCTCCACCAAGTGGTAGCTTCAACAATCCGAATCCGGGTGCTGAATCTCCTGAAAGCAATGAGTAGAGTTAGGTCTTATTATGCCAAAAAAATCTGAGTTCAAAGCTCTTGTTTTAGCACACTATCTTGTCTTTTCAAATCCAATTTATGTGATATGCGTTATTTTTATGTGGTAGATTAAGATTATTGTATCCATTAGAGTGATGAAAAGCGAGAAAATCTGAGTTTTTTTTTCTCTCTTAAAACAAACAGGTTTATATAAGATTTGATTAAAATGCTTCATTCATTGCTTGCACCAACCAGTAGATCAATAAGTAGGAAGAAGTGGAGATGCTGCTGCAAACTTAAGTGTTTCTTTGGTTCCTTTGTCTACAACTGAGAAGAGACTATGCCTGCAACAAGAGAGAACCAAAGAATTTTAAGGAGATATCCATAAAAAATAGTTAGTTCGCAATTACACCAACTAGGATTATAATTCTGAATTTTCGTGATCTGTGATTGCAAACCTGGCATATTCCAGTTTCTGAATTACGATTCCATTCAGTAAAAGCTCAGAGGTGTAAATTACAGCTCCTACATTACAAGTTTTCATGGAAAGATTACATCTATCAACTTAAAAAATTTCTTTGTTAGTGATTTTCTTAGTGTTACTTTGACAAAGAGGTTACCTTGATTAATGAAAGGAAGACAGAAATCTCGATCATCTTCGCAAGAAAGAATCAATAGGTCATCTGGAAACTTTCTATTCTCTGCAGCATTTATCTCACTTATCTCCACTACCTGACAAGCAACTCATAACCATTCTGAAAAAATGCTAAGATGTCTATAAAACAAAATCTCTCAATGGAACTGAGTTGTTGTTACCTGCCCTTGAGTCAACTTCACTAAGTCAGCAATCATACATCTGTTTGGTTTAATGTTGGGAGTGATGCAGGCTTTTAATCCCTATGAATAAATGTTCACATGATCTCTGATATTTGTAAAAATTTTGTTTATGAAGCCCTGAGAAAATGTCAAATGAGGAAGATTGTGACCTTAAGAAGGGGATGCTGCTTCGCACGGGCCAATGATGTAAGCAAGCAGAACCCATCTTTTTCCTTTTTGCTGTCCCTTAGGATGTAACTCTTCTCATCCATCAAGCATCTTGTTTGCCCACAGCTCTCCAGCCATAAAGGTGTAACAACAGGTTTACCAAGGGCTATGGCTTCCAACATATTCCTTGTCCGAGCATATCTATCTGCTATGAAATGTGTTGAATCTGCTGAGGAAGATGCGGGAGAAATTCCCAGTCGAACCATAATCTATGGAAGAAAAGAGAGAATTCTTGATAACCAATATGGTGTATATATATACTAAGAGTGTCAAAATTGATTAAAAAAAGGAGGAACAGGAATTAAACCTTCTTCTGCTGTTTGATTGTTTCATCATCCAGATTCTGACTGAATAAGACTCGAACATGAGCCAAGTTTCTTCGTCTCCTTAGGTCTTTCCACATGAAGTCGCCTACTTTTCTTGGTCCTCCAAGTCTTGCGAGCTCCTTCACAAGGAATGGCCTGGGTAAATCTTTATTGCAAGGGCTTTCACGAGTTCTGAGAAATATTTTCCTTGAAGATGCATGCTTTGCAACATCCGAATCATTGACACCTGATTGGCAAGAAGAGGCTTGTCTTGTCCCACTTAATGATATTTGTAACCTGCTTGACAAAGTGGTGGTTCTGCTTCTGTCTTTAACTGAACTAGCACCCCAAGATCTCTTAGATGGGACGCGATGCCTTTGCATAAGACGAGATCTTTTGGCCCTGGGATGCCTCCATTCACATAAGTTGAGAAGACATGTTATTGCAGAGCCGTTTGCACCGGTTCTCTCTTCCATGGTGAATTTTCTCTTCTTCTTAGAGTCTCTTTCAGGCCTGTTTTTAATGGTACTATCATTGTTCCCTCTAGAAACATTACTAACTTGATCCCTCATTTCTGAAATGCTCCCAGGAATTGGATCTGATTCACAATCTACTTCTTTAGTGCAGGAAGCATACAGTAAATCACTCATTGCTTCGGCAGCAATTTGAGTGTTAATACCAATGTCGATAAAGTCTTCCTCTGGTTCCAAGTGCTCCTTTGATGCCTTATCCTGCAACTGAGCATCAATCTGTGAGATAAACATATTGACGTGGCTAAAGCCTGATCCTTGTTCCGTCTTGTCATGTTTGGCGTCACTATTTTGCATAAATCTTTTTGTGGGATGACTTGCAACTTTTCTATTCCCACACAGATCAATAAATCCTTTCTTCACTCCAGGATCATCATCTACAACATGATCTTCTTTTTTCTTGAAGCATGTAATGCTTGTACGAGTGACTGGAGAGTTGTGAAGGTCCCTCACATCACACTGATCACTACCCCAATCAAAGACACTCATTTTCCTAGTTGGACTTCTGGTCTTGATTCTTTTAGCCAGAGATTGACATCCTTTAGCACCTGAGACAGGAGGTGACTTCATTCTCCAACAATTTTCCGGAAGATCCACTGGGGAGAAATTTAGATCCTTGTCCATCAAAAATTGGTCCACAAAACCAAGGGCAGCTGCTTGTGTTGACTCTCCTGGTTCCTGAGAATCCAAAAAATCCAGCCCTGGACCATCACTATTAGCAGTAATCCGCGAAGAACCTTCCAAACCGGTCACCATATCGTAGTTTGATTCTTGCTTTTCTTAAGGAAAGAAACACGATAAGATTAATCTGAGTTTGTACAAAAAAGATGATGGATGCATCATAACAACACAAAGATATGTTTACCTGTTTGATATTGATGATCATTTGATCCATCAGACTCCAAAAGTAAATCTACAGCTTTGGGGCTTGGCTCCCGCAAACATATCGACTCAGCAGGAGCGACACTTCCATTTCCTCCATCTTCATCCTCACTATCATCCACAACTTCTACGAAACCTTCAAATTCTAGGTCCAGTGCTTCCTCATCACCACAGTTTCCGTTATCTACGAGCTCCGTATCTTCGTAGAGATTTTGAAATGGGGTTTTAAGTAACGAGCTATCAAGATCTATACCTTCATCAATCAGCTCTGTATCTTGAAATTCCTCGCATCCTAAAATCTCATTAACCTGAAACCCTAAGAGAAAATTCAGAAATGAAAATTTGTTCATCCGTAGCCCATTCCGTCAAAATTCGAACAATAAATCTATCACCTCGAAACTACAATAGTCCGGATAGGAAAAATAAAACGATCCGTAATCTTAGAACTCACTGTGATCCGAAGAAGCTGAAGGAGACTCCGAATCAGAGGCCAAAACTTCAGTATCGATTTGATTTACCATCGAAACTCGAAATTTAAATCGCTATAAGCGGCCAATTCGTGTAGGACTAGAATCCGAGAAGAAACCCTAGAGATTCCATTGACGATAACTGGCGTTTTTAGTCGGCCATTGGCGGGAGAGAGACGAGTCGAGGAGGTATGTTGAATGGTTTTGAAAAGCAAATTTTGCAATGTGATATTTAAAATGTTAGTAATAAAAACAAAAAGGGCGTTTGGTCTAGTGGTATGATTCTCGCTTAGGGTGCGAGAGGTCCCGAGTTCAATTCTCGGAACGCCCCATTCCTTTTCTTTTTTGAAAAATAGTTGAAGTTGAAACTTGAAAGGGAGAAGAATATCGGAGAATAAAAGAAAAAGGCCACTCTTCAACTTTATATCTACAAGTACCAACAAAACGAAACATCTTATATTAGGTGGAAAACCATTAGGATTTAGGTAACAAATGAAAATTGGTCGTATGCAAATCCAGCAAAAGTTCTTGAATAATAACATTTGTCTACTGAATGATATAATTCATTAATAATTTAATAGACAGCTCATGAAAATGGTATTGGTAGGTACGTAATATAAGTGAATACGTAAATATAATTCATTAATAGACAGCTCATAATAAGCACCAACACATGCCATTAAAGGTTTAAACTAAAATACTCGTTTTAAATCAGTGGACGAAGTTTATATGATTTAAATGTCTTTTATGAAAAAATGCAAAAAAAAATATTATGATATAAATATTTAAAGATTTCTATTAAAGATTTCTATTAAAGATTTATACATGTAGTGCAAATATACCCTCAGTCTATTAGACTATAACAATCTTACTTAGGGAAGAAATCATCAAATCAACACATGCTTAACTTAGATAACATGTTCCTTTTGTTTGTTTGTTTGTATTCATTCATTCATTAACAAAATAATAAGAATCGAACTTTCTACAAAACACTTACATGCTAGTATGCTACTGGTTCAATCACAGCCCCATTAGATTCTCTTTTCTTTATCTCTCTCTCTCCTTAAAGGCCATAGCTTTAGCCTTTATGTATATCTCTTCCTATGACTCTATATAATCTAGTTTAGACACAAACACAGAGACCCATCTCTTTGAAGACTCAAACTTAGAAGTTAGCAAAACGACAAAGACCGATCTATCTCGGAGCAATACACAAGCCATGTTTCAGATTGGGTCAAGCTCATTTTCCAATATTCCTTCTTCTCAATTTCTGCAGATTTAACAAGAAACAATATTGTTCTAATGTTTCTGGTATGTATCTGAAACAGAAAAAATGCATTAATCAAGAGATTGTACGTGGGCAAGAACTTACTCATCAAGGGAAACTTCTCATCTTCATCATCTCATTCAAGATCAAGGTAATTAGTCCCATGTTTATCCCATTCAAAAAAAGATCATGGTAATTATGTCTATTATTACTTTATTAGTCCTAGTAAATTGAATATTAAATTAATAGATATCCCTGGAATAACATTTTCTATTTTATTTTATAACAAAATTAATCTTATTTGGGATTACTGACTCAAACAAAGGCAATATGGTGTGTGTTTGTCTATATTTATGTCGTTTTGTGAATGTCATACATAAAATAATTTGATTCTGCAAGTTGGTTTGCTTTCATTTGTCTTCTTCGACAAAACCTTATCTTGAAGTTAGAAAGCTTTTACTCTTTCCACCACCTAAGAAATGTCAAATCTCAAATGTGTTACGAGGGAAAAAAAAGAAAAAAGAGAGGAGTTTAAGTTCAAAATTCAGGAGATACAAATTTGAACATAATTGTAAATCTAAACCCATTAAAATTACCTTGAAGTTGAAGTCATTGTATATAATTTTTTTTTTTAAGACTTTTCTTTTTTCTAAGTTATGTAAGTCCAACGTTCATTCTGTATATGTATAAGACCTTAATCTGGGAAAATAATCTACAAGTATTGCATTCTAGATTTAGAAATACAAGAAGTTTTACCTAATACTAAAACCTAATCTATAGTTGTCACATTGTAAAAGGAAGCTAGAAGGCAAAGTAGCGCTCATCACAGGAGGAGCAAGTGGGATTGGCAAAGCAACAGCCGGAAAATTCATCAGCCATGGAGCCAAAGTTGTCATTGCCGATATCCAACCGCAGAACGGGCAAGAAACAGCTCAAGAACTCGGTCCAAATGCTGCTTCTGTACAATGCGATGTGACCAAAGAATCAGACATTGCTAACGCAGTAGATTTCGCTGTCTCACTCCATACAAAACTCGACATTATGTACAACAATGCTGGTATTCCCTGCAGAACGCCTCCTAGTATCGTCGATCTTGACCTCAATGTTTTCGACAAGGTACTGATTTATAAGAACATCTGAAAGAACAGGTTTGGGTACACTCAGTTTTATATGATCTTCTTAATGCTACTGCAGGTAATCAACACAAATGTCCGTGGAGTCATTGTAGGAATCAAACACGCTGCTCGTGTAATGATCCCGCGTAAATCTGGATCCATCATTTGCACAGGGAGTGTCACAGGGATTATGGGCGGTTTAGCACAACATACTTACAGCATCTCAAAGTCCGCTGTTATTGGAATTGTAAGATCAACAGCTTCAGAACTATGCAAGCATAGAATAAGAGTCAACTGCATTTCACCCTTTGCAATCACAACATCATTGGTGATGAACGAAATGCGACAGATTTACCCCGGGGTAGATGACTCGAGGCTGATCCAGATAGTGCAGAGCACAGGAGTACTAGATGGAGAAGTTTGTGAACCGATCGATGTAGCTAATGCAGCGGTTTACCTCGCATCGGATGATTCAAAGTATGTAAATGGACATAATCTTGTGGTAGATGGAGGATTCACAACTGTAAAGAGTTTAGATTTCCCTGCACCTGATCAAGTGAAATAACAACAAACTCAGATTCATAATTTACAAACAAAATGTTCTTGAACCTTTAAAGTAAACTAAACTAGAGTAGATTAGAGTAGGCTGGTTTCAACTCTGTCAACAATCAAATTAATAGCTGCATTTGCAGATGTGAAAGCTCCATGGAAGCTTTCTTGGTAAGAAATGGAAGTTAAATCTTGAGCCATCTTCAACAAAATCTCTCCCATGTCCGTTTCTTTCTCTAGTAATGAAGTGTAGTAAGACTTAGCAGCTACTTTACTGATCTCCACATTGGTTGGCTCAGGGCAATACTCATCATCTAACCATTTGTGCAGAGTTACTCTCAACCATTCTGATTCCTATCAAGATCAGAAATCGTATGAATCATATCATCGAAGCAAACTTGAATCCAAAAGGTGTAAATTTATGAACAAACAGAGAACATTAGTATTCAAGCAAGCAACTTTTTAAGCAGAAACAGAGGAACCCTAAATCAGCATTCGAGTAAGCAATGTTGAGGAAATTTGAAAGTAGAAGCAGAGGAATTGCAAAACAATAAAGTTAATTGCTTGAAATTGACGTTTGATAGAAGGGAGAAAGCACCTCAATGGCCTTGGAAGGGAGCAACCACTCGTCTGGAATCTTGAGGGCTTGTACGACTGATTCTGGGTCTTCTTCTCCTTCATGGATCGAAGATTGAGTCCTTTGAAGTTTCAATGACGGAAATTTCGGCGCATATGTTATCGGAAAGCTGACGGATCTTCTCCGAAACGTCTCCGGGAAATACAGGTGTTTGGTAAATGAGGAAGGATGTGAGTAATCAAAGACCGATACGTTTTGGGTGACGTAAGAGCAAACACATGAGCTCATTCTTCGTTTTACGGTCTGTCACTTCACTTCGCTGATTATCTCAACTCTCAAGACCAAAACAAAAAAAAACAAAACTCTGTTTCGGTGGCTACTATTGAATTGAGCGAGGAAGATAAAGATGACGTCATATTTACATTAAAAGGCTATTCGTGACGTGGCCGCCTTATTCAGCGACATTCAAAATTGTTTAGCCAATAATATAGAACAAACTATTGCTAAAATTACATTAAACTTCGCTGATTGTTGCTAAAAGTGAATCTCTAAGATTTTAAATTTGGTTGACTATATATTTCTTTCTTATAAAAATTTCAACCATTTCTGTACTTACTAACATCGGTTTCCTCGAAATTATGAATTGTTTTTGAATAAAAAGGAATGTATTAAATATATAGATTATGATAATAAGATAAGTTTTTTTGAAAAATATAAAATGATTATTGAATACGGTAGTACGATATATCTCTAGTTCATGTTATAAATCATACAAAAAGAACCCAACCTCAAATAAAATTCTAAGAAAATAGTAAACAAGAACGCCAAAGGAGAAAACAAAAGAAATAACAATTGAAATGGAAGCAAAAAAACACCAAAACAAATCCTAATTATTGAATTTGTAAACAACAAATTCACTTGTCTCTTTTCTCTGATCACCTCTTTGTAAACTCTTCTTTCTTCTATCAATCTCTCTAACTCCTCCTTCATCTTCTCCATCGCTTCACCATTATCGCCACTCTTATACTCACCAACCACTTCAGACTCTGCATCTTCACACAACTCAGACCAAGACTCGTCGCAAGTTGATGAGTTATTATTATGTTTGGTTTTAATCAAAAGATCATGTTTTTGCGCCAACGAGCGATGCGAACGGTATAAATCTTCGACCATGGCTATGAGTTTTGGCCTTTTCTCGTAATACATCTCTGCTCGTTCCGCGAAAGAATCTGCTTCATCATCAATCACTTTCAGCATTTCTTTCGTCTTTGCATCAAGCTCTGGGAGTTCATGTTATAACAACTAAAATAATCAATGCATAAATAACAAGGGAGTGAGTTTTGTTGTGACTGTGCAAGATATGTTTTAGAGTTACCAGAGAGAGTAGAGTTAAGCCAAGGAGACGAATTTGATGTGTTGTGATTTTCACTAATCCACCACCACTTTGATGTCTCCTTCATCTCGTCTTAGCTCCTAATTTTTCACCTTGTGACAACCTACATGTAATGCACAAATAGAGATCTAAACGGTGCCGTATCAAACCTTATTTTATTCTCTTGTCTGCATCTTTTTCTCTTGTGGTTTAATGTTGTGTTATCACTTAGGAGTTAGGAGTTTACGTGGCCTCCTATTTATTTGAGTACGAACACGTACACATTTTAGTTGATGTGGCGGCGTAAGAAATTTTCTGATTTTGTCATTAGGTTTTCACTCTTAATGAATTGGGTTCCATGATAACTGTTAAGTTTGATAACGAGAGGTATATATTTAGGTGGGTTATTGAATATTGGATTTTACTGGAGTAGTTGAGTGTATTTTAAATTTAAAGAAAAATTTAATGTTATTTAATTGTGTATTTGAAAAAATACAATAACATCATTTGTTATTGGATGCAATATTTGTTGAATGTGTTTTAAAATACATTAAGGGTTGGTTATTGGATTGAGCTTTTATTTGATTTTAATAGATTTAAAGTTGCAGTTATTATAAAATCTAATTAATAGATTTTGATAAATGACAAGACTCAAATTTCATTGCTAATATTTTTTGTATGGATTATTTTGTATTTGCAAATCATTGAAAATAAAACAATTACCTAATATTTTAAAAATAGTTATAATAGAATAACCTTCATCAAAACATTTATAAGAAAAAAATCTATAAATTTCAATGTAAAATAAAAAAATATTTGTGCAGTCAACCAAAATATTCGATCTTGTAATAGTTGACCAATTATTTTGTAGTAGAACATGTAGAATATCCTATAGTGATAAATTCAACAAAATAATTGAAAATGCAATATATATTTCCAACGATATTCAATTTTCATAGGGTCAAAATTTTACATTGATAATTATTTTAAATTAATTAAATTAAATTTTAATCTGATATTTTGAGAATCTCTAGAAACAATTAAGAGAGCCTGAGGAGAGATGAAAGATATTAGAAATACTATGATAAGATGTAGTATTTCATTTACTCATATTTTAGTTAAAAGATTATATTAAAGTTTATTTTTATTAAAATACAATAAAATCATGTCCATGTTATTGAAAACACATGTTATTAAACATGGACATGATTTTATCGAAAACACAAGTTTGAGTCTTATCATTTATCAAAATTCATTAATTAGATTTTATAATAACTGCAACTTTACATCTATTAAAATCATATAAAAACTCAATCCAATAACATATTCTTCAAACCAAACGGAACTTTTATGTTAAAAGTTAAAAGTTAAAAGTTAAAACTGTTGGCTACTAAAATTAAGGGAAACAACAAAAAAATTCAAAAAATGTTTGGTAGCATGGGCTTTGTCCAATGAACAAGCCCAATATAATGAATTCTTCTGATCTGTAGTATCCTTAAACTATTGGTGGTTCTCTGAGAAAAAGATAAACTATAAGGGTATAGTAGCAATTTTAATAAGGTCGGCTATTCTCACTTCAGACTTCAGAGTCGCCGCGAATTACTATTAGGGTTCGTAATTTCTTCCCCTTTCTGGTAACTCGATCAAATCCCCAGAAAAAATCTGCCTGTGGAGTTTGTAGCTTGAAGAATCTCGCGAAAATGAAGAAATTTAATCAAAGAAATGAACAAGAGACTGATACAACGAATAGCTCCAAGTTGACGGAGATGAAGAAGAAGAAGAACATGAAGAGATTGGGAGGCGGTGGTCTTTCTCTTCAAACTTTTGCTAACTTGAAATCTCAAAACAATTGCTATAACCCTTCTTTGATCAGTAAGTGATTCAAATTGAAAATATCTCTCTTTTTAATTCTTTTATTATAAATTCTCATCCTTTTTGCATCGAAATTTAGCTAGCTACTTTATTTCTGCTTTAGGATTAGGAGGAACGTATTTAAGGATTATGAATTTAGGATTTAGGATTAGGATTATGTTATGAAATGCTACAATGTGGTTTGTTTTGTTTCCCCAACCTCTTAGCTTAATTGGTGTCTCTGTGATGTGTATCGATGATTAGAAGAAACTAGAAGATTCCAATTTCATTGACTATGTTTCTTCGGTGTTAGTGTTAGGCATCACAAGAGAGCTATTTGGAGTTCCTTAAAAGTTTGTTTCTTATTGTTTCATGGTTTTGTTGGGTTTTCCTTGTGAGACTTAGACTAGGCTTGAACAAAGATTGAATGAGTTTTCTTTTGCGCCTTTTCCCTTTTCAGAAAAGCAGAAAGAGTTCTACAAGAATGCAAAGTATGTGAGCAAGTTTAGGAAGTCGATGAAGCAGCAGAATATTCATGATCAGAATGAGACTGGAGAGAGTAGTAAGCAGCAGAATATTCATGATCATAATGAGACTGGAGAGAGTAGTAAGGTAAATGATAATGATGATGATGATAGACAGAAGGGTAAGCCTAAAAAGAGAATTGGTGTAGAGGATTTGTACAAGAAGACTAAAGAAGAGATGGATAAAGTAAGGTTGGAGAGAGAGGCGGCATTTCAGGAGAATAAGAAAGCGAAAGAAGAGGCTGAATCTCGGAGGAAAATAGCAAAGAGCAAAATGATGAGAAGGACTCAACATGGTCAGCCTGTTATGAAATATAGAATAGAGCATCTTCTCGAGCAGATCAAGAAATCTACTGGAATGGACTAAAGCGCTTGACTGGTACAGGTGGATACAGTGCAGATCAAGAACTGGAATGCTCGAAGTCGAAACCTTTCTTTCATCTCAGATACTGACCTATTTCCTTATTGAGATACTTTGAGGTAGCATTTGTAGTTTTTTTACAAGGCTTTGAGACTTTCCTTACTGTTTAGCTTATGAGTTTTGCTGTTTATTTACAAACTTTATGACTATAAAATCTTATAAAGTGACAACTTTTATTCCAAACTTTATTACAAACACAAGGTTTTGTTTAACAGAGTACAAGCTATGAAATGCTTCTATCACTGATATTCTAACATCTTAGTGAAAACAATATGAAGAGAAAAAAAATGGAAGGTAAATATCTCCCACACCAATGCAATAACAACTCAAAGATGGAAAGGAAGAAAAATGACTGAAGCAGCAAGTTTACTTTATGGCTAGATGAGAAACTCCGATCTCGGGATTCTTGTGTATTGTCCACACAAATTCAGGCATATCCAATCTTGGTCCTGCGACTGTTCTATATATGTATATCCTCTCAACTGGAGAGCTCTCAGGTCTTGTCTCTGGAGGATGTTCATCAATGACTTCGACATTGAGCCTTGGCATTTTCTGACTCAGAAGCTTGCAAGCACCAAAACTTACAAAGCAAGATGACAACCAAAGGGATCGCATGGTTTCTAGTTTCGAAGCGTTTTCCAGTAGTGCAGTGTCTCCAAAAGGGCAATCTCTTATCTCAAGCTTCTTTAAACTCTCACAGCCTGACAACAAGTGATGGAGCATCAAATCACTGTCTCCAGCAAATGCTACTGATAGCATCCTAACCTTCTTGGCATGTTTCGCAATGTATTTGAAGGCCTTGTCAGTGAGGAGACCAGAGACGGAGAGTCGTTGAAGATACTTGCATCGCTCAGCTATGGCTTTGAACCCTTTATCAAGTGGCTCATTTGTTTTGTAATCAGGAGCAAATGGCTCTATCACACAGAGACGGAAGCACTTGATATTCGGACCGTTTCTTGCTATGGTAATCAAAGCTGCGTTTGTGAACTGGACACAGAAATAGAGAACAGACTCAAGCTTTGGACAGCCTTGAGACACAAACACCAAGCCTTGTTCCGTCAGAGCTACGTTTGTTGCATCGAGATCTGGTACAGATGGAAACACCCTCAGCTCTCGCAGTTCCTTGCAACACGAAGCAACAGTTTCAAGACCTTTGTCCTCTATCAAGTCCATCACCTGCAGAAAATGTCTCATTAGTAAAAACCAACATAATTGGGAGACTCAAAAGAATCTTGAAAGTGAAGATCAAATCCAAAATACTAACCCATAGCTTCTGCAACTTCGAGCATCGACGAAGAAGCTCGACAAGATAAGGCATTCGGACAGTAGCGTAGCTTAAGTTCAACGAGGTAAGACCAGGACAGACAGAATAAAGAGCTGGAAGATACTCAGGGAGAACATCCCAGAGACCAGATAAGCACTTAAGTTGCTTACAGTTTGTAAAAGCTTCTGATAACTTTGAAAACGCTTCTGGTTTCAATTCAGCTGAGAAAGAACCTGTGCCGAGCTCAGTCAGTTGTGGAGCACGACGAAGTAAGCTCTCGAGTCCATCTACAGTCACAGCTGGATTCAACTTGAGAGACTTCAGGTCAGGACTTCTGCTCACGAGACGCTCTAAGTCTGAGAGTTTAACCTCAGAATCTAAACAAGAGTAGTCAAGAGAGACCAGAGAAGTTGAAGTTTCTGGGAAATAGCTAAGCCAATCTCCTCCTCGATCTTCAACTATGCATTCTCGTAGTTCCAACACTCTCAAGTTTCTATTTTGAAAATCAGACAAACACAAAAAAAAACCAAAGTTACTACTGTTATGAGATTTAAACTTACAAAAAGAAGAGTCTTTTATTAGTGTTGGAACCGAACCTGCAAGTAGCTGCAATAGCAGCGATACCATCAGTGGAGAAACCTTCACAAGAAGTCAACACAAGAACTTTAAAATCCTTAAACGAAGCAGCAATCAACTCCAAGCACTCATCAGTCACCACCATTCTCTTCAATCTTATCTCCTCAAGGGAAGGGCTTTTCTTAGCCATGGCTTCAATCCAAGGCCAAGCATAACCACCCCAACCATCAGGAACCAAATTATAGTCGGCGAAGTGTGGCTTCCCCTTCAAAGTTAAAGATCTCATCTCCGGGAACCGTCTTGCAACCGCAGCAGGAGTGATGGCATAACAGTTCCCGACAAAGACTCGCTTCCTAGTCTTCCTCTCTGTCTCGAACCATGACTTGCAGACCAGAGAAACTGAGTTCCGGTCCTCGTTGGAATCGATGAAGGAGATGATATGCTCAAGAACCTTAGATGGTAATCTGAGATTCATCGGAACAGAGACAAAGAGAGAGAGAGATGGGAAAAGGTTTGAGATTTGATGGAGTAAGAGTGATCTAAATCTAAAGAATTAAGCTTTTGGTATATATAAAAGTGTGCAAGTGGAGAAAGACAAGAGTATGACAAGACAAGAGAATCGAAGGAGACAATGCCCATGTGAGACCATTAATAAAGTTGAGCTTGCACCCTTGCACCCATGTGCGTCTACGTAGGTCTCACTAAGATAGTTAGTTGCCTTAATCATAATTAGATCACTGATCATCACATGTGTAGTCTCTTTGTTATGATTCGTGGATCTAATTATTTTTAGAATACCCAATTCACATATCATCTCAGATTTGGTTAATTAGTAATTTACTTATGATTTGTCTTACAGTAAGTTTTTTCTGTTTAAAAATATAAGTGACTATCGAAATTTAAAATTTATTTGCAGAGTATTTTATTTTATTTTATCGACATATCATACCACTGTTTATAGTTAGCTAAATAATTAAAAAAATACTTAGTAGTAATATTTTTTTAATAATATAACAGATGATTAAAATATATATATATATCTTACCGCTATTTTTAACCAATCAATTTACAACTGAACTACTTTGCATAACGTATCACCATTTTTGGACGTTAAAAACATTTTTATTATTCTTTTTTTACAGAAACATTTTTATTATTCAATCCGAGAAGATGTGGCAAGCTACATAAGTGTCACACTAGTGTTATCATTTCTTATAATCACAAGTGTTTTTTTTTAAGTAAAGGGTTTTCATATTGAAATATTTTTGGTTTTTTTTTTTACAAAGCATAAGTACTGGATGAGTAGCAAAGAAGTTTATGATCCCAATTGGTCTAAGTTCCTAAGCTTTACTTTTGGTCTCACATTGGTTGAGAATTGAGATTATGTGGAGATAGATGCTGAAAAAGCCATATTTGGGTTAGTGAAAAGGTGAAATGGAGCCCCAAAAAAAAAGAATAACTTCTTGTCTTATGTACACGTGTCACATATCCAACAAGAGAAAGATGTGTCTGAAGCTCCGTCGCTCGCATGGCGAACCCTCTTACTCCATGAGTTGGTTTTAACCAATCTCACTAAACCAAGAAAAACGCCGTCGTTTTATTGATCAATCAACAATGCTGATGAAAAGTCTTCACTTGTTGTCTTCCTCAATCCTCCACCGCTTCGCTTCTCGCAGCATCGCATCTTTGTCTTCTTTACCCAGAAGAAGAAATCTCGTCCGTACACATAATCCTTCGTTTTCTTTCCCTTTCCCACCGATTCTCTCTAAACCCATTTCGTCAGGCAAGGTCTTAGCCATGGCGGAAGAGACTTCTTCTTCGACCTCGTCCACATCTCAGAAACATACCAACCGTTTAGCCGCCGAACGGAGTCCTTATCTTCTTCAACACGCGCATAATCCGGTAATCAATTTGCCCTCGTTATCTCTCTCTTTTTTTTTAAGTATTCTTCTTTTCTAATATTCATACATGGTCCTAGAGATAAAGAGAACGCATATGTTTTCAATTAAGACAGCTTCAGTTTCAATTAGCGTTGCAATTAGTTAAGTCATAACTGGTTTAGTTTGTAGATAACTTTCATTATTAGCTCAAAAGCATCGAGCTTTTTTAATTTTCTAGATTCATTGATTTTATGGTTTATGTGAAAAAGGTTGATTGGTATCCATGGGGAGAAGAAGCTTTTGAAGAAGCAAGGAAGAGAGATGTGCCCATCTTCTTATCAAGTTGTTTACTTTTATCCTCTATTGATCATTTTAATTGCTGTTGGATTATATGTCGTTAATGACTTTAGTTTTATGACACTAATTTTGGTTCCCTTTTGTTTTCAAAATCTCTTTTATATGGAATCTTGAAGTTGGATACAGTACCTGTCACTGGTGAGACTTGAATATTTTTTTTTGGATTTTGAGTTTGACTTCTTCTTTTACTGAATTGAAGGAGTAAGCGAATGAATGACATATCAAAGATTCTGGATTTATTAGTATAAACACTGTTCTTACCTCATAGAAGTAAGAATTTTTGTTCTTGTATAAGATGTCAAGGTAGAGAAGCAGAGCAAGAATGATCATATTTCCTGTTTTGAAATGTATTTTTGAGTACATGTTAAACCTTTTGTCAGGTGCCATGTGATGGAAGTTGAGTCATTTGAAGATGAAGTGGTGGCAAAACTCTTGAACGATTCGTTCGTTAGTATCAAGGTTAGAGTTTAAGGCGGAAAAATCTATTCGGGCTGTGGATTTAAAATGACATTTTGCTGCACCATATCTGAGCTGGTTGCTGTTGAAGCATTTTGCCAATTGTTTTTTAATATGTCTGCTCAACAGGTGGATCGAGAAGAGCGGCCTGATGTCGATAAGGTAAACCACTCTCTATAACAGAAGAGCACTTTAAAGAAAGTACTCTTGACTATATTCATGGACTTACAATTCTTTTTTACTGGCACTTTTAGGTTTATATGTCGTTCGTCCAGGCTCTTTATGGTGGAGGCGGGTGGCCATTGACGGTCTTCCTTTCACCTGATTTGAAGCCATTAATGGGTGGAACCTACTTTCCTCCAAATGACAATTCTGGAAGACCAGGATTCAAGACTGTCCTTAAGTAAGAAAAACCCATTCATTCTTGTTGTCTTAAGTAAGCATTGATGGTGAAATTGTTTTTTTTTTTGTTTTTAGTGAAGAAAAGAGTATGCATCTAGAAAAATGTGCTCTTAGTGAAAAACTATTGTGATTCAACTATGTTCTCCTTATTTTCTTTGGCTTTGGTTTAGGAAGGTGAAAGACGCGTGGGACAGTAAGAGGGATATGCTTGTGAAGAGTAGTACATATGCTATTGAAGAACTGTCAAAAGCTTTGTCTGCAAATGCTGAAACAGATAAATTGCCAGATGGGCTTTCTCGGTCGGCTGTGAGTATATGTGCAAAGCAAGTATGACTCGACTCTAGTGTACTCATAGAAAAATGAGTGTGATTGATACATCAACTTGAAGAGGCCTTCTAACATTGAGTGTTTTTGTTCAAGCTTTCGCGAAGCTATGATTCAGAATTCGGTGGGTTTGGATCTGCACCAAAGTTCCCGAGGCCTGTTGAGATCCAGCTGATGCTTTATCATTCTAAAAAGTTGAAGGAATCTGGGAAAACTAGTGAGGCTGATGAAGACCAAAGTATGGTTTTATTCAGCTTGCAAGGCATGGCAAATGGAGGGATGCATGATCATATTGGAGGCGGGTTCCATAGGTACAGTGTCGATGAATGTTGGCATGGTGAGACTTCAGATAGTAATCCTACAGTATCCAACAGATGAAAAATACTTGAAGTTGATGCATTTTGCTTCTTTTTTATTTCTTTCTGGTGCAGTTCCGCATTTTGAGAAAATGCTTTATGATCAAGGGCAACTAGCTAATGTCTACCTTGATGGTTTTATCATCACCAAGGATGTTATGTATTCTTATGTGGCAAGAGACATCCTTGATTATCTGAGAAGAGACATGATTGCACCTGAAGGTGGAATATTTTCAGCTGAAGATGCCGATAGCTTTGAGTTCGAAGGCTCAAAGAGAAAGAAAGAAGGAGCTTTCTACATATGGACCTGCGATGAGGTTCTTTTCTCTGATATATTCATCAGCTGAATCGGGTTGCCCCCTCTGTATACTGACATTTCTTATTTTGTGTGTGTTTGGTTTCAAGATTGATGAAGTCCTCGGGGAAAATGCAGATCTTTTCAAGGAGCATTATTATGTTAAGAAATCAGGTAACTGCGATCTTTCGAGCATGAGTGACCCGCACAATGAATTTGATGGGAAGAACGTGTTGATCGAAAGAAATGAGCTCTCTGCCATGGCATCAAAGTTTAGCCTCTCCATTGAGAAGTATCAGGAGATTTTGGGTGAATGCCGAAGAAAGCTTTACGATGTCAGATTGAACCGACCTAAGCCTCACCTAGATGATAAGGTAATCTTCTTGGAATTCTTTTGTTGTCTTCTTCTACTGTTTCTTCAGCTTTGTTTAACTGTTTAAGATTTCTTTTCTTAGATAATCGTGTCATGGAACGGTCTTGTTATCTCGTCTTTCGCAAGAGCTTCCAAGATTCTTAAGGCTGAGCCTGAAGGCACCAAATACTGCTTCCCTGTCGTGAATAGTCAGGTAATGAACACTACAACCCTCCCTTCGAATTCTTTTTCTATGGTTGATTCTTCTTATTTAAATTCTCATTTACAGCCAGAGGATTACATAGAAGTTGCCAAGAAAGCAGCTCTGTTTATCAGAGAGAATCTCTATGATAACCAATCTCGCAGATTACAACACACTTACAGAAAGGGACCATCTAAAGCTCCTGCCTTTTTAGACGATTATGCTTTCTTGATCTCTGGTTTGCTCGATCTCTACGAGAATGGAGGTGGGATCGAATGGCTTAAATGGGCGATTGAACTTCAAGAAACCCAGGCAAGTGAAATCTCTATACTAGCTTGATTTGTTAAAGTTTTTGATTTTGGTTTTAAAAGTTAAAAACATTTTAGGATGAGTTATATCTTGATCGAGAAGGAGGAGCCTACTTCAATACTGAAGGAGTAGACTCATCGGTTCTTCTCCGTGTAAAAGAAGATCATGATGGTGCAGAACCTTCAGGGAACTCTGTTTCTGCTATCAATCTTGTGAGATTAGCTTCCATAGTCGCCGGAGAAAGAGCTAACTCGTACCTTAACACTGCACAGCATCTCCTGGTAAACAAAGAAACAACTAACTCCATTTGCTATTCATCTTTACACATCGAGTCTTTTTAACTAAAGATTACTGAGTCTCTTTGTTGTTATTTTTGCAGGCAGTCTTTGAATTAAGGTTAAGAGAAATGGCGGTGGCAGTGCCATTAATGTGCTGCGCTGCAGATATGATCTCTGTTCCATGGAGGAAACAAATTGTATTGGTTGGATCTAAGTCTTCTGAAGAGCTTAACAACATGCTTTTTGCAGCACACTCGCTCTATGATCCTAATAAAACGGTAAGGGTTTCAAATGAACCAAATTTCCTGATTCAAGATTTGTGATTTTGGGTGGTTTTACTTGGCAGGTGATTCACATAGATCCTTCGAGTTCTGATGAAATGGAGTTTTGGGAAGTGCATAACAGTAATGTAGCTGAGATGGCAAAGAAGAACAGAAACTCAGAGAAAGTGGTGGCTCTTGTTTGTCAACACTTCACTTGTAGTCCTCCTGTCTTTGACTCTTTTTCTCTCATTCGCTTACTCTCCAAGTAAACAAAAAGAGATTCCATGTTCTAATCGTTGCTTGTGCCGTAAGGAACAAGATCTAATCTGCTCTGTAACAGAGTTGATAAATAAAGAAGATAAACCAAACTTGGTATGAGTTTTGTTTTGGTTGAAGTAAACCAGAAATGGCATCTAACATTTTGACTCTACACTCTGCTCCTTCTACATTCAATTTCTTCTCTCATCGTCTCAATCCTTCTCCGAGTTTCTTCACTCTTCACTGCATTGTCCCGTAAAAAGATCTGATTTTAACTTACGATGTTCAGTCTCAATCGAGAAAGAAGTTCCCGAAACCGAAAGACCTTTCACTTTCCTCAGAGACTCAGATGGTGATACTCAATCTTCTTCTTCGTCGTTGGTTAGGGCTCGTTTCGAGACAATGATACGAGGTGTTCAGGATAAAGTCTGTGAAGCCATTGAAGCAGTTGAAGGAGGTCCCAAATTTAAAGAAGATGTTTGGTCACGACCTGGCGGAGGTGGAGGAATCAGTCGTGTTTTGCAAGACGGAAATGTATGGGAGAAAGCTGGAGTTAATGTCTCTGCGGTTTATGGTGTTATGCCTCCTGAAGCTTCTAAAGCCGCCTCGTCTGACCAAAAACCTGGTCCCGTTCCGTTCTTTGCCGCCGGAATCAGCTCGTTACTTTCTCTTTTCTATCTCACATTCGTCGACATTGCTGTTGAATTGGTCTTTTAAGGTTGATCGTACATTCATGTCGTATTCCAGGTTTTGCATCCTAAGAACCCTTTTGCTCCGACTCTGCATTTCAATCATCGCTATTTCGAGACTGATGCTCCAAAGGGTAAAACTTTAGTTCTCTTAGAGAATTGTAAAGTTCAATTTTCTTGGCTGGATAAAGCATTTGATTGCGAATTTTCACTTGTAGATGTCCCTGGAGCTCCGAGGCGATGGTGGTTCGGTGGTGGGACTGATTTCACACCTGCTTATATCTTTGAAGATGACGTCAAGCACTTTCATTCGGTCTTTAAACTTAATCCCTTGTTCTGAAAGTTTGTGATCATGGAGTTGCTCATTCAAAAACTTTCTTTTGTAGGTTCAAAAACAAGCCTGCGACAAATTTGATCCGTCCTTCTATCCTCGGTTCAAGAAATGGTGTGATGACTACTTTTACATCAAGGTATGCAGTTAATTTAACGCCATTCTGATTGTTCTTTGAGATCTTAGCATTTTTGTGGAACTAAAGACCTTAGGTTTAGAGTCGTGTACGTGTATGTGTAGTAGGGATAGATAGATTAGAGGCTTAGAGCCTACACGTTTGGTTAGGTTGATGCAGTGATAAGTTGTTGCTTATGGTTTGAATACACTGAAAATTTCACGGTCTTGTCTGCAGCACCGTGATGAGAGGCGAGGGCTTGGAGGGATATTTTTTGATGATTTGAATGATTATGTTCAGGAGATGCTTCTGTCATTTACCACTGGTAGTGACCAAGAGAAAAGCTTATGAGATTTTGTTTTTAGAAACTTCTTAGTTGGCTGATTCGAATAGTGAGCTGATTTTTACAGAATGTGCAAGCGCAGTGATACCAGCTTATATACCTATAATAGAGAAACGTAAAGACACACCATTTAACGATCAACATAAGGCATGTCACTATCCTATCCGCAAGATGGGAATACGACAATGTCAAGTTTCTTATCATATTATCCTCATCAAGAAACTAAATCAGTAAATCTTGGTTCATTTTAGCTGAGTACTGATGGTGTTTCTCTCTTGTTATGGATGGAGAAACCGGAAGAAGGAACTGAAGAATGGAAGCTATTAGATGCTTGTATCAATCCAAAAGAGTGGATTTAGTTAATTTTGCCGTAATAATTCTCATTGATTCTTCTGTTAATTTTTAGGTTAAAAAGGTAAAGTCTAATGAAGGAGTAAGAAAAAAGAAAGTGTAATGAAGATAATATGAACATGCGTCTTACACTGTAAATTAGCGTCATCTCATCATGAGTTACTGACAAAAGAAAGTTCATGATGATGATGATGGAGTATAGTATTGTACTATCTAGTGATGATGATGATGATGATGTTAAAAAGTATTTCTACTGACACAGTTAAATTAAAAACTAAAAAAAAGCCACTTGCTCGGTAAATGTTCACGAGACAGAACATAACAAAACAACAACACAAAATTGTTTCAAAGTTTCAACCAATCAGTCTTGTGATATGTTAAAAAATATTTCGGATTAAGCATACGTCACTGTCTTAATTCAAGAAACGCCCGTGATTTTCATTCAAATCTCCAAACAAAAAACGCCGTCGTTTTCTTCTGTCTCTAATTGCGACAAAGAAACAATTTAGTCCCCGGATATACATACATAAATTGTGGTACCGTATACATACACACACACAAGTTGACAATGTTTTAAAGAACCAAAGCAAAGCAAAGGAAGATATTTTATTTTAAATCAATTGACGTCACAATCTGGCATATCTAATCCATGTCTGTAACATAAAAAACAAAAAATTGAATTCCCCCAAAAAGTAAGGGGAGAGAGATAAAGACTGTGTACCAATCAATTTCTTTTGAAAGCAGGTAAAGATTTTAAATTTAGAGCTCAAAAAACCCAAATGTGTACAGCTGGATCCAATCCAATGCAATGAAAACATCTTAGCTGTAAAATGGTCCATCTCTATTCTCTTTTTTTTTTCTCCTTCATTATTGCACCCAAGAAGAATCAAATTATATTCATTTACTCTTCCTCTATCTCTCTATAAAAGCAATTAAAGTCTCTGTTTTTTTTTTAGATAGAGAGAAGCATAAATTCTTGTCCTCTGTGTAGTACTAAGTGGAGCCCCACTGAGTGATGCCTTCACAGTAACGGCTACATTTCCCAACTCTCTTCCTCTCTTGTTTTGAGTGATATTATTTCATCTTTACGAAGATGGGTTTGTTTTGTCCATTTATTAATGTCCTAATTCACACGTCGAATCCTACGTGGCATCTTACTCCATTGCATGCCAGCTCATTCTCACTCACACTACCCTGCCTTTATAAAGGCCGAGTCTTTCTTTTGTCTCCTTCATTGAGTCAAGTGTGTGAGACTGTAGGGTGAAAGTTTAAGTAACAGAGAGAGAACTAGAAAAAAGAAAATAAAGGAAAATGGTGGGTTTGGAATGGTTCAAGTGTATAGTGATGATAATGCTATGTGTTATCTCTTGTGGTGGTGGACCTGTTTTAGGAGCTAAGTTTGAGGAGCTTTACCGCTCTAGCTGGGCTATGGATCATTGTGTTAACGAAGGAGAAGTCACAAAACTCAAGCTTGACAATTACTCTGGTACTTTATTCAACTAAACCCTTCTTCTCTCTGTTTTTCATGGGTTCTAATTCTTATGGTTGTTTATGAATCTTTTCAGGAGCTGGGTTTGAATCGAGAAGCAAGTACTTGTTTGGTAAAGTCTCTATCCAGATTAAGCTCGTCGAGGGTGACTCAGCTGGAACCGTCACTGCTTTCTACGTACGGAACAAACCCTTCTCTTGCTCTGTTTTTGAACCTAGATTGAACGTATAATGTTTTCTAACTTTGTTTTCTCTTACAGATGTCTTCCGATGGTTCTAACCACAACGAATTCGATTTCGAGTTCTTAGGGAACACTACCGGTGAGCCTTATCTAGTCCAGACTAATGTCTATGTGAACGGAGTTGGAAACAGAGAGCAAAGACTCAGTCTTTGGTTCGATCCCACCACTGAGTTTCACACTTACTCAATCCTCTGGAGTAAACGTAGTGTTGTGTAAGTTCTCTCTTAAACAAAGTCTCAATGATGATAATTTCTTATAAGCCCATTTTAATGATTTATTTAAAATTGCAAAAACAGATTCATGGTAGACGAAACTCCAATCCGATTCCACAAGAATCTTGAAGATAAAGGTATCCCATTTGCTAAAGATCAAGCAATGGGAGTTTACAGTTCGATTTGGAATGCAGATGATTGGGCAACACAAGGAGGTCTTGTTAAAACTGATTGGAGTCATGCTCCATTCGTTGCTTCTTACAAAGAATTCCAAATCGATGCTTGTGAGGTTCCAAACACAACTGATCTAAGTAAATGTAGTAATGGAGATCAGAAATATTGGTGGGATGAACCAACTGTCTCTGAGCTAAGTCTTCATCAGAATCATCAGCTTATTTGGGTTCGAGCTAATCATATGATTTATGATTATTGTTTTGATGCTACTAGGTTTCCTGTTACTCCTCTTGAGTGCCAACATCATCGTCATTTGTAGTTTTAAAAAATCTATCTTCTTTTGTAACTTAGTCAAGATCAAGAAAATTGGGATCAAGAGATCAATCATGTGGCTCTTTGATGATTCTGTTTAATGTATAAATAATCAATTTTCTCCATTTGATTTTGGTGAATTTGTTTTTAATTTGGTCTTAAGTCTTAACAGAAAATGCGAAAAATATGGAAACAATCTCAACGCACTTATCGTTAATGACTTTTAGGGTTTGTTTTGAATGTTTCATTCCAAAGATAACAAAAAAAGCAAAAAATAACTAACACTCTTTTAACAATGGAAACAAGATCTGGGAAACGGAGGAAGAAGAAAGAAGAAGCTAATACGTTTTTTGTAGAAGATATTATCAAAGTAGATAGAATCAGTGACCTCTCTGATCCTCTTCTTCATCAGATTCTTCTCTTACTTCCTCTAAAAACCTCAGCGAAAACGAGCACACTTTCGAAAAGATGGAGATCTCTCATTCTCTCATTGCCTGATCTTGATTTTACCTCCAATAACGAATCGAAATCTATCTCTTCTAACTCTATTTACCAAGTGCTTTCTCTTCGTCATCATCGTGACTCCAACAATCTCAGATCACTTCGTTTTCGCCTTCCCATCACTTTCACGAGTCTCAATTCTTTGATACGTTTAGCTGTTACTCATGAGGTTCAAGATCTTGATATTGAAGTCACTACCAAAGATTACTTTAACTTCCCTCGTTGGATTGTGACCTCTCAAAATTTAAGAGCTTTGAAGCTAAAATCAACTTACCCTGGTTTTAGATTACCTCCTTCATCATCAATCCTTGGAGGTTTTCAAAAACTTACTTCACTCTCTTTATCTCTTGTGATTCTACACAACCAACCTTGTCTCTCAGATTTCTTCACTGATCCAAGATTTCCTCTTCTAGAGAAACTAACCCTAGAATATTGCTTTGGACTCAAGGAACTTAAGGTCAGTTGCCGTCTTCTCCAAGAGTTTTCTCTTATGAACTCTTTAGAACTTGAGGGCTTAGAGGTTTCTGGTAATAAGCTTCAGAAACTTAAGATTGTGAGTTGTTTCCATTCATACTCAGAAAAGAACTTTGTGAAGATCAACACACCGAACCTCAAAACTTTCCTATGGAATTTAAACGCAGTCACTACTAGATTTCATTTCTTGGACAAGTTAGTTTGTCTGAGAAAAGCTTCCGTTGGAGTGTTTTTTCTTCCTCAAGATCTCAATTCTCAGACACAGAGGTTATTCACTCTCTTGTCAGGTCTCTCTAATTCCTATAAACTACAACTTGGAAATCAATCCGTAGAGGTATATACACATATTTACACTTTCTTCTTCTGCAGTTTGCTCTTTGCTTCACAGTTTTTACTAATGCTGTGACAGGTTTTGTCAAGCAAGAAGGGACTATTAAAGAATCATATTCTACCGTTTCACAACATAAGAAACTTGGAACTGCAAACACGTTTTGACACACACAATGTTCAAACACTGTCATGTCTGTTCAAGAGCTGTCCAAAGCTAAACATACTTATCCTCAAAATTATTAATGATCAAACAAGTGAAAGAAGGGTAAGTATTGAAAGAAAGAAAGAAAGCTCTCTTTGTTTTTTTTTTCCCTCTTTCTAGATTTAAATGAATTGTCTTTGATTTTTGCTTATGTTTTTCAGCAATGGAATAAGGACTTGTGGGATATGTCTAACTCAGAGATTCAGTACCGGAAGTCTCAAACCTATGAATTGGAATCTTTCTTGAACCACTTGGAATTTGTGGAGATTCATGGATTCTTAGAGTGCGAGAACGAAATGAGCCTTGCAATCTTTCTGCTGAGACATGGAAAGGCTTTGATCAAGATGACACTTCGATCTAGTTTCCTCTGTAGAGACTCACTCCGGAGACAAATGATAAGGTCACAGCTAACGGGATTCTCCATGGCTTCTTCCAAAGCCAAAATATCATTCCATTGAAACTTTCTGCATTATCTTTGTTTCAGGACTCAGGTTGATTAGCTATTACAGTTTATTTTTCTGTTGAAGTCTTATGTTTATTGAGAATAAATACAGAAAAGCTAGCGAATTAGCTCAAGTGAATGTTGAGAGCTATTATTATCTTCCATCTTCAAGAGTTATGGTAAGCTCATTTTGGGAGCAAGTTTCTGGTTTGGTAGATGAAGAAGCTTTGCTTGATGAAGGGCAACGTCTAAGGACATAAGCTGGTTGTTTTGGATTTGGAAGAGTAGCAGCTTCGCTGCTTCCAAGCATGAAAACAACATTTGACATTGTTGGACGATCATTAGGATCTTCTTGTATACAAAGCAGTCCTACGTTCAAGCACTTCAAGAATTCCTCGGCTTTGCATGTTTCCTGCAAAGCCTGATCCAATAACTCAATCCCTCTTTCTGCTTTCCAGAGATCCCACGCCTGCACGTTTCAATATACGTGTTTCTCAGTCAAGTTTTTAAACAAGTAATGTGCATGAAAAAGTTTAAAGTCTCAGATCCCTCACATAGCCTAGAAGGCTTAATGATTTATCAGGTTTATAAAACCCAGTGTTCTTCTTCCCGCTTATAGTCTCAATCACAACCACGCCGAAACTAAAGACATCAGATTTGAATGAGAAAAGACCTTCTAGAGCATACTCTGGAGACATGTATCCACTGCAATCAAAGGACATTAAAATGTTTTAGTTTACGATAAGTGCTATAGAAAATGGGATGCTAAGGAAAATTGAAGTGTTAAGAACTTACTAGGTTCCAACAACTCGATTAGTATTGGCTGAAGTTTCACTGCCTCCAAATATTCTAGCCAAGCCAAAGTCAGAAATCTTGGGATTCATCTCCTCGTCTAAGAGAATGTTGCTTGTTTTCAGATCCCTGTGGATGATTCTCAGTCTAGAGTCTTGATGCAGATAAAGAAGTCCCCGAGCGATTCCTAGAATGATATTATAACGCATCTTCCAATCTAATTGCTGGCACAACTTTCGGTCTGAGCAAGAACCAGATATTTTGTATTAAGAACTGAACTGAAGAAAGACTTATTAGAGAAATGACAAGGCTATCGGCTTACCAAAAATGAAGAAATCTAAGCTTTTGTGTGGCATGTATTCATACAGTAACAGTTTTTCTTCTCCAGCAACACAGTAACCAAGAAGTCAAACAAGATTCCGGTGTTGGAGCTTGGCAATCAAAACAACTTCATTCTTGAATTCCTCCAGTCCTTGACCCGAGCAGCGAGATAGCCTTTTCACAGCAATCTCTTGATCTCCAGGAAACATGCCCTGAGTCACACAAGGCATGAAACATTTTAAGTTTCTATTAAGAGAGAGTCTAAAACCAAAATCAGATCGAAAGATGAGAAACACATTCAAACCTTATAAACCGGTCCAAACCCTCCTTGGCCTGGCTTGTTTGCACTTGAGAAGTTGGATGTTGCAAATAGGATGGTCTCAAGCTCAAAACAAGGAACATCTATACCTTGAGTATCATCTTGTTTAAACCTTCCCGATTCAATCAAATCTTTGATATGTCTCTCACTGTCACATATATGAAGTCCTCTTGGTATGCTTCCTAGTTCCTTGTTTACTTTTCTTCTTTGCAAATATACATAAGAAGCAGTGCTTGACAGAACAACAAGAATGGCTGCACTTGTAAAAGTCACCACAATGATCAAAACCACCGGTGTTTTAGCTTCCCCATATCTTCCTCGAGCTCGTTCTACATGAGAGCCATCATTAAACAAAACGATACATCTTTGCACTTAGAATTTGAAACGGGTTTTTTTTTTCTCATGACTTTACCTTGAGTGCAGTTTAGACTGAATCCATCCCACTAAAAATCATGATTGCAGAAGCACCGCCTCTTCCCGTCTCTAGATTTACTGCAAGATGAATTAGGCCAGTCTTTACATTCTGCAGATAAAGAGCAAGTTGGCTCAAGCGGAGGATCCCAATGAATCTCCACTTCAGTTCCACCAGTAACCATATCTGCATTGCACTTCCCCATGAGATGAATCTGTGAGTATCTGGATTGATACTTGTAACATTGTATAAGCTGTTAGATACTTTGAAAATGGCTTGACCAGTCGACATATTGCAGTTGAAACTAAGGTAGCTACTGTCGCCACATCCAGGAGCCATGCTCAAAGGATAAGGAATAATATTCGTGCCGCAGGTCATACAATCTCTACTGGTCGACTCTGCAGAATTTAACAGCAATTTAACCATCAGAAATTATATATCCTTATGCATTTTAAAAGCATTTCATATATTTCGAAATCAATAGAGATTGTTTACCTATATCAGGAACGGCTACACGAATGAATATGTTGCGGCTACCTAAATAGCCTTCCTTGAGATTATTGAGATCCTCCAACCAAATCCAGCATTTGGGATTGCTTTGAAGTGTATCAACTTCTTCATATGAGTAAGCTTGGCATTGGCAATTGTTCAAACACTCTGCTCTGCATTCTTTTTCATTATGTGTATCGAATTGCGAATCCGGACTTCCTACTTCAACCACACTCAGGTTCAAGAACATTTCTCCCACCACAACACCATCTTTACCACAGATCTTTGACTCCCTGGAACATCCACCAGAAAAATCTCCCTTGTCCCATTTCTCCAAGAAATTAGGCCTAAAACCTGGAAAGCACTTACACATCTCCTCATTCTTGCTGTTACAGCTACCGAAATTTCCACAAGCATTGTAGACACTACATTCATCTCTAGGTTCAGCCCAAATCTGTGCCCAGAATTTTTCTCCATCTAACCTGAAGTACTGAGCTTGACCAGAGGAACTCATGATAAACCTTGTATTGGTATACAAAGATTTGAAGAGAGGAGGCACAGAGGCATTGTGAACAGTTACAGTCTCTGTGAAATTGGAAAGAAAGTAAGAAATTGCATAAGGCATCTCGTCGGATCCGATGAATTTACCCGAAATTCCGGATTTCCAGTATCTCATTGATCTTTTCCAAATGATGAACTGCTTGTCTTCTTCTTGATTCATCTCAAAGGTGAAATTTCCAGGTGATGGATCGTTGAAGCTTCTCCATGATGATAAAGTCATATTCTCATCCATCCTCATTCCAGGGAGAAACGTATCAGTAGGATTCTGAAAACTCTGCCATACCACATTTGCTTCATCTCCATCTCTCATCAACACAAGATTACCATTATCCATTAGCTTTACCGTTCTCTGCGCAGAGACTGAGGAAGGTTCAACATCGGTGTCCCAATATACTCTTCCCTTTGAATCAATGACTTCAAGATCTCCATCTTTAGAGATAATGAGAGTTCCAGAACGATCAAGAACTGGAGCTTCACGGTTTGCTACCCAAACAACAGTAAGTGGATGTAAATGGTGAAACCAAATCCCCAAGTACCTTTTTCCATCGAAGCTTCCATTAGGAGTGAAGAAGCCGAGCTCGAATCTCTGACCAGCTGAAACAAGAGTGTCTCCGTGGCTATCATTGATCAATGTTGAACCTTTGAGCAATGTCATGGATTCTTGAACTGCAACAAAGCAATCTAATCCACAAACATTCAGTAAAAACATATAGTAGAAGACAGATAGTATCATTTCTCTGACCAGTACAGACCATGTCTTACTCATCTGATATCTCCATTTTGTCTTCTTAACAAACTCAAAGCGTGTCCGAAGAAAAAAAGAAAAAAGTTTGCCTCAACGTCAACGAGAGACCCACCTCGAAAAGTATATATGTGGAACGCAGCTAATGATGTGTTTTAACTTTTAAGATGTTTCCAAGAAAAAGCAGAACAAGTCTCACTTGAGCATCTGAACCAAAAGCCATGAAAGTAGTAGATACTACTCTACACTCTCTTAGCTACCGTATGTATATATACTGAAAGTGATCAGTCCACGCACTTTGTGTCACTTTTTCGGCGATGGATCTACATATAGTTTAAAAAGGATCCAAAAATACGTATTTTATGTATTTGTTTTTTAAGGTGACAGAGACAAAGGGGATACCTAAACATGAATTATTGGGAAAAGGAGACACTGGTGTTGAAGAAGTCAATCTTTTGTCCTTATTGGTTCTTTTAAAAGAGTGGAGATTGACCCTGCAAACTTTGTTAACCAACTTTTTTCCGGAAATTTTGTGAGTTTTGACAAATGCAGGATTCTTGTCTTTGAAAAAAAATTTTTGATTTAAAAAACGTAAAAGGCAGCTTCAGCTCTGATTAAACAAAAGAGAGTTGTAACAATGTCAATATGAAACATTACTGTTAAAAGTAGATTCACAAACATCAATAGGGTTTAGCACTGAAACAACTTCATCTCGTGCCTTGTTTGTTTATTCCTCTGGATGTTTCATAGATATATACCTTTAAAGGGTATAGCAGTTTCGAGTTCCTAGATGAAAATCCTTTTGCTCACAGGTATTGTTTTTAGCCTTCTTCTTTATGAGAGTTGGATTGGTTCACCACATAGACTCTTTAACTCCTCTTCCAAGACTTTATGCAAATTTGCTTCAGTTCGCCGATAAATCCATGCATTAGCATCACGGTCCCAGTCGAATCTAGAAGGGCCACTGCACCAAAACAATATGGAAAACAAAAGGAAGAATGAAGATGACATCAATGTAAATCTATGATGTGGAAGCACAAGGTCAAAAAGGTTTCGTTTTTCCAATGTCAATACAAAAAACTACCAGATACAGCAGAACAAGATGATGATCGAATGCTAAATTCATTCGATTTAGACACCTAAAGTTAGCAACTTTCAAAAGAAAAGCAAGAATCTTTACCTCACAGGTGAAGACATCCAGATTTGTCGATTAGGAGTTTGCTTATTCAGTACATATGTGCCTAAAGATCCAAGCTTAAGTGTAAGAACTTCATTCTGTTGAAAACATCAAAAGAACTGACTTTAAGCACATACGGATTTCGAAAAATAGAGACAAGATCGTGTAAATGCATAAAAAACATTTATCTTTACCCCATAATCTATGTCAAACCCATCAATCTGAACAGTATCACCATAATCCTGAACATGAATCATCTTGTCCCAGTAAGACATTGTAACTAGGAACAAAGTATATAATGCTATTACAATCTAAAAGTCTTCAGCTTTAAATACCTCGATTTTCTCAAGAAGATCATCTATAGTGAAGTTGGCTAATCTGTGAAACTCATCCTCCTGCAAAACCGAACTGTTTTTTTCTTTCCATTGGTTCATGATTTTTAATGAAATTAATGAATCAGATACAATAAAGGAGATCAGATGAGGATTAAAGTACCTATAATCTATAGGAGTAGGACCTTGAGAAGAGAAGCTTCTGGTAGTAAAAGAATCTTCGCGGATGCGAGATTCTATTCGCCAGAAGAAACCCAACGGGTCTGTGGTTTTCTGAATTAAATTGCTTGAAGATCTTACGCCATTGCTACGGAGAAGGGTTGGAGAAAGCTTGAGAGACCTCGTCAATTTCCGTAGAAACCTTGAAGCTGTAGCCATGGCGGTTCTGTCACACAAAAAAACATTCGACTCCTCTCTCTTCTTATTATTTGTTGTCCAATTTAGGCCTATTATTAGGCCCAAACTTAGGTCTACCCGGTTCAAGTCTTTCCGATGTTCCGGTTTAAACAAAACCGGTCCGGTTCTCAAGAGATTTGTGGAGGAAGAGTAGTTTTCTTCTCCTCACATGAAAATCAGAATTTTGAAGACGAAGAAAAAAAAATCTGGTTTTTTGGAGCTGATTAGGTTTTGTTCCTTCAATATCTGGGAATTTCAATTTTGCTATGCACTCAGGTGAAATCCGTTTCTTCTTCTCTTTCAATTCTCTGTCTTTCCTTTGTTCAGATATTTCTGCGTTTCTTCTTTTTCGCGAGTTTACGCAAGAGAATAGTTTTCAATGATCCTGAGTTCGTGTTGTCTGTTGAGTTACAATGTAACCCCCATTTTCGTAGTTTTAATTAGTGAAATTTATCCATGTCATTTGAAAATTTTGAGCTTTTTTTTGTTAATTTGATGGTACTAACAATCAAGCTAAGAAATTTCAAAGTTTTCGTTTGTTTTGATTGGGTTCAGATATTGTTTGGCTGATGAGAGAAAGGTCATAATTTAGTGAAATTTAAACCCCTTATGTGAAACTTGTGTAGATTTAGGGTCTGAAACACACACATAGATGATGTAGATATCTAGGCTTTGTTTGATAGAGAAAAATGGAGTTTCCATGTTTCACCATTTTAAATGAATCATGCTATATCTTCTTATCTTTTTTAATTTTGAAGTACTGTTTTTGATAGATTCAGGTGAGGCGCCCGCTGATGGCGATAAAGCTTCCACAGAAAACAGCAAAAAACGGAAGCTTAAGACTCCTATCCAAGTTATGGCGCTTGAGAATTTCTACACTGGTAATTTATGACTTTGTTATTTGCATATGTTCCTTTATGCCAAGTTGTATAATGCTTTACAGGTGTGATTTGGTTTTTCTACAGAACATAAGTATCCGACCGAAGAAATGAAGGGTAAGTTAGCAGAGGAAATTGGATTAACTGAGAAACAAGTTTCAGGTTGGTTCTGCCATAGAAGGTTAAAAGACAAACGTTCTGTAAAAGAAGATGGTAACACCATCGGGAGCCAAGATCGGTCTAGCGTTGTTCTCCAGGATCATGGAAGTGGACTTAGGCAGGATTCATGTGGTAGCACTAAGCAAACAGATTGTTGGAACCCGAAGCCTAGGGAAGTTGAAAGTCAAAGGCTTTATGGGGAATCTTACATGGGAAATGCTGATGGTGAAGATAGTACATCTTCTGAACGTAGCTCATCATTACATAAGAATCTTGTCTCTAGCAAAGATGGAATCCGTGATGTGGAAAGTTCTAGATATGTTGCACATAATGACGTTATCCAGCATCCTCAGGTCGTGAGAAACTATGGGCATAATAAGCCTTCGGGATACTTGAAAGTGAAGGGGGAGGGTGAGAATGTTGCTATCACTGCTGTAAAGAGACAGTTAGGAAGACAATACCAAGAGGATGGTCCATCTCTGGGGGTTGACTTTGATCCTCTTCCTCCTGGTGCATTTGAGCCTCAGACTAATGTTATAGTTCAAGGTGAGTCATGATCAAATATTTCAACTTTACCTTAAATCTTCTGGTTAATGGTGTTATGAGTATTGAGTTAGTGGTTCAGAAAAGCTAAAATCATCTTCTTCGTGTGTCAGATTGTGAATGCCTTTACCCATGTCCAATCGGATTTGATTGCTTTTTCTATCAACTGTTTTGTCAGAGCCAATCTATGTTGGGAATCAAAGACGGTCTCACCCTCCATATTTTACTGGAACTAGAAAGAGCTTTATTCCTGGTCCTGTAAGTGAACTTTCAGAAGCTTTCTTCTTATATATTACATACCTATTCAGATTAATAAACTAGAATCTCAATCTGTCATCACATTCCTTGGATAAACTATCTTTAATTTGTTTTCTCTAAGGTATTAATATTATACTCTAATCCTTTTCTTTCTTACTGTCTTTATAGAGCTATGAATTAGCTCGTAAGTCGAAGATGCATTTGCCAGATCCAAATTCAGAGGATGATGATGATGATGATGATGATGATGACAACTTAATGGTTGGAATGGAGCCTGGTCTAAGAGCTAAAAAGAGTTTTGGAGAACTAAGAGTGAAATCCCCTTCTCTTAGTTTCTCTAATTCAATCCCTAACCACAAATCTTTGAAAGAGACATATAAAGGTTTACAACGAGAAATCCCTGTAACTAACAGCAAGAAGAGTCGGATAAGTGTCAAAACTTGGGCTGAAGGTTCGAGAAACAATATGATTGCCAACTTCCATAATCATTCTGGAAGCAATATTGAAAGCAATCAAACTCATGATTATGATAAAAATATATTCAATGGTGGACGCAAGACTGGATATCTCACTAAACCTTCAAAGCTGTTGCCTCCGAGTATCTGCCGATCCCCTGACTCAATGGATAGAGGTCTATCTTCTGGGAAGGTAAAGATTTGTCCAAAATTTACATGTCTATAGGTCCTCTCTTGCTCTTTTATGGGAATATAAGCTGTGAGTGTGTTCTGTGTGATATCTTCTTTTAAAGGTGGGAAAGTATCATGGAGACAGGAATCAAATGAAAATGCATAGAGAGAAATTGCATTCGACTGATGAACCACTGGTGAGTTTGATGGTTAACTATCTTAAAAGATTTAGATATTAATGTTGTGTTTACAAAGTTTCGGAGGCTCTACCAGGTTCTTGTTCTGACCTGTAACGCTTGCTAATAGGTTGCCAAACGAGTGAAACATGGCTACCTTCAGCAAGTTCATGCGCCAAAATCATCATACAGGGAGATTCTCGAACGAAAAGGCCAGATAAATCGGTTAGTAACCCATTAGAATGCATTTGTTTTCCCAAAGACAGATCAAATTGGCTTAATTGGAACATACTATGTTTGTAGGTCTGGTGTGGAATTGCCCTCTAGTTTCAGCGGGGACGAGACAGCAGAATCTAGCTCTTCTATGGATTAAGTTAAGGTACAAAGAAAGATTAGGAAATTCCGGTTTGTATATATAAAGATATGACAAAACCGGTTTAGGATGTGAAAAGCTACATCGTGTAATTGGTAAATCCGTAAATGGTAGAGCTCTCCTCGTTTTGGTAAATCTACAATGTATGGTACCAAAGAGCTACAGTTACCGAAGTATGAGTATATTGTAATAGCCTAAATTTGTTTTGATTAGCTCCTAAACCGTTACCGGTTATTGAATTTGTTGACTAAATTGGTTGGCTTGTGAAAAGTAAAGCCCATTTGTTAAAGCGCAAATGAGGCCCAAAATAATTTGATAAACCGGTTAAGTACGTAAAAGGCGGTCCGGTTAATAATGTGTGACTAGGAGCTTTCGTCACATGAGAAAAAATCAGAGCCGTTGACTAGTTTTCGTAAAATTATGTGGTAGAATTTTTATTCAGCCAAAAAAGGTTTCTTTTAGGGTTAGCGTGGCTTTGCTTCAAAGTCTCTCCATTTCAAGATAAAAATTTTGGTTTTTCTTCAACTGATTTTGAATATTTTCGCTGAATTCCTCTGGATTTCAAATCTGGGCTCTGCTCTCTGGTGAGAATCTCTTTATTCATTCTTTCTTCTTCTTCTCTCTCTCTCTCACGATTCCACTGTTCTCCGATTCTATGTTTCGTCTTAGTTCCTGCGATGACGGTTTCGTGTTTGGTGGCTATTTTTATCACTCGTTCGTGTTTCGTTATTGCGTTTTTTTTTGGTTTTGTGAACTTGTTGACCTTTCTTTCTTTTGTCGAATAATTTGTTATTATCTTGTCGTCGTATTGATTCTGATTCGATTTGGATGGTAGGTCTTGAAAAAAACGATCTCCATGGATATAACTTGGATTCTATTTGCTCTATAACACTTTTTTTTCTTTCCTTTTTTTAATCTGAATTGCAAGTTGTTAGCTTTTTTTATTTGGCTTAAAATTGTTCTCTTTATCACTTGTTTAATCAGGTGAGCAATTACTTTTGGAATTTTAAGTGACTGGGCTTTATTAAGCTCAAAACAATTGTTCTTCACTCTGGCCGCTTCTGCAAAGACGTGTGCTTCTCGCACCTCTGCGCAGGTGTGGGGTGGCCTTGAAGTGGTGACTTCACTCTGTATTCCACGGATTTCTCTAGCTTCTATCATTTGGAGGCTCCGTCGTGTTTCAGAGGGTCTAACCCTTGATTACGGCTAACATTTGTTAAGCCACATGAACCTTCAAAGCTTATAGAAACTTTATTTTCTATTCGTGCCAAAAAAAAAACAAAAAAACGTAATTTGATCTTATTGTTTCTAGTTGTGTTTGTAATTAGAAGAACAGATTCTGTAGTTTGGTTTTTAGTTGTTTAGTTTCCTTCGTTGTTTTAGTTGGTGATGTAGTCGATGTTATTAAGTTTGACAAAATGGTCAGGTTTTCATGCTTCAACTCTCATATCCACCGCCATAAACCTAAGGTAAGCTCAAACATCGTTGCCTCTTGTCTTTAGAACGGTTATTTTACATTCTCTATGCAAAGATAAGAAACTCTTGTTATGTTCTGGTGATGCAGAAATCTAGTGAAGGATTTTCAGAACGACTGATCAGAGAAGATGGGTCTAAATCAAAAGGATTGAGCTCAATCATATTTGGGAGAAACATTGCTTCTGGTAGTGAAAACTGCAAGCCTTCTGGCTCTATTGCTGTTGACCGTGTCTGGAAGTCTGAGGAAATTAAGCCCATTGGCATTCTTGAGCATGATATTGTGGCGCATCAAGTAAGGCATCTCAAGAAAAGTCAGTCTCATGGAAATGAACTATACTTGGATGGGAGGGATGCCCCAGAGAATGGAATAGACGATGGGATTGATCGAATTACTTCTCCAAATTCTCTTGAACAGGACGGTACTCTCGCGGTAGACAGCAGCAATCGTGTAGAAGGAAGTCCTAATCTGTATCAGAAAGCTCCTCGAGCATCAGTTTCTGCTTACCAGGGTTCAGATCAAGCACTCTATGGATCTGTTTTCTCAGTTGGAGATCTTCATCAGACTGATAGAGACAGCCATCAGCTCGATGATACCTCCTTATATGGTGAACAGATGGACAACTCAATCAGCCAAACACCTCATGATTCACCTTTGATGGTGAGGTCGAACTCAATGCCTAATATTGCTGACTCGGCATCTGGGAAATCTTCACCTTTGAAATACTCTTCTCGCCACTCTAGATCCTCTGATGACCTTCGTGCTCTAGATATGCGCCAAACAGATAAATCTGTCCATGAGAATGATGAAGAGGTGAAGCAAGAGCAAGATCAAGATTGGGAGTATGATATGCATAAATCTGGAGATAACAATAAGGAAAATCTCGTGGAAGACGGATATGATGATGCATATGATTATTCTTCCTTGGCAAAAGATTGGATAGTACCACCTACAGATGAGCTAAAATTAACAAATTTCCTTGAAGGAGAAACATCAAACCAGCAAGCAGAACTTCCGGGAAAGGATTTTAAATTCAAACGTATCGAGGATTGGGTCAATGATCTTCAGCATGTAAACTTATCCGAGGAAGCCGATGAAATGACAGGGTACGACGATGAGTTGCCAAAAGAACCCGTCGTGTTCAATGAGCCAACGACAGCTTCTGCTAAAATAGATGTCATCAAGCTAACTCCTGGAATGGAAGCTGCAAAAAAGTATATATCCTCACTAAATGCTTCTGCAACCACAGCCCAGCTGGTTAGTCATGGTCTGGTTGTGATACCATTCCTCAGTGCATTTGTTGGTCTAAGAGTTCTCAATCTCTCAGGAAATGCGATAGGTAGAGCTATATTTACCCCTTCTTACTAATCTCTGCATACACTGATCGTTTTTGTTTCATCTATTTTTACTGGTCTTGATACATTTTCCAGTTAGGATAACTGCTGGTGCTCTTCCTCGAGGACTACATGCGTTGAATTTGTCAAAGAACAGTATCTCGGTGATCGAGGGCCTACGTGAACTCACTCGGCTTCGAGTATTAGATCTGAGTTACAACCGAATACTGAGACTTGGTCATGGTATAGCCTGATCTTTACTCATCTACATTTTTAGTTACCTGCTTTTTGATGAAAACCCTGTTTGATTTATTTCGCTTTTCTGTTCTCTCGTTGACATAGGTCTGGCTTCTTGCTCCTCTCTGAAAGAACTATTCCTAGCTGGGAACAAAATCAGCGAAATTGAGGGTCTTCATCGCCTCTTGAAATTGACGGTCTTGGATCTACGCTTCAATAAGTTTTCAACGACCAAATGTCTCGGCCAGCTTGCTGCAAATTACAATTCTCTTCAGGCTATAAGCTTGGAAGGTAACCCTGCACAGAAGAATGTTGGTGATGAACAACTGAGAAAGTACCTTTTGGGACTCCTACCAAATTTGGTATACTATAACAGACAAGGCACTAAAGATGCTCGTCTCGGGACAAGCACGCATCAGTTGGACCGAGGTCTCAGATCAGAGATCAAAAACAGTAGCAGGAAGAGTAGCCATGGTGCATCCAGTTCTCACAAACCTGGATCATCCACAGCTCGTAAATCACCGGGTTTGCAGAAACGGTCTAAAGAGAGAAGTAGCCGTCTTCCACCTGTGGGACACAAACTATCTCCAGCTGCTTATGAGAATCATTACGTTGCTACTGGTGATAGATTGTCTAGTCTGAGATCTGAGCTCTCTATGCGAAGAAGCCGAAGTGAAGGAACTCTTGGACCTATCTGATCTGTCTCTCATTGGCTGCGATTTCCTTTACGAGGTAACAATGAAGATGGCTATATATATACTCTTTACCTTTGTTCATGTTCATCTTTGTGTTTTGTTGTTGTGCATTACAATTTACATCAGAAGCTTTGAATTCTTGCTTCTCAATAATGTCTGAAATTGGAAACCATGTTATACATTCTTTTCAGCAGAGTCTGAGATATACATTGCAAACAGACTTAGAATCATCTCTTTGTCTCTTGGGGAAAAATCTTAATTGCTTATGGGCCTGACTGGTTCTTGTATATAATGACCATGGGCCATTATGATTGAAATGGGCCTAATATGGGTTAGTACAAGGGAGTGATGACAGTAAGAACAAAAAGCAATTGAATGATTCAAAACGGTAAGGTGGTCCAAAGAGTATCATATTGCCTGCCTGCGACAGAGATTCTGGCAACTGGATCCATATAACTCGGATAACGAAGTCTCATAAGACAAAATCTTATTCCTGAATATTGAATCCAGTTTTTTCTCGTGACCACATTGTTCCAATATAATTTACATAACCATAGGACCGTTATATACACAGCAACCATGTTTATTGATTATTCTCACCCAAAGTGAAACAACTTAACTACTCCACAAACCAAAACTGAAAATACAGAAGATGATAGATAGATAGATAGATAGATAGATAGATAGATAGATAGATAGATAGATAGATAGATAGATCGATCGATAGATAGATAAAACTACCACAGATAGATAGATAGATAAAACTACCACAGATTGGTAACTTTTTTTTTTTTTTGAGTTTTGTTGTGTGGTCCAAAGGAACAAGAAAGAAACGGAACCCGAGATTTCGTCTTTGATCATTCATCACTCTCTTGTCTTCCATGAAGAGAATGGCTTATTTTGAAGAAGAAGAAGAAGATGAATGGAGAGAAAATAAGAAGCAAGCAAGTGTCCTTTTCAAAAGGGGACCAGAAATGGTTTAAAGTAGCTAAGTGATTGCATCAGGTTGAGATTATGTCTTGCCTTTTCAGCTTAACATCGACGAGTAATAGTTTTTCTCCTTTTAGGTGAAGAAGCTATGATTGCGATACTCTTATCGCTTTCACAGCTCGAGAATTGTTGATCAAGCACATTTACTGCTGTTTCAGTGCTTCCTTCGTTTTCTTCAACTATATCTCTCTCTTGTATTGCTTTGTAACACTCCATTATCTCATCCTGCAACCACGTTTAATTAATGCTCTTGAAAAAAAACTCGATTTGAGATCATTTTTACTTGTTTCAAAATTTTTTACCTTATTTACATGTGTGCATTGGCAGATTCTGTTACTGAAACATTGAAAGTGTAGAGGACAAAGCTGGAAAGAAGCAAAGAGAAGTGAAGCTCCTGCAATCACTGATGGTTTAAACTCGAGGAATTTGATATCTGCAACGTTTTAAAACATATTTTTAGACAAAGCAAAGTGATTGTGATTGAAGAAAACTTTAGATTTTTTTTCTTTTTACCATGTTGAAGATTGAAAGTAAGATCAATGGCTTGAGATTTGAGAGAATGTTTTAGAAGTAAAGAATCTTCTTTGAGCTCAAAGAGACTAATGAAAAAGGAGAAAAAGGAGAAAGGAGTAACAGAACGCATTCGCCATTTAAGAGCTCCTAAAATCACATTCTCCATTCTCTCTATCATCTGAGCATCAAATATCTCACCTTCCACCTGAAAATTTTCAATGTTCAGACACATTTTAAAACATAAACACATTGTAAAGATTCAGTCTTTTTTTCATGAGTTACCGGAAGATCAGAAACAGATATCTCTGGCTTTCTCATTTTGGCAGACAAAGAGACACAAGAAAGAGAGATAAGCTTGAGAACCCATGGCTTTGATTGCTGCTTACAAAACAACAATAATTTAGTCAACAACTCTCACATGAAACAAACGACAGATTCTGTTTTTTTTTTTACCGGCATATCTTCACTTGACAAGAACCTATCTAAATAATTCACCGCAAGATACGTCAGAGATGGGTCGTCGAATTTTCTCGAATACTGCGAATTTCAGAACATAAAGTTTAAGTTTTTGAGTCAACCCCAGAAATTTTTGAGTAAATTGAAATATTGGGCAAGTTAAAAAAAGACCTGAAAGATAGAGGAAATGGCGTGGATTCGATTAGAGAGAAGAAAAGGAGAGGACTTGAGGCTAAGGAAGTAATGAGAAGAAGGCATGTGTTGAAATTCAACGAGGAAGAGAGAGTGTGGTAAAGTTTGATCATCTGTGTCGTTGAAGTTATTGTGGAGAGAAGAATGTGAGAGAGGATGTTCGAGATGAAACTCCATTGATTGATGCTTCTAGTCTCTCAAGCTTCCCTCCTTGTGTTCTGAATTGGTGTAAAGAAGAAGATGAAGAAGTGAGAGAGAGAGAGAGAGAGAGAGAGACATTAAAAGAGAGAAGTTGTCTTTATTGTGAGAGAGTGGGGTTTTGGTCTTTTGAGGTATCTCTCACTCAATTTATCTAATTAACATTTGATCTCTCTTTAGTTATATTCGGCTATTTCTCATTAAGATTAAATATTCTATCTATGATAAAGTAGATTCTTTTTTTTCTAATATCAAAAAAAAAATTATCAGTTAAATTTTTTCTATTGAGTTGATTAGTTTGTATTAAAACTATAATTCCTCCGTTTCATATTAATTGTCATTCTAGACTTTAAAACTCGTTTCATATTAGTTGTTTTCAATGCATATGTTTGATAAGATTTCTAATTTTGTCCTTCTTGTTTTAATGTCTTGACCAATGAAATAATATCAAATAAACATTAATTAGGGGTAAAACTGAAAAATTAAATGTTTTTTTAATATGTGTGAAACAATCTTAAACGATAACTAATTTGAAACGGAAGGAGTATCAATGAATACACATAATTTATGTAATAAAGTAAGATTTCATTTTTTTTTTAATCATGTTTTAATATAGAAAATATAAAATATCATATTATAAACAGTGAAATTTTTAATTATATTAAAAACAAAAATCAAGCCAACATGAAAACTTTCAAAACAAAAATCTCACATGGATATATATATATATATATATCTATATATAGAAAGAGAATTGAGTAATTAAATTTTTACAAGGCAATAGTATATTTTGTGTTAATACAAGCGACAGCTAATGTTGTTTAAAAATGATATCATCAAACCGTATTGTTAACCAAATTACGTAAGTAGTCATTAATATGGTTCATGTACTGTATTGTTGTATTTATTTATAGAACCCCCATTATAAGATTCGTCACTTTGGAATCTCGTCCTAACAGTTAAAAACACTAATTAACTTTTGAAATCTTAATCTTGTTTTTTTTTTAGTCGTCATACATTGTTAATTAGGTTGTGACAGCTTGGTCTCCTTGTCCTAAGTATTTGTTACTCACCTTTTGTTAGGTTTTGAATTTCCCAATATATATACTAAGATAAGTAATTTTTAAGCTTTAAAGTCAATAAAGAAAAACTGAAAAGTCAATGAACAAACTGCCATGTGAATACGCCATTTCAACAAACTTTTTTTTTTTTTACTTTGATCTTTTACTGTTAAAGCCTGACTGTCTCTAGTTTGAGACGAGAATTAGGAAGAAAAGAACATTGAAATCAATATTTATATATATATATATATATGTGCTGGGGAAATGTGAAATACAATGACCTTTGAAATTGTAGATCTGAACAAAATGAAAAAAGCATTGACTGACCATTAGTACCTAACAAAAATAGTAAGGAAAATATAAATTATGCCTGTAACGTAAGGAAAAAACACTTTTTATTGTTGGGGGTATTAGCTAGTAACAACAGAAAGTGATTATAAAAATATAGACGTTAATAGAGAATATATATATATATATATATATGTATGTATATGAATTACATAAGAATTAAGAATAATAAAATTAATGGAAATTAGTGAAGATTCAAAGTTTGTTGAATAATGAATATAACACCCAAATTCTCAAGGGCCACCTGCTTTGTTTGAACTTTAAAAGGATGCTTCTTTGCTTTGCTTTTATTTTCTTACTTTCCTATACATTAACAATATTGCAAATTAAATCCTTATTGTTATTTTATTTTTTTACTCTCTAGCAAGTGCTCAGTAATTTAGTAATTTTAAATTGTTGGTAATCTAGATAAGAATGGATTTCACAACATGCACTTTAGTTTTAAACCATCTCACTATTATTTTTGATCAAACTTAAAATGTTTTGACTTCATTATTTAATAGGTGGTTGTCTACTTTTGTGATTAATTGGTACGAAAAGATTCGGCTACAAAAATATACTATACTTTAACAAAACTTATTTCTAAGCAACAAAAATAGAACACCACTCATAAATATATATAGATTGACATTCCAGAGAATTAACCAAAATAAAAAACAACCAAATCTAATTCTAATGCCCTGCTAAAATATTTGTTTCTGCCGTTGCAGTGTGTGGAACAGAGTGAGATCCACGACCAAATCATGACACTGTATTACAAATTTTAAATTGCATGACTAGTATATATGTTATCCCATTAATACATTTAAAGTAAGACGTGTCAATAATAAGTTGATTATCATTGGAAACCTTTATATAGATCGGAGAGATTTGCATTGACCTGTCATCTAATACCCACAAGGATTCATCATGATCAAAGCATATAGACACAAGAATTTAAATTAAGAAACCTTAACGAAAATATGTATATTGCACGATTTTCTACTATCTCTATATAGTTACCAAATGTATAAGCAAGACAGGGTGATTTGTTTATAGGTTTATTGTAGTATGAATAATTGAATCCGATGAGTTTTATAATTTCCCGTGGAATCCAAAGCTTCGACATGCATATAGTAAAAATTTAATGTTGGTAAGGTAACGGAGATTGCAAGTAATTGATAAATTAATTGTGAAAATTGACTAATGGATGGGTTTGCTAAATTCAAGATTATTAGTTTAGTTTTTTTCGTTAACAACTTTGATTATACTATCTATTACTATAGACATGAAACATGAATGAATCCATTATCTTTTTTTTCCTAAAACTCGTATGTTTTTAAGGATTGCAATTTTCTTACTTTTGTCATGTGTGTATGGGAGATTGGGAGGTGCTTTTTTCTTTTAGTTTACCCATTTAATAATATGAAAAAAGGGGAGCAGACGAATATTTAGAAGAAGCCTCTGAACCTTTATGAGCTCACTTCTTTGCCTTGGGGTGCCTTGCTTCACCATTGCGCCTTCTTTTTTTTTTTTTGGTCATCCTTTATGGTTGTATATTTAAATTATTATTCACCATTAGACATGCAAAAGTATCCTAGCCTCCTAGGTAAAATAAATCTATGTTAGAAATTTCATTTTTTCCAACTAATAAATACAAAACTAATTTTTTTTTTGTCAATTGGCAATATACAAAACTATATTACTAACCGGAATTCTATGGACCATCGTGTAAATAAAATCCAAATAAGACTCTGAGTTATGATATAGTTTTACTCTCTCTTTTTTTTTTAAGTTTTTAAAAATTAAATCGGGTACTATACTCTTATCAACTTTCAATATAATTTTGCACTAAATAATGAATTTTCAATGTTTGAGATATGATGAATTGTAATAAAGAGGAAAACAAAGATATGATGCATTGGATAAAGGGAAAGCCTAAAAGCACTCCCACAATTAAATTTATTTTCATTTCTTTTAAAGTTTTACGTTTTTTTTTAACATTAATGTATTCGTTTTCGTGAAAAATATTAAAAAAGAACATTCGCATGTTCTGCTTTTTTAACCACTACCAAAATAGAGCCGACCAGAAAATTCATCATAATACAAGAGAATGAATGTTTATAAACCATTTAGTTGGTATAAAATGCATTTTTAATTGTTTAACATTTACAAGTAAAAATTTCATTGTTTGTTTTATATCAATCATTGATCATTTAAAAGAAAAACTAGTCACGTATATGTTTGTATGTATTAAACGCACTAGCTGTATTGCAGGTTTTCAACCGTTGAAAACTCTTTAACATTTTTTTTTTTTTAATACCAAGAAGTTTTGGGCCATAATCTCTTAACATATGAATTCCAAAATAAACAGCATTTTTAAGATATATTGTATCCACAAAATAATTTTTCTTTTTACGATAAAGTTCATTGAAATGAAAAGGGTACTACTTCTAACAAATTTTCTTATTATTAGGATGCATTTGTTATATTGGACCTAATTAAACACAAGATTTGAAACAAGATATAACGGTCGAAAAGGTTATGAATGTTTTAATGATCCATTATCTATAGCATGTATATGTATCTCCATTCCCTTTATATGAGAAATATACATATATATGTTAGGTAAACATGCATGCTATATTTGTATGTAAGTGCAAACTTGTGAAAATCAAAGACACTATAAACTAGCCCTGGGCGTTTGTCCCGAACCGAACCAGCCGAACTGGACCGAACCGAAGTTTTGTTAATTCGGTTTGACTTCGGTTTTGGTTATAAACCGATTGGCTGATGTGTAGAAAAAATTTGGAACTCGGTTCGGTTCGGGTTTAAACCGAAACCCGATTCAATCTGAATAATTTGTTTGAATCTAAACCTAAGATCTGTAAATTCATTTTACTTTATCCCCAATTCTCTTTCAGTCCTTTTTATCCACAATTCTTTTTCTTCAACCCTTCATCTTCTTCTTCAATTCTTCTTCTTCTTCAACCCTTAATCTTCTTCTTCAATCCTTCTTCTTCTTCAAGAGAGAGAGAGAGAATCTGTGACGAGTAGATCGACGTAGTGGTTAGCACCAGTGGAGATGAAGAAATCTATGAGACGGAGCCGTAACTTCATCGGCCACCATCTCCTCCGCCGCATTCATTGGGTGTTTCATTCTGAGACCCTAATTCTTTCTCTTACTAGGCTTGTTAAATGGGCTTCTTAATGGGTTTGTAAACATGTTTTTTTAGACTTGTAAATATGCTTTGGTATGGGCTTGTTTTAAGATCGACCAAACCGAAGTATTAAAATTTCGGTTCAATTTCGGTGACAATTGTTTTACTCTAAACCGAACCGAACTGAAGTAATTTATACCGAACCGACCCGACTTCTCTGTTCGGTTCAAATCGGAAGTGTTTTCTTCAACCCGAACAACTTGAACTTCCGAACTTCCGACCCAAACCAAACCGTATTCACCGAATGCCCAGAGCTACTAGTATAAACTTTGGACTATCAAATATAATAGTAGTGAAAAATATTCAAGGCAAGAATGGCACTGGATATGAAGAGATTTTCTAATATTTGCGTGCCTAATTAATAATGTGAAACTGATTAGCTAATTTAGAAAGAAAATTTTGTATAGGGGAGTATCGATTTTTAAATTGAATAAGAAAAAAAAAAAAAGAGAAAGTAAAGAGACACACATGCAAGCACGTGATGAGTGCATGTCTCTGAGAGTCTCACGCCATGCACATTTCATCATATCATCTTAATTTGCTTCGTTGACTCTCTCTCTTTCTCTCCTATTTTAATATGGTATATAGCCGTATAGGCTGAAATGATTTTTATCAACCCACCAAGGCCCATTTGTTAGCCAGATTTTTTCTACAAAATTTACAAATTATAATTACTAGATGACTTTTTCATTACCACATCGAGAAGAAGTTAATCGGTATGATTAGTAGTCCATTACCCCGACGATAAATAAACATACCGCCAAATATATTATCAAACAACACTACAAACAATCAAAATTATAATTAAATAGTTATTTATCATCGTACTCTCATCTCTTGCCACTAATTTTTGTTACCATTCAAACTTATATGTCGAATGAAAAAACGTAACTTTTAGTTGCTTAAAAAAGCAGTGAGGAAATATAAATTTGTACTCTTTGTTATATTAAAATAAATGAGAAATACATGGAGTCATAGAGAATATGGGCCTAATTGCTAATAACCCATAAAGTTTCTTAATTGGGCTGTTGAAAGCCCATTAAAGATGACGTCATCAAGAAATCCAAAATCTGAGATTATGTGGCTATGTGGAATCAATGGTTTATCTGCTTCTCTCTCTCTCTTCCAGTGGTCGTTAAAGCTCTCTGTATAATCTAACTTGTCATCAAAGCTCCTCACCAAATCTTCTTCAAGCTTTCGATGACTACATCAATGGCGTCCTCTTCCATTTCCCCTGCTACTCAGGTTCACTCTTTGATCATTCGAATCGAAAACAAACTTCTTTCTTGTTTCATAAGTTTCTGATATTTAGTTTGGCTTGATCCTTTGAAGAATCGGGTCTCTTTAGCTATTTTTTTGGGGAAGTTAGAGTAATTGGATTTTGAAAAGTTTGTATTTTTTTTGTTTTGTTTGGGTATGTAGCTGGGTTCGAGCAGAAGCACTATGTTGGCGATGTCGCGTTGGTTGGTTGTGAAACCAACGAGGACGAATCATCAAATGGTGAGAAAGGAGAAGATTGGATTGAGAATTGCTTGTCAAGCAACAAGTATTCCAGCAGACAGAGTTCCAGATATGGAAAAAAGGAAGCTTTTGAATCTTCTTCTTCTTGGGGCTCTTTCTCTCCCTACTGGCTACATGCTTGTTCCTTACGCTACCTTCTTTGTTCCTCCTGGGTTAGATTCCTTTTACCCTGTTTCTCAATTTTATTCTCAACGCTTGTTAGTGAGATTCATGGATTTTGCTCTCTCTTCTTTTTTGGAACATTGATTGCGTTAGGAAGAAACTTTAGAGAGTCTTTGTATTTATGTTTTGTTTTGTTGAAGTTTGAATTTTGCTCTATCTGTTGTTTTAAAGCCGTAGAGTAGCTTGTGAACCTTGATATCTCCCTCGATTATGAGTTTTGCTTTCCTTTTTTAAAACATTGATTTGCATTAGGTAGAAAATCTAGAGCTTCTTGCTTTTGTGTTTTGTTTTGATGAAGTTTGAATTTGCTCTTGTGTGTTGTTAGCGTGTTTAGTTTTGATTCAACCCAATATGTAGTAGTAAACAATTCTTTGGTGTACTGGTGAGATCAATGAGACTTGGTTTCAATCTTGAAAAATGTAGAACCGGAGGTGGAGGTGGTGGTACTCCAGCCAAAGATGCACTTGGAAACGATGTAGTTGCAGAAGAGTGGCTTAAGACTCATGGTCCCGGTGACCGAACTCTCACCCAGGGGTTAAAGGTAAGAAGATGAACAAGTTAGTTAGCCCTCAATAAAGGTTCTTGCATCTCAATTGGTGTGGATTTTAATGTTATAGGGAGATCCAACTTACCTAGTTGTGGAGAACGACAAGACTCTAGCAACATACGGTATTAACGCAGTGTGTACTCATCTTGGATGTGTTGTCCCATGGAACAAAGCCGAGAACAAGTTTCTATGTCCTTGCCATGGATCCCAATACAATGCCCAAGGCAGAGTTGTTAGAGGTCCAGCGCCATTGGTAAGTCAAATATATTACCCACACTCTTTTTTTTGCGTATCTCGAAAGTGAACTGTCTAAAGTAAATTTCATTTTCATGGAACAGTCGCTAGCGTTGGCTCACGCGGATATAGATGATACTGGGAAGGTTCTTTTTGTTCCATGGGTTGAAACTGACTTCAGGACTGGTGATGCTCCATGGTGGTCTTAGAACTCTACAACAACTCTTTTGTGAGAAAGAAAACAAATAGAAGAAGAAAGACTTGAGTCTTTTGTTTGAATGTTCTTATAATGTAAAACTTGTCTGTAATTCATACAATTCCTGGCATTACTCTGTGAATTCTTGCCTCTTATATCAATATTATGTTCATGCACTTCCCAAGTTGCTTGTCTAATTTCAGTTTTTTTCACAAGTATGTTTTGGGTGTACATTGGACTTGGTTTGTTTTATTGTCTTTCAATCTACATAAATACTTTACTGTAAGAAATAAACAGAGGTCTGTATAGCTCAGTGGTAGAGCGTCAGTTTTGTAAACTGAAGGTCCGTAGTTCGATCCTGCGTGTGGGCATTTTCATCTATTGCTCTATTTTATTTTTTATAGCACCCTTAATTTCATTCATTTTTTCACGAATGACGAATGTTATAATAGTCATCATTTTTTTTCCTCCACAACACAAGCGATCTCGTAAGGGCTTGACTGGTTTAAACGCAGCGATTGCGGTTACGGAAATTTGCAGGAATGGGTGGTTGCGGTTATAAACGTTATCAAGCGATTTGGACGACTGATTTAACAATTAAAAACGCTCTACCACAGTATAGCTCAGTGGTAGAGCGTCAGTTTTGTAAACTGAAGGTCCGTAGTTCGATCCTGCGTGTGGGCATTTTCATCTATTGCTCTATTTTATTTTTTATAGCACCCTTAATTTCATTCATTTTTTCACGAATGACAAATGTTATAATAGTCATCATTTTTTTTCCTCCACAACACAAGCGATCTCGTAAGGGCTTGACTGGTTTAAACGCAGCGATTGCGGTTACGGAAATTTGCAGGAGTGGGTGGTTGCGGTTATAAACGTTATCAAGCGATTTGGACGACTGATTTAACAATTAAAAACGGGTGCGTTTGCAGAAAATTACTGACTGGTTGATAGCGGTTGCGGTTGTTGTTTAACATTATCAAATATATTTAAAATATATAATTTCTATTAAAAACAATTGTATTAATATAATCAAAATTTATAAATGAAATTTTAAAATAAATTTTAGAATAACTAATTAATTTTTTAAGAGGTTTGAAACATATTTTTATACTTATAAATATATTTTAGTTTAGCTAATACATATATAAAACATTTAAGAATTTATTTTAGTAATATTTGATTTTTAATTTTTTTTTTGATATTTTGATTTTTTTGTAAAATTTTATTAGTATTATAAATTAAAAAATAAAAAAAATATTTTTCATAAAACCAACTGCCACCACCCGCAATCGCAAACGCTAGCTGAATGGAGCTTTTGAAATTTAACAATTTCAAGCGGTTCGGAATGATATGTTACAATTTCCATGATTGGTTTTAAACGTTTACAACCGCAATCGCCCGCAAACACAGCATTTGCGGTTTATTTTGTTTTGTAGATCTCCCAAATGAGAATGTGAACATGTATCATTAAAACCAAGGTATTAAAATAATTATTATTTCTGTTGACCTATTTTTTCTTCATTAAATTTTTTATTATTTTCGTTGACATGCTATTCTAAATTGATTTTCTGTAAAATAAATTTAAAGACTTCACATAGTTGGGACAGTGCCACATAGTTGGGACATGTATCAGCACATAGTGGTTCACCACTCCAAAGGATTTGGTCTTTTGCCGGCTAGTTAGTTTAAAACTTTATAACTATGATAAAGTAAAATATTACTTTGATTTCAGTTGATGTTTATTGGATCTTGTTTGTTCGGCTGTAAAGTAAATCCAATTACTTCGGACTGGTTTAAATAAATGAAAATTCTTCATTCGATCATTTAAATTAAAGTATTAAACTAACCTTAAATAAATAAAAAATAATTTAAATTAGTATAGTATTAAATTATTAATAAACTTTTGATCAATATGAAATGAACTAAAAATAATATAAGCTTTTTGGGGTTGAAATTTATAGAACCAAACAACTTTGATACAGTGCCACAAGTCTCCTTTAAAAAGGCCCAAAATTTCCTCTCCACCAACAATAAGACAAATCTCTATCTATCTCTTCTATTTTTGTCTGTATTTACAAGTTATTACCTCAACTTTTTGGCTAAGATTTTCCAACAATTCTTTTTGATATTCTCCTAAGTTCCAGAAACTACCCTTACCGGGTCTCCAAGAGGCCAAGAAAGGACCCCTTTCTCGGCTTCTCGGAGTCTCGCCATTCTTTTTTTTTTTCTTCTTCCACACGCAAAAAAAAAAAAACAAATGGATTCCTCGGAGCTAAAACGTGTGTTCCAAATGTTCGACAAGGACGGAGACGGACGGATCACTACGAAGGAGTTAAGCCAGTCATTAAAGAACCTCGGGATCATAATACCTGAAAACGAACTAACCCTAATTATCCAAAAGATCGATGTTAACGGCGACGGTTGTGTTGACATTGAAGAGTTTGGAGAGCTTTACAAAACAATAATGGTCGAAGATGAGGACGACGAGGTAGGAGAAGAAGATATGAAAGAAGCGTTCAACGTTTTCGATCGGAATGGAGATGGGTTTATCACGGTGGAAGAATTGAAAGCAGTTTTATCTTCCTTGGGACTCAAGCAAGGTAAGACATTGGAAGAATGTAGGAAGATGATAATGCGAGTGGATGTTGATGGTGATGGTAAAGTTGATTACATGGAGTTTAGACAAATGATGAAAAAGGGTCGATTTTTTTAGCTCTGTGAGCTGATTATGATTATAATTCTCAATTCACCATTTTTATTTTTGGTTATTTGTTTAACCAATTTTTCTCTCACGGTCTAGAAAGAAAGCACATGATGTAGACGACTTATCTCATTGTCTAGACTTGCGAGAGCACATTGTAAAAAATTGTAGACTTATATAATGTGCTGCTAATCCGATCTTTCTGTCACTAAATCTTAATTTCTGAATATATGCGATTTCAGAAATTACAAATTAACAAATTTCTTTTAATTAAATTTATAATAGTTATCATATTATCTAGAAACTCGTTAGAGCTTTTTTTTTTGTCACTCTGAACATATGCTAGAGTATAATTTAAGCAACTCTTTATTTAATTCAGAATATTGGTATTCTTAACATATATCAGAATAAGATTAAAAAAGGCTCAGATATATATACAGCTTCTTCTATCAAGAATTTTCTGAAGCAGAACTGGCGTAAAGCTGTTAATTTAATCATCAATGCCCAAAACAATATAACCAAAAGAGAGGCTCATATTAAGAAATTCAACCATTGTTTTCCGTATCTACTTCATAGCCAAAAATAATTGATTTTAACCTAGTAAAACCCGATAACATAAACAATGAACACAAATCTAGACATTACTTTGACGCAGTTAAGCCGGATAAAAAAACGACACAGAACTGCAACACGAATGGCATCAATCTAGCAGAAGCTTTGGGAGGCTCCTGCGAAACTCTAAACATCAATAACCCTAGATCTTACAATCGATGTGAGGAAGAGAGATGATTGTAGAATATATCACGCGGCTATTATATATAGATAGAGAGCATGCGTTGATTAAAAAGCCCTAGCACTAAAACACCGTCTTCAAATTGTCGAAACTACCCTCGTTTATTGATTTTTCCTTTTTTGTTGTCGGTTTAGTTAATAGTATTTGGGCTTTTCATACGACGCCCAAATTCAAATTTAAAATATAAGATAACCCAATATGGATGAAGAAGACTCTAGTAATGGATAAATTGTTTTACTCTTAAAGTTTACTTGCACGTAAAAATACGAAACCTAAAAGACGAAATAATGCTGGATTCGTTAGCTATCACGGAGCGTGGCTCTCTTACCTATCTAGCTTTCAGGTCTTTCTTTCTCTGCTTCGATTTGCTATGGACTTCTGTATATGTTAAATCTTGCTCTTAATTTATTGAAAATTTGATTAATTTCTAATGCAGAAATTGAATTTCTTAGAGTCCTATTAATTAGAGGAAGATTCTTGCTATGGTAGCCCTTATTAATAGTGTTTGTGGTCATAATAATTTTATAAAGCAGGAGTCAGAGCCCATATCTAAAGAAATATGCCAAATCAACCAGAGTGTGTTTCTCCAACTTTACTCCATTCCCTAAACTAAAATTATCTGTAAGCCCACAAAGACAGATTGTTCCTGTTTTAGGTATATATAAACTATATACTATGTTATCTAATTATTGAATATTTTAAGGCACTGAAAACTAATTCCTCAATTCTACAGCAAATGTGCATGTGGACTTTGCATCATCCAACCAGCTATTTGCTCATTTTTGGCCACCATTGGATCGCGGTTCGAGAAGAAACCAGAGACGACCAAGAAAGCCTGTGACTGTTGTGAAAGCATCTTACAAAGATGACAACTTTTCAAGAATCAAATTACCTAAATCCGAAGAGAGACCTGAATGGTGGTGGTTGATCTTGGCTTGTGTACCTTATATGATATCTCTCCAAATGTCTGAAATCGGTTTCTTCATGAAACCTTTTCTTAAACAGCACGGCGGCACTATTGGAGAAACGATCATAAACATGATTCCAGGAGCAGCAAACGGATTGCAACATAAGTTCTTCATTGTGTATTCCTTCTTAGGACTTGATTGGATTGTGAAGAACAGAAATTTACCTCATTACTTTAGGTTTCATATGGCAATGGGAATGCTTCTTCAAGTAGCAATGCAGATCATATGGGGCACGAGGATTTTTTTCCATTGATTGAACCTATCCTCAGATTCCTATCATCAGCGAAGCTGCTCACATTCACACGCGACGTCGCTCTACTACTTTTTGGTTTTAGCTTTGAAAGGTTTATGGATATTTACTAATTCGAGGTAGAATTGATCATTGTGGACAATTAACATTTTGACAAAATGAATTGAATGAATTTAATAATCCTCTCTCTATATAGAAATACATATACTATTATAATCGTTCTAACCAACTCATGATTTTAGTTAGTTGAACAAATCATTCTCTTGTTGACTTGTTCGAGACTTCAAGTATTGACATGACATATTAAAATTAGATTTATGGTCCTTTTACTATCGACGATTCAAAAATATGGCAATAATCCCATTCCCCTCTAATTGACAAGGCCATCATTCGTTGTCGGTTTTATGTAAACCGGCCTATTTTGTGAGATATGGGCTTTAATTAAAAGCCCAATATGGTGGAGTACTTCAGTAAAACCGACCTAAAAAGTATAGCCACCTCGTCAAAATCAGGTAGCTTCATATTTCTTGCACGTAAAGATACTTGTCAGTTGTCACCGATTTTTTTTTAATTTTTGATTATTTTTTAAAAAAAGTCGAAACCTAAAAACCTAGAAGGTTCTCGCCGGAGAAGAAATTATGCAGGGTTTGGCGGCGACCACCAACCGTGGCTCTCTTATCTTCTTCCCTCCCAGGTGACTTAATCAGCTCATCATTTCGTTTTCTCCTTTTGGATCTCACTGCGTTTTTTTTTAGTTCTCCTGCTCCGATTTTGGAGTTCTCGTTCTATTGATGATTTGTGTTTCATCGATTGATTTTTTGTTTTTGTTTTTGTTTTAACGGAATATTTTGATTTGCTATGATCTTATATATGTTAATTTTCCCCCTTACGAATAAAGCATTATTCGAAACTTTGAATCGTCAATTTTTTTTTTAAAATGAATCAATTTGACTACAAATTCTTGAGATTTCCGATTAGTTTCTCATGAAAAAATTGGACTTGGGGGTTTAGAATGGGGTCTCTTTTGCTTAAAGATTTGAGTTACAAGTTTAGAATTTCTCCAGTTTCTTGAGTCTTTGATGGTCAATTCTTGCATATGCCCTTGTTAGATACTTTCAAATAGACTGATTGATGTTGTGTTTACATTTTCTTGATCATCATGATGTATTTAAAACCACGAGCCATAGTCCAATTTCAAATAAACTTGTGAATTCAAGGGTGTGTTTCCCCAATGTTGATCCATCCGCAAAAGTAAGATTTTCAGCTAACTCAATTTCACTGAGATGCCCCCGAGAGATTGCTCCTGTTTCAGGTATTATTTGGCTTCAAGTTTACTCCTTTTAACCAAAATCTTATCATTACACTATACACAAAAAGAGGGTCTTTTTGTGTATAGTGTAATGATAAGCTTGTCCTGTACCATGGGTTTGAGACTTTACAGATACTTCCTTTGCTCTTGTTATTAAACTGATCCCAAATGTTAAATTCTGCAGCAACTGCATCTTTGGACTTTGCAGCAGCAACAGAATCATCCAACCACCTCTTTGCCCATGGCTTGCCACCATTAGCTCCCGGTTTGAGAACTCTCCGGAAACCAATAGAGCCTGTAAGAGCGCTTAAAGATGACTTCTTCAAAATCAAACTACCTAAAATTGCAGAGAGACCTGAATGGTGGTGGAGGACACTGGCTTGTGTCCCTTATTTGATCTCTCTCCAAATATCTGATGTTGGGTTTTACGTCCAACCGTTTTTAGAAAAGCACGATGCGATTGGAGACATGATTTATTTCATCCCTGGAGCGATAAACAGATGGCCGACCTGGTTCTTCATGGTCTACTGCTACTTGGGTTACATGTGGGTGGTGAAGAACAAAGATCTGCCTCATTACTTGAGGTTTCACATGATGATGGGTATGCTTCTTGAAACAGCTCTTCAGATCATATGGTGCACGAGCAATTTCTTCCCGCTGATTCATTTCAAAGGACGGTTTGGGATGTATTATTGGATGGCCATCGGATTCACCTACATATGTCTGCTTCTTGAATGCATACGCTGCGCTCTTGCTGGAGTCTATGCTCAGATTCCTTTCATGACCGATGCTGCTTCCATTCACACCCTCTTCAACTTGGGAGGTTTTCAGAGACCACTGAGATGAAAGGTTGGTCTTTTTGGTGTTAAATACTTGAAATAGGAACAAGTCTTAGTCTTCTTTTTCCAGAGGAGGTTTGTTGTGTCTTATCAAGTCTACTCTTATGTGTGTATTCAGTCTTTTAGCTTAGTATCAGTATCTCATTCATGTGTAAAACAGAACTCTCTATGAGAGTAGCTTAAATCAATGTTTTAAAGCCGCATAATCCGTGATTTCAAAGTATGTCTATAGCTTTATATTAAACGTCTTTCGAAGACCATTTTAATGAATTCACAAGTTAGATTGGTTTGCGAATTTAAATTCTTTAAATAGGCTTTGAATATCGATCAATTCAGCTACATATATTAAACGTCTTCTAAAGACGATTTCAATGAATTCTCAAGTTAGATATGTTCTTGTTTTGAATCCTAATTAGACTTGTACATACCGGTTTAATTACAATGAAAGTTTTGGGTTAAGTGGGCTCCATGTTACCACAAAACTTAAAAAGTGGTTGTTAATGGAGATCACGTCTCTGCAACATGGTACCAACCAAATCACAATATCGTAATTACATTCCATCTTCTTAACAGTCTTTATTGGTCTTAACAAAGTATGTCTAAACACAGCTCATAAAATGTCTATTTAATATTTACAAATTGGTTTCAGACAGCTCTTACAGGTTTCATTAGCATCATGCCAATCATCTAAACCATCATTAATGTTCCTTTGCTCATTTTCAAGAAATTAAGACCCATTTTTTCTCTAATTTCTTGATCGTCGCCATGAACGATCTAATCTCAAGCTCGTTCAAGAAATACACAGACTTAAACCAACAAGTCCAACTCGATGACATCGAATCTCAAAACGCTTCTCTCGATTCAGGAAACCTCGATGAGTTCTTTGGATACGTCGAGAGTGTTAAAGAAGACATGAAAGCTGTTGAGGAGATTCATAAACGTCTCCAAGATGCTAATGAAGAGTCCAAGACCGTACATGATTCCAAGGCCGTGAAAAAGCTTCGTGCTCGTATGGATTCGAGTGTTACAGAAGTCTTGAAACGTGTCAAGATGATAAAGTCGAAGCTTGTGGCTTTGGAGAAATCAAATGCTGCACAGAGGAAAGTCTCTGGTTGTGGTCCTGGCTCGTCTGCTGATCGGACCAGAACATCGGTCGTTAGTGGTTTGGGGAAGAAGCTTAAAGACATGATGGATGATTTTCAAAGACTACGAACCAAAATGGCTACCGAGTACAAAGAAACGGTCGAGAGACGGTAAATTTTATAATGATCTCATGTTTATCTAAAAAAAGTTTGAATCTTTCGGGGTTTGAGGAACAAGAGATGGTAAAGTTTTTGTGTGTTTTGGTTATATACTTGTAGGTACTTCACTGTAACGGGGCAAAAAGCGGATGAAGAGACGATAGAGAAGCTGATATCGAGCGGAGAGAGCGAACGTTTCCTCCAGAAAGCGATACAAGAGCAAGGCCGTGGACAGATCATGGACACAATATCAGAAATTCAAGAACGACATGATGCAGTTAAAGAGATAGAAAGGAGTCTATTAGAGCTGCACCAAATCTTCCTTGACATGGCTGCTCTTGTTGAAGCTCAAGGGAATATGCTCAATGACATTGAATCGAATGTTTCAAAGGCGAGTTCTTTTGTCATGAGGGGGTCTGATCAATTGCAGATGGCTAAAGAACACCAAAAGAGCTCGAGGAAATGGACTTGTATCGCCATTATACTCGCAATCGTTCTGGTTATAGTGATTCTTTTCCCAATCCTCTATACAAGTGTACTTAAACCTTGATTGTTTTCTCCAAACTCTTTTTGTTAGAGCCCTTTCAATTTCTTGTATTGAATCCAAAGCTAAAACAAGAGTTTAATTTAAAGCTCTCTCTTTACCTGTTCTTGCTACTGTAATTGCTTTATCACGAAAAAATTGGGTGACATTTATTGTTTTGTATAACTTTATATGGAAAACCTATGAACCTATGAGCAAAAACATAAACAATGTACAATTTTGAAGGTTGAATCACTACCTCTCATGAACATTGTTTTCTTCTGAATTCATCAGATAAAAGTGTCTGAACAAGCTCCTTTAATCTCTCAGCGCCAGGGCCTGGTTTCAAAACTGAGTCATCGCCCCGAACTGAGCACGGATCAGCGTCCTTTTTTGAGCTACCAATGCACCAAGCTCCTGACGAAAACCGGTGAGAGCGGCCTAAGAGCTCTTTATCGATCTTGTCTAATACAGGATCGTTCTTGTGAAACTTTCGAGCAAAGGGGGCTTGGCTTTTGACCATCTTGTCGAAATCCTTCATGGATAGAGAGTTTGGATGTTGCTTTGGAGGATAGTCCCAAGAAATGTAGTGCAGGTCATGCCCAACCGCGGTGCTTTTGAACTCTTCAGTGTTGCATATGAGTGTGTGGAAATATCCTTCTGGAGAGGAAACAAAGTTGGTGTAGTACATCAACATCGTCCTTGGGAAATTATCCCATCCCAAGATTGAGTATTCAAGAAAAGACCGAGTCAGAACCACCCAAGCTGAGCCTGCAAGATTAAAGACAGGACAAATAAATCATCTTTTTCTTTCATCCATAAGACTTGAAGATGCTAGCTAACCTGTGAAGAGCTTGAAGGATGTGGGAATTGATCTGTGTTGAGTAGTCCAAGCAATTTCGGTTTTCTTCGATAGGTAAAGACCAGGATCAACAATGATTGATTTAGCCCTCTGGTTCCTACAAAGGACCATGATAAGCATATCTTATTCACTATTTAGAGATATTCAATTGTTACTTTAGCAGTTTCTACTTACAGTTTCCACCCAGTGAGCTTCATATGTTCAATAAAATTGACATTCCGAGACAAATTCGCAAAGACATACAGCAAATCTGCAGTATCAGAATGAAGAATTAAAAAAAGCCACTACTATGTATCAATGACCAAAACATGCAAGTTCAAGGGCACATTTGAGTTAAACTAACCATCTTGTGTCACGAGAGGATAATCCGAGGCACTAAGGTTGAGGAACCAATCCCAATCCAAGCTTTCTCTAAGCAAAATCGCCACAGCTTGAAGCGTACAAGCAATCATTGTAGGGCCTTTATAAGTAACAAGATTAGACTGAGACATAACACGAACATTCTCAACTTCACGGAAAGTAAGATCACTCTTCACAGACATTGCAAGCTCAAGCCTTTCCTTAGGAGGAGCTTCAAGATCCAAATGCAGAATATACTGATTTCTTGGATGATACACAGCTTGTAAAGTCCTCATCATTCTATGACTATCACCTTTTGTCCCTGAGATTAGATAAGCTAACCTAGGAACCTCTGAAGAATTCGAATTCGTAGTTGAGTTTAAAGACTTTCTCAAATGTGATTCAACAAAGTAATCATCATTTGATTCTTCTGAGACATTATCATCAGAAGGCAATGGTTCTTCTACATAAGAGCTATCGAATTGGAGATAAATGATAGACATTAAGAGAGTAACCGACAAAACTAAGCTTGCTAGAAACGGGATCATCCATTTTCTTCTATCTCTGAAAACCCTAAACCCTGAATGTGAACTAACGTGTCTCTTTACTCTCGCTAATGGATCTCTGATCCAAATCAGCTTCCTATACACTTTCCTCATTCCCTAAAAAAACACACAAGCTCAAAACTTTCTTCTTGAACACCTAACCAGCAAATCAAAGTCTTGATCTTTTGTACTAATAAAGACAAGGGTTGATAGAAATTACCAGAACTTTCAAAACCCGAAAAGGAAATGACCCAATAGAGATTTTGCAGCAGAGTTTATGTCCACAAAGCTAATTAATAGAAGACGAAAGTTGATAAGAATACCAACAACCAATGCACCAACCGAACATAAAGAAAAGGTTTTTCACTGTTTATTGCTTTTGGCATGGCAGCGAAAAAGCTTCTTTAGTCCTAAGCTTATTCAGATCTAATAACTTAATCGGAGTTTCAAGAACCCAACAAATAAAAACGCTTGAAGTTCAAGTCTTGCATCCTTAAAAACATAACAAGACAAGTCCTTGGATAAAGACAGATGAAATTAGGGGAGAAGCGGTAGATGAACGCAGCATAAGAGTTCTCGAAGGTTTGCAGACAAAAACTAACTAACGAGGGAGACAGAAAGAGAGAGAAAGATTTAAGTTTCTGCTTCGAAGAAAATTAAATGGAGAGATGAGTTGTGTGGTTAGATTTGGAGCGGTCTGAGGAGAGAAAAGGAGAATCAAAAGTGATTAATTTAAAAAATTCAGGGTCTTTCCGTAGAGGGATAGCTTAAATTGCTGGCAAAATCAATCTGATTTTAGTTAATTAAATATGGGGTTAGCTTAATGTTTACTCTTAAAGAAAAAACGTTGAACGCGCGTGACCGATGTTGAATCGAAAAGCTCACGCGCGCGGACGAGTAAGGATTCACATTTTAATTTGGAGTTAAAGAATGAAGGAAACTTTTTGTCAACAGTTAAGAAAACTTCTTTCTTCCAAACTTTTGAATGGATCTGACTAGAAACTGTCATCAACTATATTCAGTGTTCAAAAAAGCGATCTAGACGGCCGCCTAGGCGCTAGCTAAACATCCCGAAACCGCTTAAATTTTCTAAAAATCGGTCATATTAGGCGAACAGTAGAAATTTGACTGATTATACGGTAATTAAACAGTCACTAGGTGGGCAAGGCGGTCATTAGGCAGGCTAGGTGGTCATTAGGCGGGCTAGGCGGATTTAATATCTATCCAATTTTTTAAATTTTTTTTAAAAATATGATTTTTGATAAATAAAACTTAAAATCACAAAACAATGTTGTATTTAAAATTTGAGAATTTGTTTTTGCAGTCTTGGGATTTTTTAAATAAAATAAAAAATAGAATTATTCGTGATTCTAAAATAAAAGAATGATGACTCATCATTTTCAAAAGAAAAATATTGAAGTTTAAATTCAATCTTAAGTTTTTTTTTTCATTTGAAAATTTGAAGTTATTTTATTATATAATTTTATTATGTTATATCATATTTTGTTAATTTATATGTGTATATATATAGTTTTATTCAAAAACCGTCTAAACCACCTAGAATCACCTAGAATCACCTAGGCCCCGATTAGATGTTTTAGGCGCTAGGCGGAGGGGCACCGTCCGTCTGTTTAGCGCCTAGCGCTTTCTTGAACATTGACTATATTAAACTTCGTCAGACTTTGTACCAAAAAAAAAACTTGAAAATCATGTCAAGAGTAATGGATGTGACTAAAACGATAATTAACAATTCAACTATGCTCAAATTGTAAGAATTAGCTTAAAAACTTGAAAATCGTATCAGTGTTGTATAAATATTGTAGTTTTTACAATTCTATGTATAAATATTGCAAAGTTAAGTAGTCATTTGATTCTTCTGATCTTAAATCATGTCAGAGTTATATAAATACTGTAGTTTTTTTTTCATTTCAATGTATAACTATTGCAAAATAGTAATTTGATTCTACTGATCTTAAAGCTAAAACATTATTATTTACCAGCAATTGGTACACACCACATAAGGACCATCCAGTAAAAGTTGAGATAAACTATTTGACTAACCAAAACATTCTAGAAACGGTGAACATCAATTGTCTTTGAAAAATCCTAAACTAACTTGTCACTGCACCGTTCCACTTGTATCTCTGATCCAAACCAGCTTCCTAAGCATTTTACCCATTCCCTAAACCCTTTTCATATCCAATGAATGAAATTGATTCAGACAGGAGCAGAAAATTTCAGACATGAGATGCAACCAAAACTGTTTCTTTAACACCTAATAAGCATCAAAGTTGTACACACATATAGAAACGGGACATTGTTGCGAGACTGAACAAAACCAATTCAAGGGTTGACATAATTACAAGAATTTCAGAAACACGAATCTAGAGAGTTTGCTGCATAACTGGGAACGAAATTTACAAAAATTCTAATTACCAAGCAACAAAATTATAAAGTGATATAAATGTAGTGACTTAATTGATTAATTGAGTTGAAGAACCGAACTGAAAACAAAACGATGCTTAGAGTTTATCTTCTTTTATCCTTTAAGAAAAACATAAGAGGACAAGTCCTTTGAAAACGATAGATGCTGCAACAAAAAAGATCAGAACTTTACCAGAATTGGGAACCAAATCCATTGGAAAACGAGCATCAGAGCTGCAATAACGAAAAAAAGAAAGAAAAATTGGGAATCTAGGGTTTGAGAAATTTCTGGGAAAAATAGCAAAAAAAATTTGGACCATTTCTCGATTTGTGCGTGTCATCCTTGCGCAGGGGCCATGCTAATCTTCTCTGTATCGTTCCAATTTTATCGGATGTCCCCGAAGGGACAATCACTTCTTCGACTCCATTGATATATAAACTCAGCTTTTTCTTTCTTCCTAAGCGATGTGGGACTTTTGACATCGTTAACAGCGTAAATGGGCCCTTTTATTATTCTTCTTGAGCCCATTAATATTATTAACTATATATATACTAATAGGCCCATATTCTGATTTGTTCTTTAGATTCAAAAGTACTGACATTCACAGTTTCTTAGCGTAAAGATTGCTGCTTTAATTGTTTTGTTTGGAAAATCAAAATCTGATATTGGATTGGATAAAGATGATGATGGTATTGGTTTGGAGGAGACGGCAATGTTCTGCTTCTGATCTTCTCGGAGGCATAATCACTTCGTTTTTGTTCTTCTTGTTACTTGTGCTGCAAGTTTTAATTCATTCTTCTATTTGTTTCCCTCTTCTTCTCCTATTGTAAAATTGGAACAGATTTCATAGTTTTAAGAAAACTTGTAAAGCAGAGCAAAGGATAATAAACACTTTGAAGTTGTTTGGTCATTTACAGAGTTTTGTCTAATCCTATTTTGTGGTCTTATTATTCCTCTTCAGCTCTTCTTGAATACGAGAAGGTCGAGATTTCATCATCATCAGACTTATAAGAAATATTGTAAACTCCTAAACCTTCGCTAATGGGTCTCTGAGATCACACCAGCTTCCTTCACTTTCCTCATTCCGTAAAACCATTTTTTTTGAAATGTTCGAACAAGGAAAATATTGCTCTCCAACTCCAAGGAAAGAAGATCAGATCAACACAATCAATGGATGCAAATCCATAAATTCCGACGGTTAAGATATCTTACTCATAGTATTGATTCGAATTGCTGATCATTATATTTCTTTTATTATTCTCCGTTGTATCATATAGATAATGCACATAAGGTGCTTGTAAAAATGCCTAGCAATGAAATTGAAATACCCTTTATATGAGGTTGCTTTCCCATTTTCTTTCGCGCTTCTCTCAGCCTCAATCGATATTACACAAAAGAGGGCATTGTAAAAATAGAATCTTTAACAAGACTAGAGTGGACTTGCACTTAAAAGCTACTGAAATTTAGTCCATTTGATTATGGGTCTTTCGCAACTATGAAGACAAGTTTGGTATATATGTTGAAACTGCTAAAACTAAAACTATCTAGAAGATAACTTTAAATTGTAAAGGATTGAGATTGAATCCCCTGTTTTATTTTTAATCTGTAGACAAACAAAGTATTTGCTAAACTAAAACGATTCAGGAGAATCTGAGTTCTTCCACACTTTTTGAATAGATCATATGACTAAACAGTTAATAAACGTTTCAGAATCTTCAAGAAATTACAGAAACTAAGCATTTAAAAAACAAAAAAAGAGAATCTTTAAGACTAGAGCGAACTGTGAAGTTTCAGTCTTTCAGGGAAAAGTATTGAAATTGAATCAATTTGATTAAGTGTTAATAATGATAGAAAACTTTGGTATTCAAAACACAAGAAAACTCTTCCTTGTTCCACACTTATGAATAGATCTTTAACTATATCAAGAATTCCTTTACAGATATCAAAATCAATCCAAAGTGCTATTTTGTGAGAGAGTTTTTAGTCACGATAAATTTAAAACTTGAAAATCGTTTCACCTAGGCTGCTGCTGATCTTGACCTTGGTCAGAAGAGGCTCCAGCATCAAACCCCTGAGACTGCATTGGCTGTTGTATTCGAGGCTGAATTTGCTGCAATGGTTGATGATTCGTATCAGGCAAGACAAAGTGTTGTTGTGGGTTGTAATAGTTCTCAACTCCAGCTAATGGTCTTTGCTGTTCCCTTGGTGGTATCATCCTAAGCATCTGATCACTCCTGAACCGAGGCATCATCATGTTATCCATTGGATGTTGATATGGGATCATCATGTTAGCCATTGGATGTGGATATGGGTTCTGCAGGTAATGCACTGAAGGTGGATTATGCTGGTAAGCCATTGGAGGTGGATTATGATGGTAAGCCCTTGGAGGTGGATGATGATAGTAAGCCATTGGAGCTGGATCATGATGGTAAGCCATTGGAGGTGGATCATGATGGTAAGCCATTGGAGGTGGATCATGATGGTAAGCCATTGGAGCTGGATCATGATGGAAAGCCATTGGAGCTGGATAATAAAGATTATGATGGTAAGCCATTGGAGGTGGATATGGGTTCTGCATGTTAGCCATTAGGTATGGAGGAAGCTGCTGAGATGTGTTGTGAGGATTCCATGGTGCATCGTTGGGAACTAGAAATATAGGTCTGGGATCCATCATCTGATTTTGCTCTGGTGCTAGATTGGGAAACTGGTTAGCCACAGGAAGGTGATGAGATGTGGTCTGAGGTATAAATGGTGCTGCATTGGTTGAGAGTCGTAGCTGCTGAGGTATAAATGGTGCTGCATTGGTAGAGAGTCGGCTCTGCTGGCCGAATGGATCCTCAGGAAGCTGCTGAGATGGGTTTAGAGGACTCGATCGTGCTGCATTGTGATTGAGTTGCTGCTGCATACCAATAGGGTTCACCATTTGATCACTCGTAGGAATAAACACTGAATCCAGATGAGGAAGAAGACCCTCTATTCCACCAGTTGCTTCTTCGCTCTGCAATAGCCAAAATTAAGGAACCATTGGAAAATAAAGATTTCACATTTAAGCATCTTACATACTTCCAAATTAAAGTTGGTAACTGTATGTACCTCTGTCTCATGTTCATTATCACCATCATTGTGATCGTTGGTTACTGTATGTAACTCTGTCTCATGTTCATCATCACCATCATTGTGATCGTCTTCTTCAGCTACGCTCTGTATCTGGCAAGATAACAACAAGTCAAGAACAACGTTATCTTGATGCATCATGAGTTTTTTTTATCATAACTAAGTTTTAAAAAGAACCCAGCAAAACTCAAAATCTTAAATCGTTTTTATCATAATTAAGAACATTTACCTCTGTCTCGTGTTCATTATCACCATCATTGTGATCGTCTTCTTCAGCTACGCTCTGTATCTCGTCTTCTTTAGCTACGCTCTGTATCTCGCAAGATAACAACAAGTCAAGAACAACATTATCTTGTTGTGATGCATCATGAGTTTTTCTCATAATTAAGTTTTAAAAAGAACCCAGAAAACCCAGATTTCACCAATTAAATTAAACAACAATCTTAGTAACTTGCAAATCAAGTAAACAAGAAAAAAAGAAAATGGAGTAAGAGAAGTTATGTTACCTCAGGATTATTTTCAGCATCATGGACATCTGCGTTATCCTCAATTGCTTCCATTTCTTCTTTGTGAAAGTTGTTGAAATCGTTGAGATCAGAGGACACAGAGAAGACGAATGAGCGAAGAAGAAAACGTGAAAGAAATTTAAAATGTCGCGAGGTTATAACAGATGATGATGATTCAATTACGAATGAGTGGGCCTGCTTACGTGGGCTTCACCATTAGATGAAAATGAGATTAGTGGGCCTACGTTGGATCAGCTGTTAACTGGAGACGAATCATCATATCATATGGAAACTCATCTCGGAATCTGAAGCTGAAGCAGACTCTGATTTATTGGAGCTAAATTTAATAACTAATTACAATAATTAATCAGGCTAAAATAACTAATTACATTGCAGTCTCCTCCAAACTGTGAATGTTAGTACTTGTGAATCTAAAAGAGTAAAGAACAAATCAGAAAATGACCTATTTTAGATTCAGAAGTAGTAACATTCACAGTTTCTTAGCGTTAGAGATTGCTGCTTTAATTGTTTTGTTTGGAAAATCAAAATCTGATATTGGATTGGATAACAATGATGATGGTATTGGTTTGGAGGAGACGGCAATGTTTCTGCTTCTCATCTTCTCGGAGCCATCATCACTTTGTTTTTGTTCTTCTTGTTACTTGTCCTACAAGTTTTTGTTTCTTCACTTTTTCTCTTTGTTGCCATCTTTTTATGCACTTAATTGTATAATACCTGTTATTTCAAGCAGAGAATTGCTAAGAAATCAACACCAAACAAGCAAAATTAGTACAAAGGTAGAGGTAGTAATGTCTTTTAAGATACCGAAGAAACAAGAGTCTAATTAAAATAGTTTCTTGAACACATAAACACAACAAGACATTGCAAAAATATTAACCAAAACCAATGCAAGAAAACTACCCAACAAAGATTTTTGCTACAGAATTGGGGCAAGCTCAACGAAAACTGACAAATAAATCAAAAATGATTTAAAAGTTGATAGAGAACATTATCAAACCAAATTTTCTGCTGATCTTGACTAAATAGTCATGAATGTTTTAATAAAGAGTAGAAGACTATTTCGTGAGACTAAACAGTCAAAATCATGTACTTAGGCTTCTGCTAGTCTTGACATGATGGCTTAGCGTAAAACACTTGGACTGCATTGTATGCTGCGTTTGGGGGATTGAAATTCATCTCAGGCAAGCCAAAATGTTGTTGGTTGGAATAGTTGACATCTACACCAAATCTCGGCTGCTGGTTGTACATCATTGGAGCTTGCTTTTGGACTAGATTTGGTATAGTCCCCATTGGTTTCTGGTGATTAGTCTCATGTCTCATGAATTGCTGGTGCTGGTTGTACATCATTGGAGCTTGTACATTAAGAGAAGGTTGTTGCTGCATACCAAAAGGCTGGTTAAAATAGCTTTGACCTGCAAACAATGTTGATCCTTGTGCTCCACGGTTTTGTTCTATAATCTGATTGCTCCTGAAATTATGCTGCTTGTTGCGCATCATTGGCATCATTGGAGCTAGACTTGGGACAAGATTGGGAACTGGCTGGTACATCATTGGCATCATTGGAGTCTCAGGTATATGGTACATCATTGGTTGATAATGCATATAAAAAGGTTGGTTGAAATTGTCTTCTGTACTCTGAGTGCTCTTGAAATGCTGATAATGAAGCTTAGGAACATGAGAAATATCAGTTTCAAATATGTCAAATTCATTTTTTATTGGATCATGAAACCTCTTGTACAGATCCTCTCCATCAATATGTTGTGCAGATTTCCGGAAGAACGTGACAGGAGTACCTTGAAATCTCTTGTACATATCTGAATCCAGCCTCACAACATAGTCAGGTTTCGTTACAGATCCAAAGTAGTACCCAACCACACGACCCAATGGAACTTTTATTTTAGCCATATATAGCATAGTACCAACATTCAAAGGTTTATGATCTCCCCCTATAGCAACTATTGCATGTTTGTCTAATACCTGTGTTCATAAGTTGCGCTTAAACTCAAGCATGAAACTGCTAAGAAAAAGAAAGAAAGAAAAAAAAAGGTGTAAATTGTATAGAGATTTTACCATATTCACAACTCCGACAGGAACAGTGGCGTGATGAGCTTCAATTTACAATTTCATTCTAGGTTTGATGGCTGCATATATAGTTACGATTATTTGTTATTGTATATCTTTTAGTACTTATCCTCCTAGATCTTCTTTACTTTGGTGGTTTTTTCTCGTGTATACCAATAACAGATTCGCTTATTTTGGTAACGTCCGGTTTAATAACCGACACTAAAAAAACCCCTCTTTTATCATTTATCAACTGCAAAAATTAATGAGCTATAAATACATTATTCTTTAGGGATGGACATTTGGTTATTCCGTTCAGTTAAAGATACATATTTTTTTGGGTTTTTAAATATTTGAGATAAAATTGTATTTGTTTCGGATTCAATTCGGTTTTATAAAAAAAATAAACATAACTAATTAGTTTTAATTATTATTGTAATATTGTTTTATATTGAAGTCTATTTTCTATATATTTAATTTAATATATTAATTTTTAGTGGATTTCAATTAAACAGTTCGGTTTAGTTTGGGTTTGGATAATTTAGTATAGAAGTTTCATTTTTAGTAGGTTTGAACAAAATACCAAAAACAATTCGGTTTTGATATAGTGCACTCGGACTCAGAAGAAGAACATGGAGAATTTTCTGAAGATTCAGACGATGTTCAATCCGAATGATCATCAACAGATTCGGAGTAGTCAAATTTAATAAGTCATGTTGTATTTTTAAATTTTGTGTATAATGGAAATAAATTATATATCTTAATCATCACATACTTATGAAAATGTCATTTTATTTTTGTTAAAAGCAATACTATAATATTTCAATACTATAATAATTATTCTAAACCGATTATAATATTTAATACTATACTACAAATTTTCATACATTAAAAAAAAAAATTAAATTCCGTCGGAAATCCCTCGGAAATTTCCGAGGGATTTCCGACGGTTTTATGAAAAATACTTGGGTTAATTATCACATACTTATAAAAATGTCATTTTGTTTTTGTTAAAAGCAATACTATAATATTTCAATATTATATGAAAAAATAATCGAGGGATTTCCGACGGATTTAGGGTGATATTTTTTGCAGTTTACACAACACAGCCCAAATAGACAATATGAATAGTTAAATTACATAATAAGAAAATATAAACTTATTGATAATGTAGGTATAATAGATGTTTTCAAATTATGTCATAGTTTGCATATATATGTTAGTTAAGACACATATAATATAAGTGTACATGTTTAACCACACTAACTAACATTTGTTTTTTTAACTAATTTCAACAAAACAAAAACGATTATTACTAATTTATACTTGAAATCATAAATATTCCATACACCACATATATCTCAATTGAAATAAATTGAAAAAACCTTTGAAACCCTTAAACCGTCGGAAATCCGTCAGAAATTTCCGAGGGATTTCCGACTGTTTAAGGGAACCACGTGTCGTTTGTTAAGATTTGACTGACGAATGACAAGACATGAAACTTTCGCGTATCCATTGGAAATCCCTCGGAAATTTCCGAGGGATTTCCGATGGATAGATGAAATTTAACCGTGGAATACTTTTTATTTCCCGCGTGGCCTAAATTTTCACGTATCCGTCATAAATCCGTCAGAAATTTCAGAAATTAAGGTACGTTTTTCTATTTATTTCCAAAAGACGTGTTTTATTTAAATTATTTAGATAGTGACGGATTTCGGACAGACTGAGCCATCGGAAATATCTCTTTATTTCCGCGGCCACTTCATCTTCTCCGTGACCCAACTGACGAAAATTCTGGAAAAAAAAACTCAGACCTTGAGATTCACTTTCCCCTCCAATTTCTTCATCATTTCTTCATATCTCATTCCAAATGGCTCAAAATCCTTCTAATTTGTAAGTTTTTAAACTTCTTTTAAGGATTTATGTTATGGTTGGTTAGATCTAAGAATTTATTTGTTAGATTTCGGATTTGATAGATTTATAATTTCGGATTTTGGTTAAGAATTTGGATTTGATAATTTAAGATTTGTTAGATTTCGGATTTGATTTCGGATTTTGGGTTAGAGTTCGGATTTGATAGGTTTAGATTTCGGATTTGATAGATTTAGAATTTGGTTTAATAGCTATTTGGGTTGTTAGATTTAGGATTTATGATGTTAGATTTAGGGTTTTGATTTGGAATTTTTAGATTTTTTTGATTTTTTTGGTTGAATTGAAATTTAGGATTTAGAGTTAAGGTTGTTAGATATTTATCTAAAAGATTTTTATGGATATTTAAGAAATGGAGATTTAAGAATTTTAATGGATTTTTAAGAAATGTAATGGAGATTTAAGAATTTTAATGAAATTTTAAGAAATTTTTGGTTGTATTTTTTAAATATTGATTTTTTAGGGAGTTTTGAAAATTGTATTAAGAATGATAATTATTTTAATATTTATTAAAGTTTAATATTTTGTTTAATATATGTTGTGTTCTTAATTTTACATATTTTTTTACTAATTAAAATTTTTTTTCCGACATGAACTATGGTGCATATGTTCAATCTTCAGGGGGTCATTCTCGTCCTAGACAGTCTTCGAATCAACCCCACTCGACTCAGGTTTCAGAAACCCAATCACCCGCTGCTGCTTCTTCTTCTCTGCCTACGCAATTGAGTATCGACGACTTTGTGTCTCAACAGGGACTGGAATGCTTAACTCGAATTCATCCACATGGATTAGGTAAATATTTAAATTTTTTAAAATTATTATTTATATAATTTGTTTCGGTACTTAACTAATTTATTAAATATTATTAAAGGTTTGAAGATTCAGATAGTGGGATAACAAAGGCTATCAACCGGATGCTTAATGGTATGGTATAACATATGTACCCGACGTACGTAGGTATGCCGTTGGATGATCAAGAGAGATGGTTTCGTCAATTTGCGGTAAAGTTTATTGTTTTATATTTTTCTTTCGTTTTAATTTACATATTTTATTTTTAATTTTTATACACTTTTGCAGCAAGAATTCACTTGGGACCCTCAGCTCACGTCTCACGTTAGAAATGCTTTCCATCATAAATGTGCCCAGATGTACTCCCGGAAGATGTACGAGTGGAAGAATAAGTGGAATCATAATGACATTCCAAAAAAATTGTTTGCACACCCAGAGCTATGGAATGGGTTCATACATCATTGGCAGAAGGACTCAACCAAGGCGGACTCTGCAAAACATTCAACCAACCGGAACAGCGACCGCCAAGGAAAAGGTCCATCGTCGCATAATTTGGGAGCAACAAGCAAGAAAACCCGTCGGAAACAAATTGTAAGTTTTTCATTTCATAATATTTTTTTTTCCTATTTTATTTATAATCTTTCTTTTTACAGAGGCAAAGAGATGGTGTCAAACCATCTAATCTTACGCTACTCAAGGATTTTCACACCAACAAAAATACCAAAGAAGTAAAAGATGGGCATGCTAGGGAGATCATTGATAACGTGGAGCGGCTTGGTAATGAGATCATCGATAACGTGGAGCGGCTTGGTAATGAGATTCTACAATCTCAACTGCTCAACGATGATGGAACTCCTACCTTCATAGAAGTTCCATTTGATACAATAAACACAATAGTGTTTGAGGTTAGTACTTTTAATTATTTTCATTTAACTTATGAATTTTAAATCAATTTATACAGTTTTTACATTTACTTTGATTCGCATGCTACTCCGAAAGTAAAAGATCGCATTTTTGGTCTTCCACAAGATTCAGCTACTACTTCATCGAAATTTTCTGAAGCTTCGGATATTAGAGCAGAACTCGCGGAGAAGACTGATGCACTTGAATCTTTGACGACCAAGGTTGATACACTCGAAGAAGCCCGAACGACACTCGAAGCAGCCCGAGCGAAGGAGATAGAAGAAATCAAAGATCAGATGGCAGAAATGAAGGCATTCATGGCTCGATTCCAGCAAGACTGACCTTAGTTTTCATATTTGAAGTTTATTTGTGTTTTATTTTGTTAAAAACTAAGTATTATGAATATTGTTTTATTTTGTTTGGATTTTAAATATTTTAGTTTCAATTTTCAATTTTTATTTTATTTTATTCTTTTCAGATTGAAAATTAAATTATATATTAAATAATAATAAAAAATATTAAATATTAAATAAATAAATAAAAAATTTAAACCCGTCGGAAATCTGACTGAATTTTTTCCGTCACAAATCCGTCGAAAATCATTCCGTCATAAATCCATCGTAATGTTATCTGTCGGAAATCATCAGAACCTACTCGGTTGCAAGTCCGTTGAAATACCGTCAGATATCTGTCGGTATTAATATTCTGACAGTATTCCGATGGCTAAATAACCGACGGTTTTCCGAGAGATTTACCGACAGCTGTAACTGTTGGATATCCATCGGAATTATGCCCCTCGGTAATCCCTCGGAAATCCGTCGGAAATTTTGATGGATTTCCGACGCAGTTTTCATTTCCGACGAACTAGATTAGACGGCTATTCTCGTTGAAAATCCGTCGGAATTTACGTATTCCGATGGTGTTCTAACAGATTTTTCCGTCTTATTCCGGTTGTTTTCTTGTAGTGCGTGTACCAGGAGGCACTTGGATATCTGAATCAAGTTTCACAATATAGTCAGGTTTCGTTACATATCCCAAGTAACCATCTACGCGACCAAGTGGAGCTTTTGTTTCAGCGATCAACAACATAGAACCAATATTCAAAGGTTTATGCTCTCCCTTCCTCTCAACTATCACATGTGTGCGTAACACCTGCGTTGATGCGCTTCTAGTTATGTTATATATATTGCTTAGTTGTAGTTATTTGTTACTGTATATTATCTCTTCGTACTTATCTTCCTAGATCTCCTTAGATTCTACTAATCCAACGTAGGCCCACTAATGTTACATTATGTAACAATGTTCTCTCTCGTCATCATTATGAAAATGTAACATTTATCTCTTCGTCATCATTATGTAAATGTTACAAGTTTGTTTAGGTAATGGAGCGAGTGGTGACGAGAGAACATTGGGTATGATAAAGCCAGATCGAGTCTCTAGTTTGAGGCCAGTTTCAATATCGTCAAGGAGCTGGACAAGTGCGTTTTATTAGGGTTTAGAATTCTCTCGTTGACACTATTCTCATCTCGTTAGGTAGATAAGGCATTGTCTTTGGGTTCTCCAATTATGAGTTAGGGTTTAGTATGTAGAATGTTTCGGAAAAAATATGTTGCATGCACAAATACACAAAGTCATACACATACTTAAAAGAATACAACACAGACCAACTTCTATGAGAGTAGAAACAAGTTTAAAGAATCGAGTAAACACACCATTTTACAACGAACAAAGATTCACAAAAAGAAACTCCCCACCAATCGAATGATCGCCAAATGGAAGCAAGCACATTGATCTTTTTCCTTGACCCAATTCACATGATATTAGCCTCTTCTTGGCTGCAGAATCAGCTCTTTGACTCCTTTTATGTCTCTGGTTTAGTCCCTTATGTTGCTGTTGTTGTTTCTCAGAACTGAACATCTTTCGTTTCCACGAATTCACAGAGATGGTCTGATAAAAAATGCTTCTTTACAATTCACTAGTCTGTGATAGGTTCCCCTGAACCATGACGCTCTCTCCTGATCATATCTAGTAGATCTTGAACAACTTCAGACATCAATGGTCTAAATTCTGGTTCAGACTAGCAAACATAACAAAGAATAAAACACTTGTGGTCAAGCAAACACAATCACAAATTCTAATCGTCAATATGAGCTTTTACCTGAACACACCGGGAAATTATATCAGCAAAGTGTGACAATGACTTTGCAGGGTATTTTCCATTAAGAGATGGATCAACCATTTTTCCCAATGCATCGATATCGTGAAGCTGAGGGATTGCCCACCTTACCAAGAACTGCTCTCCTCTAGTCCGGTCCCTATAATCAGACTCATTGATATGAATACACACTTAACAAATCTAAACGAATCAAACAATGTGACATGCATACCTATCGTAGGACATTCTACCGGTCAAGAGTTCTAACATAACAACACCAAAACTATATATATCACTCTGCCATGTATAGATTCCAGAGTCAAACTCTGGAGCTCCATATCCGTAAGCGGCAAGCAATTGTCCTGACAACTGATTATTATTACAAGAAATGTTTTAGTTTTACATCTTGAAAATTGTCAAAGCCATCAGAATCGAGCTCATTGGGTTTTAAGTACTTTACCTGACTCACAGAGCCTGATGATATTAGTGGGGCCAAACCACAATCTGAGACAAGAACACTAAGGTCATCGTCGAGTAGAACATTGGCTGCTTTGAAGTTTCTGTGTATGATAGGTGGTTCACACACCTCATGCAAGTACCTTGAAACATTAGAATAAAAATTAACAATCGGTAGAAAATACGGTTAGAAACTTCCATTTGAAGTAAAACAAGAACTTACTCAAGGGCTCTTGCAGCTCCAAGTGCCATACTGATACGCATATTCCACGAAAGTTGCTTCTTGAATTCATCGTCTGAATGCAACCCGTCTTGTAGCGTACCATTACTGCAGTATTCGTAGACCAATAGTCTTTGATCATGCTCAGCACAGTAACCCACAAGTTCAACAATATTGGCATGGCGAATCCCGTCTATACTGTTCACTAGTTCGATAAATTCATAATCCTGTTGTTGTTCCGAAGCCCTCTTGTCCAACTTCTTGACAGCCAACAGCTGTGAAGAAGAAATTTAAAGGTTTAAGATTCAGAAACAAAGCAAATTTTTCTGAGCCAAAAATGTTTGAATTCGGTGCATCATACCTTTCCGTTGGGAAGCCGTGCCCTATAAACACTCCCAAGCATGCCCGAGCCAAGGAGATTTTCCTGAGAGAAGCTCTCTGTATATTGTTGAAGAGATGCAATGGAATAGTGCTTCACAGAAGTCACGGGTAAGCGAGTTTTAGGGGAAGGCTTTTTAAAAGGTCTTTCAGGAGACACAATTGGCATAACGGTGACCTTCTCAGCCAGAGGAGGAGGAGGCATAACAGTGACCTTCTCAGCCAGAGGAGGAGGTGGTGGTGGTGGTGGCGGTGGAGGAGGAGGCATCAACATTGAAAAGTCAATATCTTGACTTTCTTGTCTTAATATAGGCGCAGGTCTCCGCAACCTCTCAAGGTCATGTAAAACCTTTGGTTCCTCTCCAGCTTTCTTGAAGGGTTCCCTTTGAGCTGTTCATAAGCACAATCCCAGTATTACTTAAAGAAGGACCGTAGGAACCAATAGACAAACTTGCAAAATTCAATCTTACCTTTTTCAGATCGAGCAGGTGGTGGAAGTACCGGAGGCCCGCTTTCCAGAGCATTCTCTCTGGTTCCTCTATCAGCACCAACTTGATGCGGTTTGAAGACTCTATTAGCATGTTCTCTTCGTCTTCTTGCACATTTTGGCAAGAGCAAGAGTATTGCCAAAACCAGAATAACAAAGGAGAGGACGCCAGCAAATGCTATGAGGACTATCCGTTTAGTATGTGAAGAGTTTTGTCCTTCAGAATTCTTGGAACTCGATCCTTCTGAAGCAGAAGGTCCATCAGCAGCTTTCCCTCGGTTCCTCTCAGTTGGAGAAGGTGGAGCTTTAGAGAATGGTTGTGTTGGAGCTGGTTTTGTTGGAGATAGAGACGGAGACGATGATGGTGCAGTCGTCGTGGAATTATCCGTGGTGGAATTGAACTGGTTCCCTTCATGTCTGCATCACCATTTTAAGCATACACAAAGGTAACTGTAAGAACCTGAAATGCCTCTATAGGATTAGTAAACAGCAAATTAGAGAGTACTTACAGGAATTTCGGAATGCTTAGCAATTTTTCCGGTATGGGTCCAGAGAAGAGGTTATTCTCTATGTTTCTGTTTCAAGAAAACAATAAAATCTAAAACTCATGAAAAATTATCATTTCTTAAGAATGTAACAATTTGTGAGAGAGAAAAACATACAAATCTTGAAGAGGAAGGACTTGAAGAACGTCCAGAGTTCCTGAGAGCTGATTGTTCTGAACACGTCTGCAACACTCAAGATTATCAACTTAGTGAGAAAGAAACCAAAAGAGATACAATACTTCTTTCTTTGCAATGACCAAAACTTACAGTGTGGTAAGAGTTGATAAATTCTCCATAGAAGGAGGCAATGTGCCGCTTAGATTGTTAGATGATATATCACTGCACAAAGATATCAGATCACAAAACAATCCATAGAAACAGTAACTATTCACCAAACTATAAAGAAGAAGAAGCATACAGATTAATCAGCCCGACAAGGTTTTGAAACACGTCGGGTAGCTCTCCTGAGAGAAGGTTATCATTCAAAGACCTGAAAACAAATGGTATGATATTCATCAGCACGAAGCAACAGGAAAAAAAAATAAAAATTTGGCAGTAATCTGAACTTACATGTCATTCAGAAAACTCAATGTTCCTAAAGATTCCGGGATGCTTCCGGTGAACTGATTAGCTGAAAGAAAACTGCCAAAAGGTAAAGACTATTATCATACAAACTGTTCAAAAACAACAAACTCTATTAAAAATTATACAATGTTAAGGTGTATACATACAAATGCTGCAATGTAACCGGTAAATTAGAAGGTATGCTTCCTCCAATGAGATTGTTGCTGAAATCTCTGGAGATAAAACAAAGTAAACAAAAAGCAAATACAAAAGGTTACAAAAAACATCCAAATTGACTTGTAAAAATTGTCATATTGTGTGTCTATATACTTACATTCCCCTGATAGAAGTGAACTTGGCTAAGTTGTCACCAAGCTCTCCTTGCAAATTTGCGGCATTTACAGTTCTGTAACCATTCAAAACAGAATTAACAGAAAGAATAAATTGTAGATAAGATAAGTTGTTATCTCAGAAAGAACTTACATGCTTATTATATCTGAAACATTGCAGATAATGCCTTGCCAAGCTTCACCACAAGGGTCTCCACCAGAAGCAATCCAACCAGGAAGAACAGGTGCGCCAAGTGCAGCGAATAATCCATTAATTGCAGCAACTGATTCAATTACAACAATGCTGATTAATCCTCATAAAATACAGTGGAAGAACATCTGAAAATCCTCAAGCAATAACACACAGATCTCACTTCTAAAATTCAGTGAAACAAAATGTAAATCTAGAAACCAAAATTACAGATTTTCTTGGGGAAAAAGTTCTTACCATCATCAGGATTAGTAGCAGCTAAGGAGATCGAAGGAATCCATATAAGTAAAGACAAAAGCAGAGGAAGAAGAAGACAGTAGATCTTACAACACCGTAACTGTGTAATAGATCTCTTAGCAGCCATTGTTCCAAGTCAGAATGGACTTAAAAACCAAACACTAATCGAACAAAACCATGTCTACGAATCTGTAAACAACCCATCAAAAAATCATCTTGAAAGCGACAAGATCCATAACAAATCAAAGGGGGGATTAAACAAGTAGCAATCTTGAGAATAGAAAGATAAAAAAACTTACTGGAAAAGTAGAGGAATCGTCATCAAAGAGCTTAATGGTTGGTGAATTAAACGAAAAAAGGGTAAAGTCTTTTCCTTTAAATTCTAAAAACCTAATCTTGAATAAAAATGCAAACTTTCTTTTTTTCTTAATATGTGGGTGAGAATGAGATTTAAGACGCAACGTAAGAGTTAAGGTTCAATGAACTTTCGTCGATGAAGTAAGTTTTACCCTCAATAATTTGACACTCGAGAGAATCTGCTCTCTTATAAGCTCGAGACTCGAGGAAATTAAAATCAAAGGAAAACACCAAAAACCCAGAAGGAAAAAAAAAGGAAACTTTTTCTAATTTCATGGAAAAATACACCGAAAGAAAATTGTGGGACCAAAACCTTCGAACTAAGAAGAAAAAGAACTGGAGAAATTTCAGAAAATTGAAATTTGAGTCTACTAAAGAAAGAGTTATTGAAACAACAAGGAAATTAGTGTGTTCATCATGGGTTTTAATTTGTTTATTAATTGATTTTAGAAACAATCTTGACCAGTGTTACTATTGCTTAGGATCATTACTGTAACGCATGATTAATTAATGAAAAAACTCTATTAATTAATCAATAATGTTTTTTTTTAATCAATGATTTAACTCCATGATGTGTACAACTGTATTCCTATATTATTTTTTGGGAGCAAGTTGCGTCTTGGTCTTCTTCAAGATTCTTAATCCGACCAGAGACTTGTTTCAGAGTCGTCAACTTTAATGACAATAACGAGAATTATTATTGGATGTTAGTTAATACCGGACGATGTCTCAGTTTGGTTAATCGGAGAAAATGTTGGAAGAACACGCGCTTGGAAAGAGCGAGTGAAGGAGATGAGAATCGACGGTGAAAAGACGTTGAAGTAGTAACGGTAAAAGACAAAAATAGCCGCAAGGAGAGTAAGAAATAAAGTTATTTAAAAGTTGGAATTGGATTCACATTACTGTTTTCTTGCTGGCGACTGTCACGTGTTCTTCACTGTCAGATGACGTCACTCATTTTCCCACGCTTCCACATCAGCTCCTCATCCACTCTCTAATCTCTTTATTTTAGGTTATTTTTCTTATTAATCTGACTAATTAAAGTATAGAGTTCATTTGTTTAATTAAAAGTTTAATACCACCATAGCAATATGGCATCGGTTAAAATAGGTATGGAGTATTAAATAAAAGAATGCATCTCATTTTCAGGCTTTGGTAGTTACATTTGAAAGAAAAAAAGTTAAATGTTTATATCATTTTATTCAGCATATTTGTCTCAGTAATTTAATATTTTACAATATTGCCAATTTAAAATGGAATCTCTACTTTTTGTGTGTTTGGGCTTCAATCTGTTTTAGTAGCATTGATGTATTGTGTGATCTTTGGCTTCAATCTCGATAAAGTCATTAGTGTTTTCATTGTTGATTTAGAATAAAAAGAAATCGTTATATTGTTATGAATCCACATTGAGAGTTGGATCATGATGGGCCAACCAACAAATACTCTGATATTTTTTTGCTTGGTTGATTATGGCCGTTGGAATGTGATGTGTGCATGTGTGGAGCTCTTCTTTAAAGTAAAAATTGGCAGTCTTGGAATTTTGTTGAAAAAAGAAATAAAAAGAATATTCAGATACAGCGATTAATTAGATGGTGGATTTTCTTTTTTATCGTTGAAGCAATGATATGTTAACATCTTTAAATATCTGTGGATGTTTTTCGACTAATTTGTTTGAATAAATAGGTACACGTTACTGGCATACATTCAAGAGATTTGAATGTGTAAGTTTGAGGTCTTTAAACATTCATTTACTAGACTATTGAATTTTAGATTTCGGTCTAGTGATATATTATGATGGATTTGAAAAAACCCTTTACTAATTGTTTACCATATATGATAAATTGGACACTACAGTAACCCGGAACCTTAATATATATATATATATATATATATATATATATTTGGAGAATGGAATTGAACGTATTGCTTTTTGCACCTGAGGATGTGACAAGGAAAAATTACTGAATGTCGATTAATAGCTCAAAAATGTTATGCCGTATGAGGTAAAAAAGCGGTCAATTTATTTCGATTTCGATAATTTACTCTTCTATTCCAGCTAAAAGAAATAAATATTGATTAAGAATCCGAGTAACTGAAACAGAAAAATATGTGACCTAATTCTGAATATATTCACAAATAACGAATGTTAACAACAACAAAAATCACAAATATGAAAAAGACTTTAGGAACTTGGGTCAGGAAATTTTCGTACTTGAAAATCAAATCAATACGAAGAAGAATTCTAACTGACTTCTAAAGGTTTGAGGCCTAGTCTCAACATATACAAAGCCTACGTTGGAGAGAGTCAAAGCCCAAACAGAGCCTTTTCTGCAATTAGACAAGTCAACATATACAATCTGTGATGTCTTCATATAATCAGTGTATTATCGTTCGGGTACTTTCTGGTTAGTTATTTACAATGTAAACGCAAGAAATGTCAAATGTGCCACACTTTGGTTATAGGGTCATAACAACTTAACAAGTATATATCAGTTTATCACTAACTCTTGTCTCTTCTTCACTTCCCCAATTCAACATTTAATAAATGCTTCTTTTTGGTATTTTATTTTATGGTCGATTAGGAGGCCACGTGTCTTTGCCTTTGCCTTTCAAATCCGTGTACATGTAATAGTATTTTACATGTTTAGTTTTTATTACTCCCTCTATCCCTCTGTTTCATATAAGTTATCGTTTTAGATCTTAAAACTCGTTTCATATTAGTTGTCGTTTTATGTTTTCAATGCATATATTTGATAAAATTTCCAACTTTGTCCATTTTGTTTTAATATCCTGATCAATGAAATAAAATCAAATAAATATTAATTAGGGGTAAAACAGAAAAATTAAATGTTTTCTTAATATGTGTGAAACAATCTTAAACGGCAACTAATTTGAAACGGTGGGAGTATTTTCTAGTCTATTATATTATTATTTTTACCAAACTAGACCACTTTCGTTTTTTTCTTCCCTTTTAGTAGTGTGGTTTTTTGGGTTTTAATGTCAAAATGTATTTCCTTGACAATAAGTTAGAGAGAAAGCGCCATTTTTTATTATTTAAACATGCATCATTCATGCATGTGTTTCACAGATTTTTTAATTTGTAAATGGTGATTACGATAATGTTACGCTACTGTCTTCATTGTGTTAATACCAAAATTCAAACCTACGATAAGATCATTGAACAAAAACAAAAAAAATGAAGACATTTGTCGAAGTAAAAAAATTTAGATACTTATTTGTTTGGTAAAGGAACATTTAAAAAACAAAACCATAATTTGTTTTATTCTTCCTTAAAAATCGTACACTAACACAATCGCCATGGAATCACAAAGACAAAAACACCAAACTAAACTGAGAATCACGTTTTCTAGTCATAAGCCGAACTGCGAAAACTTTTAATAGTAGAATCATTAAGTATGTTAAGCATAACGGAATTGGTCGTACACCTCGGAGTCTTAAACTGGTTCAATCCACCACATTTCCCAACGCATCGTTCAGCCATTTTCCCAAATGTGCCTCGTTCCACGACTCGTAACTCGAGCGGTCCGATCGAGTTCATGCGCCTCGACACAACATAACCATAATCCACAAAATCAGCATCCATCTCTCTGCAACATTCTTCAAGAGCTTTATCCTCTGCTTCTCCTCTGATTTCCCAGTAGATTATGTAGTGACCGGGTTGAGCTGTTATGTCTGCGTGGCTTGTAAAGTCAACGACTTCAGCTCGTGTGGTTCGGCTCAGAAGCTGAGATGCTTTGTCGACCACTTTCTGAAGATCCTTTTCTGTGTTCTTGTCAATATTGATTGTTAAAATGAGTTTTCTTCTGTATATGAAACTTAACTTTGGTGTGCCTTTGTGAAAACCGGTTACTTCAACGATGTCTCCTAATCTGTATCTATAAAGACCTGAAACAGAGCACCGAGTAAGAGTAGAAGGCGATAAAACAGAGGAATTTACAAAACAGAGGAAGCTTGATGATGCAGTGCAGTGCAGTGGTTTTTACCTGTGAAAGTGGTAAGAACAACCTCGTACTCCTGTCCGATTTTGACTTGAGAGAGCGGAACAGGTTTATCTTCGACAAATTCACCGTCACTACATAAGTCTTGTTGATTCTGCGGCCTATGAATTGGTATAAACTCGAAGTAACTACAAGTGGGAACAACAGCAAAGCTCACGTCTTCAGGAGGAAGCTGAGGATCAACGTTCACACCAATCCAGCTCTCAGTTGAACCATAATCTGCGCTCACCAGAGGCAAACCGCCAGCGTAATGTCTCACCTTTTTCAAGTAAGGAAGCATGGAACCAGTCATGATTGAAGAGATGTATTTTGCATTTGGCCATAGCTTTTGAATCAAACCAAACCATCCAAGATTTGATTCCAGCTCTAAGCAGATCTCTTCGATATGAGAAGCAAGAGACGGGTTTGGTCTGATCAGATTCAATACAGCTTTTCTCAACTTGGGAAGAGTGATTCTTGAGCTAAGATTGCCTTCCTTGATGTCACCACATATCTCTCTCCAGATTTCTTCGAAAATGGAGAAAGCTTGGACAATAGTGAAAGAGAAAGCAGAGGCAACAAACTCTACTTGAGTGGAGAAATAGAGACCAAGTAGGAGATGACAATACGTGCACTGCCCAAAATCACCTCCCGAGATGACCTCGTAGGGACTACAAGTGAAGGACTTTGTTTTCTCTTGCTTAGTTTTAAACTCTTTGCTCGCATAGAAATGTGTTGTGGCCGTTCCTACAGTTAATCCTCCTTGCGTCTTAAATCCTTTCCCAGCGTATATAAATTCAAGAATCCTCCCTCCTTCCCTTATTGGATAAAACCTTTAAAGATAAAGCATAGTAGGAATTGATTAGCGAATGGAAATTTTAATGGAAACGAAACAACAAGACATGTAAAGTTACCTTGATCTATAAGCCGCTGATAATCTGAAAATCTGTAGAGTAGATTGCTCACTATGGCGAGTAAAAGGAACATACTTTTGTCTCCCTTCTGTTGTTCCAGAGCTGCGTCAAAAAAAGAGTAAATAAGGATCAAGACACACATAGAAAGATGTATATAGAAATATACCTGAGAGACAGAACAGTGATTGGTTCTTGAGTAAGTAAAGGAGAAGTCTCTCCATCTGCAATTCTTTGAATATAAGGATCTAAATCAGCATGAGAAACAATAGGCACCAAGGAAGTATATAGACTTTCCAAGGTATAATCATCTACTGATTCTACATCAATCGTCCCAAGCCATTTCTTCAGATACTCCACTCCAGAGTTGAGTTCAAGAATCCGGCGCAGTGTCTCACTTTGAACTTTGCAGGCTTTCTCCGAGACATGCTCAAACCAAGCAATAACATCATCATGCTCAGCTTCTGAAGTTTCCATCCAAGACTAGCCTTTTAAAGCACTACTGAATCTCAACGATGCAAAATGAATAGAAGATTTAACCCAACATATAGGAGAGTACTGGTCATTGACCACTCTCTGTATTCAGACAAAAAAAGCTATGATAATTTTCTTTCTTTGTATTGTTGCTCTCACCTTGTTGGGGACACCATATTTATCTTTTTAATATGAAAAAAACATATCAGATACCTCCATAAATGTCACGAGAATTACCGTCCACTAGTTGTATGGATCTTCATTTATTAATAAGTTTCTTCTATAGACTTCTAACCACAATGTATTTTGCAATATCATCCAACGTGGTCCCATGAAAGACTCTCTCTGCCTCCTAAAAAATAAAAACTTCAACATCATGTCAAATCTCTTTCAACTATTTCCCTGTAATAATAATTCAATGAATACAGTCGTTATATAAGCAAAAGATTAAATGAAGAGAGTTCATATAAACCTATTTATCCAATCTAAAAATAAGAAGATTTTATTTGTTCCTAAAATGTATCTTTCTCAGCATATATCTGGATAAGCATGTAGGACCATTCTTCTGCTCATCACATGTTGCTTAAGGCTCTTCCCTCAACCTCAACGTTCACTGGCCCACCACCACCACTTTCAACGGGTCTTACAAGTCAATGAATCTTTTTAGACTTGTCTCCCTTAATATCTTCTTGATTGGTAATTAATTCCCTAAACATCTTATCAACCTCTAAAGGAAAGGAATGGCTGCACGTTAATCTCAATAATAAAACCAAAAACAAAATATCTCCAGCTCATCTAATTTCCAAGATACCATACAAAAAACGTGGGCGGTTCCTGACCACTGTCTTGAAATATTCAAAGTGTTTCTAGAAGCTATTACCTAACCACTCCAGAGCTGGGCACTCGTGTTTGCATCTATCAGCAACCTGAAAGTTTCTTCTCATCCATTTCTTGATACAAAGGAATCAAATCCTAAATATGGTCTCATCCATTTCTTGATAGACAGGAATCAAAATCTAAATCATTGTCATATACGCAAAAAATCTTATCAGTCTCCATAGTTGTAAGTTTCACCAAAGCTTTCAAGTACATGCTTTGTCTAATCAATGAAACATAAAGCTCACAAGAGAATTAAGGATTCGATCCCATTTTCTCTTATCAGCTCCTCTACCTTCCCAAGCTCTTCAAAAAAAAAACCCAAATTTTCTAATTTTCACCACAAACCTAATCTTATCAACATTGTTAGCCAAAGCCAATCCATTCACCAAGGTGCTTGGAGCAGAACCCGTCTAGCTTAGATTCCTTGGAAGCCAATAAGAACCGAATCATCCAACGAATCTACGCCGACAAGATTAGATTCAGCTTCCGTCTAATTCTTTTGATCGGGAAATCGAAATCTTTCCCAAACTGCCGGCGACGACCACGGTGAATGTTTCTAGGTCTTTAAATTTCAGCACAGATAGCAACTGGTCCTATGGTCTAGTGGTTAGGACATTGGACTCTGAATCCAGTAACCCGAGTTCAACTCTCGGTAGGACCTACTTTTTCGGGTTTAGGAATAAAACCATCGGTTATCGATCTCAATTGAACCGAGACTCGGTTTGACTCGGTTCCGACCGTTTGGTCACCAAAGTAATTTTTTTCCGTTTTTCTTCCTAAAAACTTCACCTTTGGCGGTGAGAAGTGAGAAGTGAGAAGTGAGAACCAACGAGAAGGAAAACAAAAAGTTCCTTTGAGAAAGTGTAAGTAATCCCATGGCAGCTCTCTGTTGTCCGACCATTAGCATCGTCTCCGGGAAGCTTTCTCCACGGATTAAAACCCTTAAACAGTTCCCCAGACTCAACTCTTTTAAGAATCAGAAACGATTGATTACAAAGGGAAGAAGGTTGATCGTTGGATCGATCATTGAAGACAGAGAAGCAATCGATGTGAAAAGTGAAAGTTTAGAGCCAAAAGAAGAAGAAGAAGAAGAAGAAGATAAGGATTCTGGTCGGCTGATGAGTCGAGGAATCAACGCAGCCATAGTTCTAGCCGCCGGTACTGTTGCAGTTACGAAGCTGTTATCTATAGATCATGATTATTGGCATGTAAGCTTTTCTCTTCTGTGATTGATTGATTCTCTTTGTGGGATTACATAAATTTGTATAACGATTGGTTTACTTTACTTCTTAGGGTTGGACTCTGTACGAGATACTTAGGTATGCACCTGAACACAGTTGGGTTGCGTATGAACAAATTCTCAAAACAAATCCAGTCTTGGCCAAAATGGCAATCAGTGGAATTGTGTATTCTCTAGGAGATTGGATTGCACAAGTAAAAAAAAACACTTAAAACCCTCTAAAAAGCTTTTTAATTTGGAGTTCTCTCTTACCATTTTGGCTGTGAATCTATGCAGTGTTATGAAGGAAAACCTTTATTTGAGTTTGATCGAAGTCGTGTACTTAGATCAGGTCTTGTTGGATTCACACTCCATGGTTCACTCTCTCATTATTACTACCAATTCTGTGAGGTAAAAGATCATTTTTTTTGTCTATCAAGATCCATGTTGATACTGATACAATGGGATGAAAGCTAAAAACTTTTCTTTTTATAAGGCTCTGTTTCCTTATCAAGAATGGTGGGTAGTCCCTGCAAAAGTCGCCTTTGATCAAACCGTATGGTCAGCGATTTGGAACACTATCTACTTTACAGTTTTAGGACTCTTGCGTTTCCAATCTCCAGCTGAAGTTTTCAGCGAAATCAAGACCACATTTTGGCCAATGATCACTGTAACTAACAATCCTTGCCTTTGTAATCATATAAAAGCTTAAAGTTAATCTCTCTTTCTTCTTTTTAAAAAACTTTGTCATCATTTTGTTTTTGCAGGCAGGCTGGAAACTCTGGCCATTAGCTCACTTGGTTACATACGGTGTAATTCCTGTAGACCAAAGGCTTCTTTGGGTGGATTGTATTGAACTCATTTGGGTCACTATATTGTCTACGTGAGTCTTCTTTCATCTTTAATCTTTTCCTTTTTTTCCATTGTATTTGAAAATATTGGAGTTGTGTTACTAATATTGGTTGCTTGATCTTCATTTTGAATTCTTGAAGTTACTCAAATGAAAAAGCAGAGGCGCAAGCATTAGAGGAAACAAACTCCAATTCTCACTCTAGCGAGGTTTATTTATAAACTGTTCCTTTCTTTTGACAATCTCCCTTCAAGATAGAGTCTTGAGCATTTGAATGTTTTTTCTAAGTTTTCTTCTTTGCTAATTTGTATCTGCAAATACTTGACAGGATTAGACAATGTTGCCATGTAGATTCAAGATTCTATATGCTCGAAGCGCAGGTGATGAAGAACATGAAGCAACATGAAGCACATGTATATATACATTTGATTCATCGATTCCAAGAGAGAATCGATGTGGCAAATCTATTGTGCAATACAGATACATCAAAACACGAAACACCACCAAAAAGACAGATCGAGCTACTGACAATGCTCAAGCATAACAAAGAAATTACCATTTTCTTAAAGACCAGTTCTCACAAATAACATAAAAAGCTAATCTCAAGTCTTCTTCGACTTCTCTTCAGAGAATCTCGGCAGCTGAACGAGTGAGTTCACGCGTGTGACGCCTTCTAGACCCAACCAGTTTTGATCTCCTACCGTTTTCTCATCCTCTGCATCAGTCTCTGTATTCACATTACCATAAGTCTCATTTTCTTGATCTGATGATGATCTAACTGTGAAGTTTCTTTGGAGACATGGTTCTGATCTTTGCCCATCATCTGATTCTACTGCATTTGTGGCTGAAGAGAATCCCTGTTCATCATAATCTGACTCAGAATCCATTTTCCCATCAAGAAACAAACACACAACTGCACAATCATCCATTTTTGAAGTCAGGTACTTCAGTTTCCATTCACGAGCAGCCGAGTTCACCAAGATCCTAGCCGCTGATGCCCGGCTTGAAGCTGAAGCTACAATGTCCACAACTTCGTCGTTGCTTAACACATCCCATACCTGTTCAAGAAAGCTCACAAATCAGTAAAGTCTTTTTCTTGAGGGCTCATAGGTTGATAAGATTTACTAGCTTACTTACTCCGTCTGAGGCAAGAACAATGAATTGATCTTTGTCTGTAAGAACACGGTGAGTGAACTCAGGTATTGAAATGACTCCATAGTCTTTTAGACAGAAATCACCAAACGCCCTAGCCATGGCCAATCCAGGTGCATCATCAAAAGGTAGCCAGACTCGTGGCACCTCTGGCTCGTCTTGCAGCGCAAAGACTCGACCTTTACAACGTTTGATCCTCTCAGCTTCCCCTATAATACTCACAAGATAGTAACATCCTCATTAGATAAAAGCATATATATATGTTCAAGAAAAGATTGCAAAAAGGTGTTAAGCATACTCGGTAAGTCTGGCTTCAGATCAACAGTTAGTTGAGTCGCCACCATAGAATCGTTACTGTCTTTCGATCCAAGGATGGCCCGAGAATCCCCAATGTTTCCCATGAAAAGATTTGACCCCTGAACAATCAAAAGACATCATCTTAGATCAGAGATGCTTGAAACTGAAAAGAGAGTTCTTTTGTTCTTTTGAATTTACCTGTTTAAGAATTGTAACAGCAGTGCTGCCACTACAGAAACTGTCCAAGTTAGGATGAGACCGCAGTTCTTTATCCATGGCTTTAAACGATTTCAAGAAAGCATCTCCCCACAAGCCTTTTAGTTTATCCTCATCAGATCCTTCTTTAACAGCTTCTTGGACAGCTGATTTGCTTGAGTTTCTTCTGAACCGATTTCCTTTAGGAGTGTTTTGCTGCGACTGAAACGTCTGAAAGAAAGACTGCAACTTCACAGGCAACGTATCTCTCACTTTACGAGCAACAAGATGACCATAAGGACCATGACCATCAAATACACCACAAAAGGTCACATCTTCAGACATAAAATCCTACAAAAGAAACACGAAGGCCCTCTTTATAGCTATCCATACTATTAGAATTACAAAAGAAAGAGACTGAAGAACTCACTTCCCACACAATCATGGCGTCCTGATTAATACCCTTTCGTCCTTGTTGAGTGAAAATGCAAGAGCTCCTGCTCTTGCTACTGGAGATTATCCGATTTGGTATAGAAGACAAGTTCTGAAACGCGACAATGTGGTCTGAAAACGTTCTCTTCGCTCTTTTGTTCACACAACAACCGATTCCAAGAAATGGTCGAGGCACAGGCTTTTCTCCATTGCTCCAGCTGCTGCACGTACTCTTACTACTAGTCGAGACACAACCCCCCATTATTCAATCCCAGACAAAAAAAGAAGAAAAGACTCTTCTTGTGCACCTTAAACAGATCTCCAATGTTATGCTTAAGCAGAAAATTTGGTCAAACAAAGAGCTGTTCACATGAGTGTTTTGTTGAATAGTATATAACTTTCTTGGTCAACGATAATCCATAGAATGTGAGCTGAAAACAATATAGAATAATGATTAGTTGGATAGTTTAACAGCAGTTTCAATAAAGATCACAAAGACAAATAAGTCTCAACAAGTTGTAAAGACCAAAATGCTGCATGTGAACTTAGCAATAGAATAGAGTATTTTTTTTATCACTGACACAGAACCAAACAAGCAATAAGGTTATTAATCTATGTTCCGCGTCTTGTTTACTAATCCCTATGACTAAAATAATCTAAGTAGGACCTACAAGAATCACAAAACGAGAAAATAAGAAACATACTGAAAAAAAATAATCAAGAACAGAGTTTGCCCATCTGTCTATTTACATATGATCCAGATGGGTTCTTCTGAATAATTGAATATTCTTTGTCTGGTACTCTGGTTCATTATACATCTTTCTAAAGAGAGACCAAACCCATGAGGTAGTACTTCAATGTTCTAAGGAAAATGTAACCATTTGTGAATACTGAGAGCTGAAAACATCTTGAAACAGATCAAACTCAAGCAAATCTAGCTTTATTTGAAGATACTTACAAACATATATCTCTCTCTAACAAGAAACTGAGAGAAACCCAAATTATCTATAAAGTTTTCATTTCACTCAATTTCTTTGTTGCTACTCATATCAGGAAACTATACACGTTAATGCAAATTCTGAAAAACAGAGAGATTCCAAAGCAACCAAAACAAAAACTACCGTTTTTGTGTAAAGCGATTCACTTTTTAGGAATCCAATGTACTAAAAGTGAATCGGAGAAAAATAAAAAAAAATTATTATTCTGAAAATTACCAAGAACCCAAACTAGAGCAGAGTGATGATGAAGAGGAGAAAAAAAACTTAAATATCTGAGCAGATCACAATAACCTGACGAAACAGAGGCTTTAAACATAGTAATACACAAAATGAAACAAACGATTCGAGATCAAATGAGAAATATAATCGATTTAAAAGCAAAAGAACGAACCTTTGTGTGGGAGTTTCTGGAAAATCAAGAACAGTTGACTGATTCAGACAGCAAAACAGAGAGTGGGAGTGAGAGCGAGGGACAGAGACTTCTAGCTATAGAGATAATGGGAGAGATAAGAGAGAAAACAAAAGGGTTTATTTTTAAAAATTTCACGAAAGAGATTAATTATCAAAGCTGCTTTTGTGTGTGCTTTCGCTATTTACTTTTCAACTATGAAATGAAAATTTTGAATAGTATTCGCAAACTAATCAAAGTCCGGACACTCTCCATCACATAATTTTATTACTTTCTATTAAGAAAACTAACACTCAAAAAAGTATTATATTTGACTAATAAGTAAGTGACTTATTAGTGATCGAACATTTCACACTTCACATATACCCACATGTTAATACGAACAAGGTTCTAGTTTTCACAGTAATTTTAGTTCCACAAAAAAAAAACAGTGAATAGTTGTTCGATGGAAATTAAAAGAAAATAAATATTTGGATCAAGGATTTTTTATTTATTTATTGTCGCATGCTAATGATGATGATGAGGATAGGCCTGAATCTAAGTTTTGATTGCATCACTAACAGTAATACCTGTTTCCCGTTACCTACATGATTCATCCTTTTTCCAAGTATTTTTGTTTAATTTCATCATGTTTCTTTTTTTTTCTTTAACTTTCATTCTTTTGTGTTTCCCCCTACAAGGATTACATTTTAGAGTAATTCAAGTAGAGAGCATTACAAAGAGACCAAGAGTTACATTTTCATCATGTTTCTTGTCCAATCATTTTACGCATTTACACTACTTCTGACTTTTTCAGTCTCTGTGTTTTTCTTAGCGGCGTATGTATATAGAAATAAATATATTTTGACAAAAAAAAAAAAGTATATATAAATGCAAAATGCAAGTCACAATTCATCCGCTTTGGCTTCATTATCTTTAAACTTTTTTGGTTGTGTTGAAATACGTATGTGAATGTGGAATACTCCTTCATGTGTTCATACTTTGAAAGTTCATATATCAAAATATCAAATCGCTTTTATTTTTTAATATACCTTTTTTCTTGGAAGCCTTTTTTTTCTATATAGTTTCCCTCCTTTGTGTTTCCTAATTAAAGCGACACGATAATCTAGATGAGATTTTTATGGGCACTACAGACTACACAGCCAAAAACGTTCTTCTTTTTCTCCACATCCTAATTCATTTCTCCTTTTTCTTTATTTGAAATAAAGCTTAGTATTATTTTAGATTGAGATTCAAATGTATCCTCGATATTCTTTTGCAAAGTCTTGTTATCTAATGAAAGGGTCCTTTGGCTTTACAAATCGATAAAACCAAGTAACTATAGGATTATAGAAAACATACCTTAGGCACAACTCATAATAGAGTAGATTATGGAGTATATATCATCTCATTAATCGTATATATCTATTTCTCTTCTCTACATGTATTATCTCTGTATATAAGCATAGCTGCACATATCAATAAACTTACGATTCATAATATTCAATATGGTATCAGAACCCAAATAGGGTTTACCTATTTTTTTCTTCTTCTTCTCTTTTCTTCCTTCTTCCGCCGCCTATCTCTCTCTCTCTACTTTTTCTCTGTTTCTCTCTTTAATCTCATCAAGATGTCCGACTCTACTGCTGAAAGGACCTCTGTTTTCAATACACAGGATCCACAAAGCATGCTTCTATCCGTAAACATGTCAAGTGTGACAAAACTCACCAATCTCACCTATTTGATGTGGAGTAGACAGGTTCGAGCTCTCCTAGAGGGTCATGAACTGCAACACTTCATAGAATCAACCAACTCAGCACCACCAGAGACCGTTCAGACCAATGGCGTTTCAGCCCCCAATCCCACCTATGCACCATGGAGAAGACATGACCGCCTTCTCTACAATTCTATCATTGGAGCCATCTCACTTCCCATTCAATCTGTGGTTTCCAGTGCGACCACCACCAGAGAAGTGTGGGATATGCTAGCAACGACCTTTGGTAATCCTACTAGAGGTCACATCCGTCAACTAAAGTTCTAGATCAAACAGTGTGTCAAAGGTAACAAGTATATCAGTGAATATCTACGCTCCATCAAATCAAAAGCTGATGATCTTGCACTTTTGGGAAAACCGATGGATCCCGAGGATCTAACGGAATAAATTCTTGATGGGCTTAGTGAAGATTATAAACCAGAGATTGATGCCATCAATGGAAGAGACACGCCCATCTCTTACTCTGAGCTTCACAAACGGCTTCTTAATCGTGAAAGTATGATTCTTTGCTCCGACTCACCAACGGTTACTCCAATGGTTGCTAATGTGGTTGACACTAGATCGAGTCAACAAGGAAGAACTGCCAACACCTATAATTCTACACCCCAGCGTTCCAACAACAATCACAACAACAGTCAACGTCGGTTCTCTAAACCGTATCTGGGCCGTTGTCAAGCTTATGAAACTCAAGGCCATAGCGCAAAGTTCTGTCCTGAGTTCCGTATGGTTCGAGGATCTGTTCCCAATTAGCCTATGCAATCACAGTACCGGGCCAATCAAAACTGGCAGCCTACTCCTCAATACCAACAGTGGCGACCAAGTGCAAACAATGCTATCATGTCCGACTCGTCCACCTGGCTTCTGGATTCCGGAGCCTCCCACCCCATGACCTCGGACTTAACAAATCTTGCCATGCATAATCCGTATAGTGGAGGAGATGGTGTACTTCTCGGTGATGGCTCTGGTTTGCAAATCTCACACTCGGGTTCCCTCTCTTTACCATCTTATACTAAACCATTTTTTCTTAATAATGTTCTATGTGTTCCATTACTTGAGAAAAATTTACTATCGATTTTTCAATTATGTACAACCAATGGCGTTGCTGTTACATTTACTCCCACATACTTTCAGGTGAGGGATCTGCAAATGGGAACACTTCGTCTCGAGGGCACACCTAAGGGTGGAACCTATCAATGGCCGAAGATAACCTCATCGCACCCTCCATCTCTTGCTTTTGCGTCCGCTGTGAAAACCTCCATAATGGATTGGCATTCACGGTTGGGTCATCCCGCTTCTACTATTCTTCACAAAACTATTTCTCAATTTAATTTACCTACTGTTTCAAATGCTTTAATGGCTCAGCCATGTTTTTCTTGTTCGATTAATAAGATGCACAAGTTGCCCTTTCAAAATTCCACTCTTCGATCCACTCACCCTCTTGATATTATTTTTTCGGATGTGTGGACTTCACCACTAATTTTAATTGATGGTTTTAAATACTATGTTATTTTTGTATACCACTATACTAGATACACATGGTTGTATTCCTTAAAACAAAAATCATAAGTCTTTGATGTATTCACACGGTTTAAAGCACTGGTTGAAAATCGATTTCAAACCAAGCTTAGAACCCTATACTCCGATAATGGGGGTGAATACATTGGCTTAGCCACTTTTCTTGCATCTCATGGGATATCCCATATGACGAGTTCACCGCATACGTCTGAACATAATGGTATCGCTGAGCGTCGTCATCGATATATCGTAGAAACAGGTCTTTCCCTTCTATCTCACGCGTCTATACCTAAGTCCTTTTGGACTTATGCGTTTGCAATGGCTGTTTATTTAATTAATAGAATGCCCACATCAGTTTTAGATTTTAACAATCCTTTTCAAAAGCTCCATGGTCATCCTCCAAATTTTGAAAAATTAAAAATATTTGGTTGATTATGTTTTCCATGGATACGTCCATATGCGTCGCATAAGCTTGATGCTAGATCGACACCATGTGTCTTTCTAGGATACTCCTTAACACAAAGCGCCTATTTTTGTTTTCATAGAGAAACATCTCGAATTTATTCATCACGTCATGTTGTTTTTCACGAAAATATTTTTCCTTTTTCCGTAAATGTTTCTACACATGATGCTGATGATGTCTCGGATTTTCAAAATCAACCCTCTCCTATAACTACTATCTTACCGAGAATTTCTCCTCCTCAGTCTCACCCTAATGTCACTCCCCCTTCAATACCAACATCGGCTGAATATGCTCCGGTACCCGCTACACCACTGGCTGAAGCTTCACCAGTACCTACTACACCATCGGCTGAACCCTCATCGGTTCAAACTACAACACCTCACTCATCATCTCTCAGAACTACCACCACCAATTCTTCCTCCTCTTCGGAGCCTTCTTTATCTTCTCAACTGCCACCACCACCAGCCCCGCTACCACCACCAGCCCCTGCATTACCTACTCGCCAAAGTACTAGGACCCGCAAACCAGTTCAAAAACTAAACCTGCATACCACCGTCAAACAAGCAACTGAGATACCTCCTACCACCGTCGCTCAAGCGCTTAAAAGCCCTCATTGGCGTAAGGCTATGAGTGATGAGTACACTGCTCAAACGGGACACCGAACATGGGATCTTGTTGAATTAACTAATGTTTCTAACAATGTCAATATTATAGGTTGCAGGTGGATCTTCACTATCAAAAGAAATGCTGATGGAACCATTGCTCGCTACAAAGCACGTCTCGTTGCCAAGGGATTCACGCAACGTCCCGGTATTAATTATCATGATACGTTCAGCCCGGTAGTCAAACCTGCCACTATACATTATGTTCTAAGTGTTGCGGTCTCCTACGATTGGCCTCTCTGGCAACTTGACGTCAACAATGCATTCCTTCAAGGGACTCTTCAAGACAAAGTATATATGGCGCAACCTCCAGGTTTTATAGATAAGGATAACCCCAATGCAGTTTGTAAACTGCGAAAAGCTATTTACGGACTCAAACAAGCTCCCCGGGCTTGGTACAATGAGCTCCGTAATTTTCTTCTCTAACTGGGTTTCTCTAACTCTTTGGCCGATGCATCACTCTTCATCTACAATAAACAGAGAGTACTTATTTATATGCTTGTGTATGTTGATGACTTGATTATTACAGGAAATAATCCAGTTCATACAAATAAATTTATTGATTCACTATCTAAGCGTTTCTCATTGAAAGATCTTGATGAATTATCTTTTTTTCTTGGCATGGAAGTCACTAGAACCAAGGAAGGTCTTCATCTCACGCAAACTCGTTATATTGCAGATCTATTACATTGGCTGCAAATGGACACATGCAAGCCTATTTCCACGCCAATGTGTCCAAACTCGACACTTACACTCCACATGGGCGCTGCCTTGGATGATGCCACCGAATATCGTTCTGTCATTGGGAGTCTCCAATATCTATCTCTATCTCACCGAGATATTTCTTTCCTTGTTAACAAATTATCTCAATTTATGCATCACCCAACTATTGATCATTGGACTGCTGTCAAACGAATTTTACGCTATCTTGCAGGCACGATGACGAAAGGGATTTTGCTACGCCGCAACAACAAGATGATGCTTCATGCCTTTACTGATGCTGACTGAGGCGGAAACAAAGATGATTATACATCCACAAGTGCTTACATTGTATATCTTGGACAGCATCCAATCGCTTGGTCTACTAAAGCCGAATATCGATCACTTGCAGCCACAACATCATAATTATGTTGGATCAAGTCACTTTTCATGGAACTAGGTGTCCCGCTACCAACACAACCGGTCATATATTGTGATAACGTGGGAGCCACGTACCTAGCAGCCAATCCGGTATTTCACTCCCGAATGAAACACATTGCGTTGGATTATCACTTTGTTCGTCAATTTATTCAGTCTGGTCAACTCCGTGTAACTCATGTCTCCACCGATGATCAACTAGATGATGCTCTTACCAAACCATTACCAAGACCACACTTCGACAAGTTGTGTTTCAAGATTGGATTGTGGAATCCCCGTCCATTTTGAGGGGGTGTATAGGATTATAGAAAACATACGTTAGGCACAGCTCATAATAGAGTAGATTAAGGAGTATATATTCTCTTATTAATTGTTTATATCTCTTTTCCTTTTCTACATGTATTATCTCTGTATATAAGCAGAATTGCACATATCAATAAACTTACGATTCATAATATTCAATAGTAACATTACAAACTTACAAGTTACAATCAATGGTTTTATGAATATATCTGATTTTTTTGTTCTTCGAGATATTTTCCTGACTATTTCGCATTACAAATTTCATAATGAGCAGGAAAAAAAACATGACTGGCTTGGTTGTTGGGTATAATAACTCTTTAACATATTTATTACAATTTCCCCGTGTTGACAAAACAAGAAAATAGCTTTACAATAAAAGGATATCGTGTGCTAGAAGAAAAAGGAATCCCATGTGTTGTAAGATAGCGATTGAAGTCATGTGGTGGTGGGTCAATTTCACCATATGTTATATACTCTAAATCGTATTATCAAACTATATAACACATATTACAAAATGTAGCTAGAAGAATGATCATTCAACTCTGATCACTCTTAAGCTTGATTATATGCCATATCGAGTTAGTTTAAATGTTTACTACTCTCTCCGTTTCATATTAGTTGTCGTTCTAGACTTTAAAACTTGTTTCATACTAGTTGTCGTTTTATGTTTTCAATGCATATGTTTGATAAGATTTCCAATTTTGTCCCTCTTGTTTTAATGTCTTGACCAATGAAATAATATAAAATAAACATTAACTAGGGATAAAACTGAAAAATTAAATGTTTTCTTAATATGTGTGAAATAATTTTAAACGACAACTAATTTGAAACGGAGGGAATAGTATTTAGTTATTTACGAAATATCATATTTCCTGCTACGTTTTTAATAGCTTTGTATCAACTCTTTAAATTTTTCATTTGATTATATTTAAATAATGTAGAACTTTGATGAAACTGATATGCAGTGAAAATCTCATATTAAAAATAAAAATAAAAAAATCTTCTTAAAGAAGTTTTTAAAACCAAAACCGGTTGGAAAAAAATAGATGATTTTCGTTTGTAATTTTATCTCAACTTCTGCATCTAATTTCCCAAAAACTAGAACAACTTACATAAACCGGTCTAAATTCTAGATTTCAATTGATCATTCTATGCATTCTATGTCTAATGTCTGCATGACTAGTCAAAGCTATAATGACCAAACATATTAATGTTAGTCTAATCTAATTTGTAAAAAGTAATATAAATCCACTGCAGATTATATGTAGAATCATGGATGGTTTCTATATGTTATAGCTAAATTCATTAAAAATGTCTTGTTCTTGCTTTACTAATTTTATTAAATCCAAAATTTGATCACAAAAAAAGAAAAAGGAAAACGTGTGTAGATTATCTACAGTAGATATACATGCATGTATCAAAGACTCAAAGTTGACCCAAGAGGCCTTGTGAGTCTCATTGGGTTTACAGAAATCATCGGGCCTTTTTGGGCTCCAAGATAAATAAAATAGCCCAAGATAAAACTTGGTTTAGGCCCAAATTCATATCTTGTACGCTAAGATCCAAAGCAATTGATTTTATTTTGTACGATGTGGTGGATAACAAATATCGCCACGTGGTAAAAATTCCAACAAGTCCAACAAGTCCAACATTGAGATTTAGCCACCAGAGGCCCATCACTAGTACAAGCGTCACTCTCATAGTCATAGCCTTCGTTTTCAGTGCCCACCCAAATCACAATGATTACTAGCCATCAGGCATCCCGCCGCCTGATAAACCGGACATTTACCATTACCAACATACCGGTTTTCTCGATTTACATATTCGGTTTAGATTTATCAAATATATCAATGTTACGGTTAACACGGTTATAGTTAATTAACCACTAGTTACAGTTATAATTTTTCTTTAACTTTAACTTTAACCATTTAATATACGATTACGGTTATATATGGTTATAGGTATTACGGTTAAATCAATTACGGTTCTATACAGTTACATAAACAAACAAATTAAAATTATGAATGAAAAACTATTTATAAAAAATATAGTTCTAAAAGAATGGAAACAAAAAAAAACTTTGACATTATCAAAACTAATTTAAAAAACTAATTACTTTTCACGTGAAAACAGTTACAATTAGAATTTTATGGTTACATCATACGGTTAATCAACAGTTTTTATACGGTTACGGTTATTTAACAGTTACGATTAATAATTTGCGGTTAACTATAAATAATATATTTTTACGGTTAACTGGTTAAGGTTTTAACCATTTTATACAGTTACAGTTTTGGTTACAGTTGAAAATGGTCCAGTTATGGTCCAAAATATGGTTACAGTTAAATTTTGGCTATGCCTATATATCACCACCATTAGTAACCATTAACATTTGATACTCACATACTTTTTACCTTTAAAAAGTTTGGGTTTGAGCTCTATCCAGGCCCGTCTTAAAGTGTTTTAGGGCCTTAGGCAAATTTATTTTGCTAGGGCCTTTTAATAAAAAAAAATTTGTTTTTGGGCCTTTTTCTTTGTACAATTTTTTTTAGTATGGACCAATAATATAAATTAAAAAAAAAAATTTGGATCCTTTTTCTTTAATTTTTTATTTATTTTTTGCATGGGCTTATAGCAATTGTCCGTGTTGCCATGGACGTAAGACGGATGTGGCTCTATCCCATACTTGAAAAGCTGAAACGGGGAAAAAGTATGATATTAAATATTAATTAGTTAATCAACATTTATATTAAAAATACAATAAATAAATATTAATTTTTTGTTTTTAAGGATTGGGTTTTTGTGAATTAAGTTATTTTCGGTGGGTCCAATAGCAACTGCATGCCATCTGTAATTTACTTACCACGTGTCAATAAAACTACCGCATAACGCAAAGGCCAAAACCACCAATTTTCAGAAAAGTTGGTACATTTCCACGTAATTGACATTTTACACGTGATTTGCTTGTGACTACCGTATATATTACCGTTCAATAACGTGATATTACATGCATAATTAATATTTTGTTTGCTCAACTTTTTTCAGAAAAATAATTTCGTAATTAGTTAGTCACATTTTTTTTTTGAAAAATTCCCTAAAATTTTTTGTGACAAATTTAGCATATGCTTTTATTTATGACAAAAATAGTATTTTTATAAAGGATAATAATTTAATTTTTTGGTTTAAGTTAAATATTTTAGAATTTGGGATATAGTTTTTAGGGGTAAAAGATATAGTTTAGGGTTTAAAAAATTATAAACCTTAAATCCTAAACCCTAAAAATATAAAGTTAAGAGATTTATACTATATAAAAAATTAATTTTTAATAAAAATGTTATTTTGTCTTAAATTAAAATATGTATTATTTTTGAAAAAAAACTTAATTTTATACTATTTTCGAAAAATTGCCCTTTTTCAATATTTCGTTTTCACAACATTATTTATAGGAAAGACAAAATTGCCATTTGATTAACTAGATCTTTATTTAACGTCCAATGACGTGATATGTCGACATTAAGATATTATAACTACTTGACTATTACTACTTAATAATACTTATTGTCTCACAAAGTAGCCAAGTAGATATGTATTGACTATTACTAATTAACTATCATACTGGTTCTAGTAGAACCCTTCTACCGACGTAGTACATATGCAAAAAGATCCTGAATTCGAGCGCTCCAGATACAGTGAAAACAACTAATATAAAGTTATTTCCTCTTAAAATGTCGGTGTAAGGCTATATGCTAATCTAATTAATAGTATATATTTAGATTAGTTATTGTTATTTACATAACTTATACTTTCTTTTGTCTACAGTTACAGTGTCACATGTAGAAATCTCGAATCAAAGTTCCCTTTTCATACGAAGACTCGTGATATTATACCGATTAAACCAATGTCACTAGACTCACTACACAAAATTTCTCTTTTAGAATTTTCTTTTTCTAATTACTGTTATTATTTTTAACATCAATCTAGTTATTGTGTTATCTCTAATAACTTATGTCTAGCTGATATTTTTTCTTTTTTTTTATAAATATAATGTAAAATTGATTCAAATACATACTTTAGAATTTTTATTTTCTTTGGATCTTTTACCTAATATGAATATTATATATGATAAAAATTTAAATTGATTGAAAATGTAATAAATAAATACACCTTATTAAAATAATAATAGATAATTACAAATGTGTGTACCGTTTTAGTTTTAGTTACAATTTTTTTTTTTTTTTTTTTTATAATCCGGAGGTTCTTCCGGGCTTTAAGTCCAGATTAATCTTCTTAGACCCAACTTCCTTTTTGCACAGTTTCGCTGTGAGTTGGGTGGCCAAATGGATTCTAAGTTAAGAATTTTGACCACTATGAATATGAATGATTTATTAAATAACAAAAATACAATTGTTTACATGACAGATTCTATGGAGTACGTAGTGTGGATTTAATAAGGTGTATTATAAAGTGCATGCATATATACTCGTAACCATCAATTTGTACAAACTAAACTATATTGCCGAGAAGCCTTTAGTCTACTGGCACCTTTGTTCAAAACCATTTGAAAACTATACATGGGTTAAAGTTCTTAGAAACTATTTCTAGCCCAGCAATAATTAATAACCCAACTAATATAATATCAAAAATTCCGATCTTTCAAGTTTGGATGTTTGAGTTAGTATGCATATGTCCACGAATTTGTATATTTATGATATAGAAAATAGATAAAATAAGGTAAAACATATTTTCAGGACTATCTACTTTCCTTCCGACGACTTACATTGTATTACGATGGCTAATCAAAACACACGGTAGAAGTAGACACAGAGTATAGTATAATTTTTTGGATAAAACCTAAAAAGTTAGGCAGCCTAATCTTTTATACACCACTTTTCAAATACGTAAACGAATAGCGTTTTTTGATCGTAATGTGTATTGAAAACATTAAGGGGTTGTTATTGGGTTGAGTTTTTATTTGATTTTAATTGATTTAAAATTACAGTTATTCTAAAATCTAATTAGTGGATTTTGATGAAATGACAAGATTCAAATGTGGGTTCTTAAATCTATTGCTTTTGTATATATTACTTTGTATTTGAAAATTATTGAAAATAAAATAATACTATCTAATATTTTCAAAATAGTTATAACAAAATAACATTTATAAGAAAAAAATATTTGTTGGTAACAAAAATATTTGTTCAGTCAACCAAAATACATGATCTTCTAATTATTGACCAATGATTTTGTGCATGGATAGAACATATAAAATATCCGATTATGATATATTCAAAAAAAAATGAAAATGTAATATATATTTCTAACGATACTCAATTTACACATGGTCAAAAATGTACACTAATAATTATTTTAAATTAATAAAATTAAATTTCAATTTGATATTGTGAGAATCTCCATAAGCAATTGGGAGAGTCTAAAGAGAGATGAAAAATATTAGAAATACTAGGGTAAAATATAGTATTTCATTTACTCATATTTTAGTTAAAAAAATTACATCAAAGTCTATCCTTATTAAAATACAATAAAATCATATTCATATTCAATAACATGTATTTTAATGTATTTTACATTAAACAAATGTTATATCCAATAACAAATGATTTTATTGTATTTTTTTTTAATACATAATTGAATAACACCGAATTTTTCTTTGAATTTAAAATACATTCAAGTTCATTAAAATACAATATTCAATAAACTCACCTAAATATCAACACTATAATTAATTAAACATTAATGCGTATATCAACCAATAAATAAAGATTCACGTCATAACATTATAATTAATGCGTATGCTGAATTTATGTTCTCATGCTTTGGCATTAACAAATCATAATCTTCTGAAAATATAGACAATAATAGAGGTTAAACTACAGTATTGTCAGTATATCCACTCTAGCTAGTAAAAAATGTATAGTTTTCGAACAAAATCTCGAAAAAGTTCGTTTCTTCTAGTATATTTAGACAACATTGTATTTTTATAATCTTTCTAATCGTATACTTAATAATAGAGTCGATGAGGAATAAAGAGATTAAAAATAAATAAAACAAATCACGTGAGCTGTGGTCCGTGGACGAGGAAAATCATCAATCTTTGAGATAATCTTTGATTAGGTGTACTCTTAAATATCAAAAAATCAGAACCTTCTCTTTCTCAAATTTGTCTTTATCTTTAAAAAAAATTTATTTTAGGGAAATTAGTGCTCTTTCTATATTTTATTCATTTTCTAAAATTTTTAAAAAAGAAAAACCCAAAACAGTCAAGTAAAAGAAATAATTTGTTCAAGAGAAAGCAATCAACAATTCTCACCCTTATATATATAAGGGAACCACCATCTCTGTTTCATATCCTAGATACCCACTGGTTTCCTCCAAGAATATTCCGAGAAAGTTTTTGAGTTTTCCGGGAAAACCTCTGTTTTCAATTATATTCTTGTCAAGTCTGGATTTTTCTCGTCTCTGTCTGGTATTTTCTCTCTTTAATTTCTCTAAGCCTTCTCATTAGTTTGATTTTAAATACCGAATCAAGTTTCACAATTTGTTTTTTTGAGAGTTTTCTCGTTTCATAGAAAAAAACAAACAACCGCAAAATCGGCTCTCTCTATAGAAAATTTTTAAAAGACTTTTCTTTCTTCTGCAAGTAACTGAGCAGATTTCGGTTTTTTTTTTTATATATAAATTTTTTTATAAAAATTCTTGTCCATAAATTCCGTTTTCCCTTAAAATCAGCTGTCCTAACGTCAAAACTCAGACACTCGCTTGCGTGTCTCCTTCTTAAAATCTCTCCATTAATCTCTCTTTCTCTTTCGTTTCTCTCTGTTTCTTCTGGGCTATTTCAAAGAATAATCAAGAAACCTCAATTTATTTCTCTCTCTCTCTCTCTCTCTCTTTTACAAGAATCATGGTGTTTGGAAAAGGGTCAACCAAAATATCCAACCTTGACCGATTCCTTCATTGCACAACACCTCTAGTCTCACCCCAATCTCTTCCCAAGGTTTGAAACATTCTCTTGTTCTGTTTTTCTTTCCTCTTTATATGGTAATCATAATTTGATTGGATTTGCAGGCGGAGATTAGGAGTTTGAATCGGATTTGGCATCCATGGGAGAGAGAAAAAGTTGAGTTTTTTAGATTGAGTGATCTTTGGGATTGTTACGATGAATGGAGTGCTTATGGAGCTGGTGTTCCAATTCGTCTCTCTAATGGAGAATCTCTTGTTCAATATTATGTTCCTTATCTCTCTGCTATTCAGATTTTCACCTCTCGTTCTTCCTTGATCCGCTTAAGGTACTCATAATTTAATTGCCCCTTTGATACGTTAATTTCTCAGATTGATCTTTTGATGAATCTTTTTGAACGTGTGAGATGATGTTTGAGTTGTTCTTGATTAGGGATGAGTCTGAAGATGGAGAAAGTGAGACGAGAGATTCATTTAGTGATTCATATAGTGAAGAAAGTGAAAGTGATAAACTCTCAAGATGTGCTTCTGATGAAGGACTTGACCATGATGCTCTTTTGCATCCGAATGATCGGTTGGGCTATCTTTATCTGCAACACTTTGAGAGATCAGCTCCTTATGCTCGAGTTCCTCTCATGGATAAGGTAACTCAATGCAGTTCCTTTTGCCCTCATTGATCTTGCTTTGATCTTCGGTTAGTGGGAAAAAAGTTCTTAGATTATAATGATCTTGATATCATCATTCAAGACTTGAAATGACAGATGATGATTTTTTGATTTCAGATAAATGAATTGGCTCAGAGGTACCCTGGATTAATGTCGTTGAGAAGCGTTGATCTTTCCCCGGCAAGTTGGATGGCAGTAGCTTGGTACCCAATTTACCATATTCCAATGGGAAGAACCATCAAAGATTTGTCCACTTGTTTCCTCACTTATCACACTCTTTCATCTTCTTTCCAAGGTATTAAATCTTCTCAATCCTAGTTTTCGATGTTTTATACCCCGCGAAAATGTAACTGTTATGGTGTTGATTTACAGATATGGAGCCAGAAGAAAATGGTGGGGAAAAGGAGAGGACCCGGAAGGAAGGAGAAGGCGTAACTTTGCTTCCTTTCGGGTTAGCTACTTATAAAATGCAAGGCAATGTTTGGCTCTCGGTAGATGATCAAGGTCAAGATCAAGAGCGAGTTGTATCGCTTCTAAGTGTTGCGGATTCTTGGCTAAAACAGCTAAGAGTCCAACACCATGACTTCAACTACTTCTCAAGAATGGCTCACCGTGGCTAAAGCAAAGTCTGCCGCTATACCGATGGTTTCAAATGTAGATATTTGTATCTCTTTTTGTTTTTCTTGTTGGTCGCAAGTGAAGAGGAGACTACGTTTTTTTTTTCCCTGGTTGCAATACTTTCTTTGTCCAGTGGTTTGGAGTAGCAGTGGCAGCGGCGAGGAGGCTCAAACCGCTGACTGAGCGTTTACTTAAACGCAATTACAGCGGTTGCCGCGTTTTGGGTGTAGAATAGCTTTTGAGTCCTATCAATGAGAGATATCGTATATTGTAAGTGCTGATTTGTTGAAAAGAGTGTTTTCTTGTTTCTTGATAACATTGAGTGAGAGGGTCTTGTTTGTTCTTTGTACCTCATTAACATTTTAATGGAATAGTAGAAGTAACGATCTAAAGATTCCACCTCTTTGTATTTTTATTGATCAGTGGATGATGGATCATGTATTTGATAGAACAATATCACCCTTGATTTTCATATAACCATTTTATATTCATAGAATACCTAATCTACTGTAATTTGACTTATGATACACCATGGCTTTTTCTTGTTCTTTTCCAAATTGTGTAGAATTTTAATTCATATGCTATGCTATTAGATACAAAATAATTTGGACTAGCAATATTAGCGTGTGTTTTAATTTTAAAACCGTGCATGGTAAATATCTAAACGAAATTCATTACATGACATAATAAGTAGAAATTGTGGATTTTGTTTTGAAAATATGATTATATGAATTTAAGGTTTTAGAAAATACCTAATTAAATGGATTAATAAAATTAAAAAGAAAAGGCATGTTATAAAATGGAAAAAATGTGGGACCTTGTGAGGACAAAAATGTCAAACATGTGACGGAGAAAAATCAAGTAACGTGGACCATTGTAAATTGACTTGATGTAGTGTTCAGTATTTGGCCCCTCCACCGATTTTTCTAGACCTTCAAAATTTTTATTTGGTTTACTTAAATGGAATAAATCATTTCCTAACAATTTTATAGGGAAAAAAAATCATTTAAGTGGTCGGCTCATTTCATTTTCCCGTGATAAATAGTATATTAATTGAGCTTTAATAATATATTACTATCATTACTTGCAAACAGATACCAATCTAAAGAATTGAAGAAAGTGATGTTTTAAGGCTTCTTCTCGACCTGAATTCACGTTCTTGATGTGATGAGGACTGAATATTGCTTTGTTTATTTGATGTCGACCAGTATTGCATTATTTTCACACTTAAATATCTATTTTCCGAATTTATAATATAATTAATCTATCTGTATATCGTAAAGACCGACTTAGAGGAAATGTTCACATGTGCATTTGCACAGATTCCGTAACGAAAACTAACAAATTTTGCTTATATTTTAGGACTCCAAATTCTTTTATTAAAACTGTTTACTTATAAATAGGGAAATTTTGAACCTTGATGATCCATAATATTTTTGATCTGGCCTGTAAGTAATTGTTGATAGTATTAAATAACGTAGGAAAAAACATATTTATGTAGATGTGTGTAGATAAATGCTATCTTTAACATAGTTTTTTTATTTTATTTTATTTATAATAACATACATTATAGTAGTAGCTAACAAGAAAAATCACACTGAACTAAATGTATAATTCATGTGAATTTTTAGAATTTAGTTGTGGATAATACATTAAACAGAACGAAATCAACTTTTTATAAAATGTTTAACCAAACACACTTGGATTTTTATTATATTTTTCTTCATCATAGTTGAATTGAATTGTTGGACCAGTTAAATATCTTATCTTGTTTGGATATCGATCTGAGTTTTATGTAACACTCACGAGGAGATATTATTAAATTAAGAAGATGGTTTAGATGATGTCTTATCTAATAAAATCAAGTATAAACCCCTAACCATACCACATAAATAAAAATAGCTCAAAAGTCTAACCATATACAGTACTTAATAAAAATAATAAAAGATTTCAACAACCAACAAGACACGGACGTTTGATAATATCAAAGTCAAATATGCGGTTTCATGTATATCCACTTATTATATATCTTTCTGTTTATGCTCCACATTCGCATTATACATAGACCAACAATAATAGCGTTATCTGTTTGTGTTATATCTTTCTATCTTTTGGAAAAAGGTTACCGAACATGTTCTTGTCTCATCATTATATGATGATCACAAACCTAAATATTGGATTTATTTCTCTATTTATATTTTAATGTTTTCGGTAGCATTTCTCGGGGTCCGCATAAATTTTGGACACGTACTCGCCATATGTTTTCCTAAAGAACAAAGATCTTGGATAGTGTTACAAGTAGATCATAGATGAAATGTTCGACGCTATTTTCGTCTAGATTTTCACATGCTTTCTCCGTTTTAAAATGGCTAATTCAACATTATGTAGTAGATTTAAACAAAAAAGAAAAGAATATAGAGATTGTTATATTAGTGGTTGATAATTGTAAAAGACAATACCATATACATAAAAAACGTCATCTTCAAAACATTTTGGACATTTTTACAAACGACGAGTTACTCTAATACAAACGAAAATGGTAATGGTCCTAATGAATACATATACATATGTCGGACCGGAACGTCAACTCTGTCTATATTTTGATTTGTATTTGACGTTGTTGCTCATAAGAAGAACGAATTAGTGACAGAAAATAAAAAAATTGATTAATATATTAAATCTTAAAATACGCCTCAACAGCCCAATACTACATTGTTATAACATTGATTCGTTGAGGTTAAAGAGGGTCGCATAATTTATAGAATAAAGTTTGGGAATTTCAGTGGGAATGTTACATGTTCAGTTCTTGAAAGAGACCTAGGTTTGGTTAGACATCTTGTGATAGGCTAAATACAAGCCTATTGTGGTCCGAATCCGATTTTTGTAAAGCAGGTGGCCAAAGCAAAAACGAATTTTGACAGACAATGTTCGCAAAGGAACCTTCAAAACCGATTATTATTTACTTGAAAAAGTTTAATCATATCTAACACCACCACTACCTTTGTGATCTCACAGCCTTTGCTCTGAGGTTGAACGGGACAAGTAGCTCAAAGATGGATGGTAAAGTTAAAAAGATGGATGGTAAAGTTAAAAGATAGAGGTCTACTGAAGCTGGAACAAGAACACTCGTCTGTATTTTCAGAACAGCTCTCCCAAAAAAGCGAGAAGGCAAAGAAATTGTGGGAGATTCGCAAGAAACTAGTTAGTTGATTAAACATTCTACAGGTTTACTAACATCAATGCCAAAACTTTACCTATATTTTTCCTGGGAAGTACTAACACAATCAACATTAATTTATAACGACAGCGTAGACAAAAAGGAACTCTAAAAACTTTGTCAGGGGTTAGTTGCTTACACTGTGTCTAAAGAAGCTTTGGAGTAGGTTTCATCACGCGCACCAATATTTAGACACCAGGCAAACAAAGCTCCCTAAGAATGAAAGCGAAGGCATGAAAGGAACAGCAAAATATCAGTATTAGACGAACAATAATAAGAGTTAATAGCTCAACCACAGCACGCAGAGACTCACAAAGAAGATTGAAGTATTCAGTAAACTGAGAATTCTACAAGTATCTGGTGAAAACAACTCCAGCAAATCAATATCAGCTTTCGCAACAGAAGAAAAACATGAACCGCTAAAAGTTGAGCCTGCAAAGAGAAAACAAGAACTATAGAGTAATGTGCTATGAGCAGAGCATGATCATGAAAAACAAAAGGAATTTGTTACTCTCAAGCAGCCTCCTTGCTCAACGCAATCACAACTTTCTTCAAGATGTTTTCAATAGGCTGGTGAGCATTCTCCACTGCTTTGGAGATGGCTTGCCACTTCTCACCGTGCTTGGGCTCACAAGCCACACATTTGGACAGGACCTCCTTCTGGGTCTCCTCAGAGCCATGTTGAAGTTCAAATTTGTAGTACAAAGCCCAGAAATCGCCAATGTTTGGTGCAATGGTAACAACCCGTTGAAACCATGTTCTGGCTTTCTCCACCTTCTTATCTTGCCAAAAGAGCTTAGCGATAGCTGCAGTGACATGAGGGTCGTGATCACACTTCTTCAAACCATCCACACTCTTTGCTCTCCGGCGAGGACGTGGCGCCATCTCGACATCTGCAGCCCAGAGGATACCACTATTGGGACACTCTTGCAGAGCCTTTGACATCAAGTGCTCTGCTTCTCTCTTGTTGTCATGCCTCAGTTCAGCACGAATCGCAGCTAACCATAGCTCAGCCGCCTGAGGATTCTTCTTCCTGGCCGTGGTGAGAATAGCCCGAGCTTTGTTCATCCCATTTACTTTCTCTTCAAGACTAGCATGCGAGAGCCACAGGGGAATGCAGTGGGGACAGTGCTTCAAACCAGTGTCATAAGCTTTCTTGGCCTGTTCCAGATGCTTGAACCGTTCCTCGAGCTGCCCAAGCATCAACCAAAGCTTGAAGAATGTTGGGAATTTCTTCAATCCTTCATCGAGCAATCTCCTCTCCTCCTCTACATTGCCAAGTTCCCTCTCAACAATGGCTGATTTCATCCAGACCCTCGCAGTTCCTCCTCTTTCCCTTGCTTTTGCAAGAATCATTCTTGCCCTCTCCGGCTCCTTGTTCTCAAACTCAAGCTTGAACGCAGCAAGCCAGATTTCCTCAGAGTCGGGAATTGCAGCATAGGCCTCTTGTAGAATAGCACGGGCTGCTTGAACATCTCCAGCAAGCCACTTCTCTTTGGCACCCATAAGCCAGAGAACCTCAGCCTGAGGGACATATGTAACAGCCTTACGCAACAAGGCATCAAGGGACTCCCTACTCCCGTGGCTTTTCTCAAGCTGTGCCGCTTTAAGCCAGATACTTTTCTTGGTCAAGAATACAGTAAGAGCATGGGCGTATATTGCCCTTGCGGTCTCAATGGAACCCCTCTTCTTGCACTCCTCTGCATCAGCAACCCAAGTTCTCTTTCTATCTTCTTCTTCGACTCCAATACTGATTGTGTTCCTAATAATCGCCTGGCACGTTGCAACAGACCCAGCTCTCTCAGAAGCCTCAGCCTCATTCATCCAATTTTCCCGATCAATAACAACCCCTTCTCTCTGCAGAGCCTTTATACCCCTCTCAATAATCTTTCCTACCATAGCAGTGTTCCCAGTAGCTTCCTCTAGCTTAGCAGCGGTAATCCAAATTGCAGGCTCCTTAGGGAGCTTCTCTTTCGCTTTATTCAACACCTTCTTTGAATTTTCGTATGTTTCGAGCTTCGCAAGCGCCACCCAAAGCTCCAGATGCAAAGGACAGCATTCCACAGCCCTATGAAGCAAAATCCTTGCATCTTCCTCATTAGCCAACCCAACAACAGCCTTCCATAGCCTTACCGAGTCTGGAATATGCTCCAGTCCCTTTCTCAACACCCTACTCTTGTTCTCTACATCATGCTCCAGCTTTGAAGCCTCCAACCATAGCTTCACAGAATTGGGTATTAGTTTAACTCCCCTTGCAATAACGGCCTTGGCATCTTCTGGATTGGCTAACCTACAAGCTTCAAGCCAAACATCCTCATTTTTCGGGCACTCTTCGCAGCCCTTCTGAATTTGAAGCCTAGCTGCTTTTAACTTCCCATCCATTTCCTCCACTCTAGCTGCGGCAATCCAGCCATTGGGATTCTTTGGATTTGACTGAGTTAGACTCTTGTACAACAATCTAGCTCTGTTGCGATCGTAAATCTCTTCATCAGTGGTTCTTTTCATACTCTTCAGGTCAGTTAAGTATCCTTTAGGATCCACAACAGTTTGGCCCGATACAGAATCTGATAACCTATCAAGCTTCAGAGACAACACCGTACCTCTTCCCTCACCGACGGCAGTCAAGTCTGTCACGGGCGTCTGAGACCATGGCGTCTCCGACCCACCAGCGGCTCTGCTTTTTGGGTCTAAGGCCATGACAAGCTCTTTCTCCTTCTTTGCCTTCTCCAAAAGTGTATCAGGAATAGGCACAAAGCTCTCAAACTTCTTCTTCTTGTTCCGCAGCGAGTAATCCCCAATCTCAGGAATACTATCCCATTCATCAGCAGACAAAGTGTGTAATTTTCTCTTCAAATCCGCAAACTGCTCAGTAATTTTAGGGTTCGAGGCTCGGTATTTCTCGATTTCTTCCTTCAGTTTCGCCTCTCTCCTATCCTTCCTCCTTGAATCCATTCTCTGATCAATAGACTCCCAGATCTCATCAGCTTCTTTGTCATCCTCATCGTACTCAGCGTTAGAGAACAAACCCGCATCATTCCCTTCAAACTCATCAAACTTCTGATTCTCATCGTAGCCTTTCTCCTCAGCTTCTTCATCGTCATCCGCCTCACTTGGCTTCCCTCCTCCACGACCTACTCCTGGAGCAGCCGCTGTAGCCGCGGCGGACCGATCAGGAAGATCCGGTGCAGCACGAGCAGGACCAATATCGGAACGAGTAGTAAATCCTGTAGCACCACGGCCCAAACCGGCGACATAATTTGACGGAGGCTTAGAATTGAGGAAATCGAGACGAGGCTTCGGCGGAGCCGCTCCTTGCATCCCACCTAAAAGCGGGATATGGATAATCACCGTAGAGAAACGACAAACACCGAGATCGGATAATAGGATCGAATCGGAATCTTTGGAATCGCCGAAGACACGGCTAGGGTTTCTCATACGGAGCGAGTAACGAACAAAAGATTGTGGAAGCTCGTTGCGATGGTGGACCAATTGTTCGAAGGCGGAGATGGTGGTTGCATTAGGGTTAACATCGATTGATAGAGTTTTCCCGTTGGGAATTGAGAGAAACACCATCGTACCCTAATCGAGATTATCGGGTCAAAAAAACAGAACGATGATTAAATAGCGGTGACCACGAATATAAAGGATGGATGAAACCGTTGGCTCAGAGCCAAAGGCGGTGGAATAGATAATAGGCTTGGTAATGGGCTTTTAAGGATTCGCTATTGGTAAAAAGCTCAGTTAAAATCATAATTCGAGTCTTGTTAAGAAATACGACGTCGTTGTAATAATGTTTTTGGGAAGGGAAAAAAATATAAATGCGGTGAGCGTGGATCGAACACGCGACCTTCAGATCTTCAGTCTGACGCTCTCCCAACTGAGCTATCCCCGCTTGTTGGTTATTGTTCACTAATTAAATATATATATTAATAAAAGATATGAAACAGAAAATAAAAATGCGGTGATCGTGATCGAATACACGTCCTTCAGATCACGCTCTCCCATCTGAGATATCCTCGCATCTTGGCAAAAATTCAGTTAAATACATATTTAATAATAGTAACATATGAAACAAAAATGAAAAAAATATGAGACCATAACTTTTTATGCATTTTGTGCATTTTGAAAACATAATGTCAAACAATATGTGATCTAAATAAGAGAATTTAGAGAGAAAATGTAAGAAAAACATCAAGGGAGACCAAAGACCATATCGTTGCAATGAAGGTCATGAACCGTCTTGCCACACGCTCTGACACTGACGACTACTTCTTTCCGAAGCTGGAGAAGAAGAAGGTGAGGAAGAAGAAAGAGGTCGCAGAGAAGGAGAAGAAAGAAAGAAGAATGACGAGAAGAAGAAACATAGGAAAATGGAGAAGAAGAAACGCCGTGAAGCCACCGTCGTTTTGATCTGAAAAACTTATATCAATTATGTTTCATAATATCATATTTTTAGTGAAATATTAGATTTTATCAACTAAATACTAATAGATATATTATGTGATTTACAAAGATCCGACTAATAGAGTTGATGAGTTAAATACAAATTGTATCTAATATATATTGTGAATTAAAGTTATCATATTTTAAATGTTAAACTATTATTGGTAACCCAAAACTATTATTTATATGATATCATAATATATGAAACAATTCATGTGCGTTAAAAAAATTCAAATCATAACAAATGTGGAAAAATGTATATAATTTTATTTTCAAAATTATATGATTATTTAATTATTTATAAAACATATGATCAAATAAAAATAAGAGGAGGAAATAATATTAACAAATAATTAGTATGATTTAATTGAGAAAAAATCGAAAGAGAGAAAATAATTAGTTTAATTAAAATTTAAATTTAAATCTAATTGAGTTATATAATATGACATTATGACTAATAATTTAAGTCCGATGACAATTGCTTTCCACCTAAATAAAGTGTTATTTTGCTTTTAACATTAATCAAATAATAATATAGAGATTGTAACAAAAATATCTATTGCTTAGTCGTCACGTAACCGAGTCGTTCACTTAAGGCTCTGTCTCGTGAAGATCTCAAGATGCTACAAACCGGAAATTCAGGGATAGATTTGCGGTTGATAAGTCAAAATCTATCAGGATTCAGGGATAGATTCTGTTCTTGAGGTCAGGATTAATGTGAAGAAATTTCATCGTTACTGTGCGATTTCGGCTTTTATCTACATCTAGATCAGTTTCAACTTTCATAATCATCAACTGTTGTCTTGTGACCCCTTTGGCCAGTCCCTACCTCTATCCGATGCCTATATAATATTACAGAGAAGCGTAATATCAATAGGTATAATTTGCTTTGTGGTTACATCCTGAGCAAGCTTCAACAACTGCACAAGCTTATCAGTGATTTTTATATGTCAATGTTCGTTTACAACATTTTATATTGGTTGGTTGTTCGGTTGTGATGCAGAGAGATATCCAACCAAGCTAACACTATACTCTACAATAAAGAACGTATAAACCTTCATATCCAGATCAATATTTACCAAAACATTAGGTTATTGTATATCATTCACTAACATAGTTGCCTGAAGTGAACCTTTAGATGACAGAATCAGGGTATAACGCTGGAAACAAACACATAATTCTTGACGTTTTATTCCTTCATCTGAAGCAACAATGTACATGACACATGATTTTCCCATACAAAAGAAGAAGCTGGGAATTGACTTGGCCCATATTTTTAAGTCATTGCTGCTGTTGTCACCAGCGGCCAAAAGCAAAAGGAAATAGAGGCAGTAAAAGATATGTTGAAGAAAGGGTTGGGTAGAAAACTTTGGGGACACTTAAGGAACAATATCAGCAGCAAAACCAGCTCAAATAATAAAAACTACAAGAGCTCATTTAGACGATCTGCAAACTACAATCACAGCTATTAAACTGGACTTAACTAACTCTTATAAAAGTTGCCTGTGTCTCTTGAGAATTAAACAAAACATCAAAATAAAGCAGAATAGTCAATCCCCAATTGGAAACACAAAATAATCACGTTTATTTATACATCTGACAAAACGTATATGTCAAAGTAGCTTTTTATAAAACAAAATTCAGGGTAGTGATTTATCTCGGATTCTTTGAGGAAATAAGGAAAGTAAGATGTGTCGAAGAAAGGGTTGTGTATGAGAATGTGGGGACACATATGGAATAATGATCAGGCAGCAAAACCAAGAGGAAGATCAAGCCGATCGATGTCCAATATGAAATAGGCAAGCAAGGGAAGGTGGTGTCAAGAGGCACAAACGTTGACCTCTGTTACCTCAATTGTATCTAGCCGTGTAATCCATCTCAACCCTCGACACAAATTGTTTGACAAGACGGTTTCAGTTCCCCGACCAAGTCAACGATTTCAAGAAGAGTGGCCAAAGAGAGACTTACCAAGTGGAAGAAGGAGATATATAATACAACAAGAGGATTTTCTTAAGCTTGAAGGGAGAGCGAGAGAGAAAGATAAAATATAAATTGATTCATTTATATAAAAACCCTTTAACGTCTCGAGATCACTGTGAGTGTGATGGTCACCTATAAATTAATGGAAAGTCTTTCGAAATCTTTAAGAGGAAATAGTAAACTCATAGATAGAGGGACATCAAAGAATGGTTCCCAATTTTTTTTAATTTTTTTTAAAGAACACTTTTATTTCTTTGAGTAGGGTATACGAATATAAATACAAACCACAACAATGAAAAAAACTGAATCCAAATGTCAAATGTAACAAGTCCTAAATCTAAACAACTTCATTACATAATGAGAAAATAGTCCTCTTTTAGGTACTTTTTTTATTTTGGATGAGATCCTTACCTGAGATCTTCTTAGTAGAAGTTTGTTCGTATTGCGGCCTGTCATCAACGATATTCATTACAAATGGTATGAAATAGGTACCAAAGGCAGTAGGAAGGCCAGATCTTTGTAGGATAACGTGAGGGCCAAGGGCAAAGAGCATCACGCAGAAAAATATCACAAATGTTTATGTAACGCTGAGGAAGACCACAAGAACTATAACATGCGAGAATGCAACAAGAACACCACACTCTCTTGTAACTAGTGCTTTCTGGTTTTTACACTTTGTCTCCAACACAATCTACCCTCTCTTAACAGACTAACCATGAGTGAATTCATCATAAAAATGACGAAAGCTAAGCAACAATCTGATCGGATCATCAAGTGAATCAAAATACGTCGCAGAAAACAGGATATAAGAACCAAAGTAGGGATGAATGTGTGGGAGCTGCAGGAGGACGTGAGCGCCAAAAATTAGTAGCACCCAACTGATTAAGCAGAGAGATATAATGGAAAGGACGATTAACAGTCCTTTCACATGCCCAACCGCAATAACCACGCCGAAAAAGAATGCCACAGGCATGAATAGTACAGAGAAAAGCAGACACAGCAAGGCCGGAAGTAAGGAACTGTGAACCAGTCCTGGATCCCCAAACTGAGTCCAAATAAGAATAGAAATTGTTATCACTGAGCAATACATTGACAGAGTGTCGAGTACCAGAAAAATGAAGAGACTGTGATTAGTGGCCATTGTTGCCCTGCCCAAGTGAGGATTTGAGCTGTTGAAGCCACCTGGTATTATAAATCCTGCAGCAAAGGTTACGGTGGCTACAAGAGCTGCCACTAGTAGTAGAGCGTTGATGTAGTCTTTGTTTTGGACAGGCTCTGATGGTTTTGTTAGCGACTTTATAGTTTTTTCTGATCCCCATTTTGCGTGAGCGTGTAACAAGACCGTAAGTGCCAACCTCTGTAAGTCCAAACAAGGTTCAAGCTATAAATAATTATCTTAGAACATCTTCATTGCAAGTCTCTCATCGAGTTTCTCATAAATTATAAAATAATAAATATTAATAAACAATTATGGGTCTCTAAAAAAATGTGAGAATCTCATGGATGAATCTCTCATTTACTCATCCATTGAGTGACTCTTTGAGAGACTTGCAATGAGGTTGCTCTTAACATTACAACAACAAAAAAACTATAAATAATTGATGTGGAATCAAATGTATTGTATAGTAGAATTTCGGACATACCTCCTGAAAGATGTATTTTGGTTTCAGCTTTGACTCGGCAATATCTAGAGCTGTCATGCCGCCATTGTTTCGTATATACAGTCTTTTTACATCCCGAATAAGAGGAATAAGGCATCGATAGTTCCACTTTATGGTGGCAAGGTGCAAAGGTGTGTCCCCATCTAAATCTTTCCCAACACTTCGATGTTTCGTATGATTTCTTTCCGTCAAATAATATACAAGTAGATGTTTCCCATGCTTCGCTGCAATGTGAAGAATGTTCTGACCTTGTTTGTTAATCAGTTGTTTTGAATCTGGACATCATTTAAGAATCTCTTTCACAACTTCGATATGCCCGTTCTTCGCTGCCATATGGATTGGAAAGGATCCATCATTGTCACATGCGTAAACACTCTCTATTGATCGGTCTAAAATGTTGCATACTCCTTCGTAATACCCTATGCATGCTCCAACTGAAAGACAAGTCCTTCCTTCTTCATCTCGCTCATCCAAAAGACTTGGATATTTTCTAAGAATAACATCAAGGATACCTGCTCAAACAATTGTGAATATCAATTACCATACAATTATCATACACACTTCTCTTATTATTTTGATGCCAGCGATTCAGTCCGCATCGGGATAAGCTTGTGATTTTAAGGAGGGGAGTTCCCGTCTCAAAACCAACTCAGTAAAGGAATTTAAACTAACAAAATGCAGCTGCTAATGGTTTAACAAAACAATACCTGTGCTCCTGACCTTCAATGCCGCGTGTAGAAGACATTTTTTCCTTCCAACTGTGAATGTAGCCCATCATTGTCTGTATTTTTCAACATTTCTTTCACAAGGTATACATCTCCAACTGCTACGGCCATATACAAGGGAGATATTCTTTTTTCATTTGTAAGAAATGAAGCTCCTTGGTCCGCGTGCACCAAAAAATCAGCGGTCTCCAGATGGCGCCCATTCAAAGCTGCGTGCAGAGGAGTATCTCCATCTCTGTCGTTCACAACATATAGGTCCAGTTTCTCCCTCTCTTCTTCAGACAGTCTAGCTGAAAAGTATGTTACCGAAATAACAAGAACCTCCACAACTGCTGAATGGCCTGCACGAGCCGCCACATGTAGAGGCAGCTCATCCTTAAAGTTTTGCTCCAGTAGAAGACACGGGCATTCGGAGATTATGGTCTTCACTAGTTCAAGATGACCCCAACCAGCAGCCAGATGAAGGATGGAATCTCCTTGATCGTTCTGGAGAGAAGCCATTATCTGCGTCCCATCACTTTTCAACTTATCCAGATATACCTTGTTCCCCGCGCTAACTGTGCTATATCATCGGATTCATCGGCACATATTCACCAGGGACATCGAAAATATCAGACAGTGTGAGTTCAGTAAGGAACTCCGGCACATATTCGATTTCTCCGGTAGGTGCCGCCGTGCCTTCTTCTCCGGTTTGAAGGACACCTCGTGAACTGAGTGTGCGTAAGCCATTGTTTATCAGATTCATGGGGATGCATTTTTGTCTCCCGTTTTCCTCAGATACCTCCGTTAGCCTCTGTGCCTCAATCATATCTAAACGTGCTTCAGAACTGTCCATCTCTAACCTGAAATCATTACACAAATTGTTTAAAATGACAGTTTCAATTCTCCAACCAAAACAAAAACTCAGCCATTCTAAAGAAGAAGAGGGGTTAGAGAGACTTACCAAAGTGGAAGAAGGAGATAAAAAAATGCAAGAGGAGTTACTAAAGCTTGACGAATGCAAGACATTCTGTTCGTCCATTTATAAAACTCCTTTCGTGTCTTAACTCTTAAGCAATGTGCATGAGTTAAAGTCCCTGTGACTAGTCAAAGTCAATGCAGAAATACAGTAAGGATCTTTCTCCTTAGAGACCCTATGCAAAATATGAATCGGAGTTTTAAAAAGGGGAAGGAGACCGAGTCCTCGACCCACAACTGATAGAAAATACTTTTCAACGTCCATGAATGAAAAATAATAGATCGAAATCGGAAACATTGGGGTTTTTCCTTTAATTCGTACTACACAAGAAATTGAGCAATAAGCTGCTGAATTGGTTTATTTCTTGCGTGTATCAATTGAAGTATTTTGAAATAATATAATTTTAAAAATTCGTGAGAAATATTTTATTTCATAGTCCTGGGACTATTTACAAGTTACAACTAACCAATTCAGAATTTTGAGATGTACTTTTGTTAAGTAAAACTTCCGGAGAACAGGTGCCTCTTCACAAAGGGGGTTGAAGTGACATTGGGGGGCCTACTGTTTATTATATTTTTCTAGAAAATAAGACCATCATCAACGGTGTGTGTGAGAACACACTCATTTCATTAAATGTTGCCAGGTGTCGCATCTTCATTCGTCGAGACATTCTAATATTGATAAATTTAATATTAAACAAGATTGGAAGACACCTACGCACTATTGAAAAGACACCCCGATTTATAATAAACTAAATAAAACTATCTAGTGGCTAGTCCACTACAGCAATGTCTATCATAGTCAAAGCATAATATTGAAATCAAATACAGTATCAAGGACGGACCTGCACTATAGCTAGGGTATCAAATGCCTCCCTTAAATACTGTACATTACTTAATTGTCAATCATAATTATTGAATTATAATGCTAGTTCATTAGGTTAAAACAAGCGAATTGCACCGGGTAACCAATGTTCAATTGTTTCCTTTCAATTCTTCAAGTTAACTATATTTTTCCTTTTTCACTTTAAATATATATACTATTAATCTTTATACTAATAAGTTTTTTTTTGGTCATGTGAAAATCCTAAAGTGAGAATGACTAGAGTTTCATGATTGAGAGGAATTGATCCCTCGGCTGGACCAACAATACTTCTTCCTCAAATAGAAAACACTAGACCAAAACCACTTGATTTACTAATAAGTTTTTAGTTTTTACCCTTATAGTTTTAAAGGAGTTTTAAATGATATTACACTAGGTGTTATTATGTTTACTAAGAAAAAATTGATTCATTAAGGATATGTATTCAAACAACCTCTTAATTAATTCTCTACAATCCTTACAACCAAACACAATTATTTCATTAAAAAATACTACGATTTTGATAGTATGAATTATGATTCTTCTATTATCTTTGATCCTATTTTTAAATTATTTTGTTATTATATAAAACATATAATTAATAATAGTTAAAATTTTTTCTTACATATGTGGTGACTCAAATTTTTACAAATGGACGTATATTACTCAATCGCTGAAAAGTGTGTTAAATGTTGCATATCGACTAAAAATATTAGACAATGGTTTAGAGACATATTATAAAAGAGACTAAAATGATTCCAAATACAATTGAGCACAAAATTTAAAAAATTTATTCGCTTTAATCTGCTTCTTTAGTTGAACATATTTAAATTTTTGAAACTTCTTGAATATTATAGTATTAAAACTTTTAAAAATTTTCAAATATTTAGACTTTATAAAAAAATTAAAATATTACTTATATTTAAACTCTGTAAAAAAGTTTAAACTATTAATAATATTTAAACTCTATAATTTTTTAATATATTAATAATATATAAACTCTACAAATTTTTATAATATATATAGAAAATGGGGATCATTTAAAAACAAAAACTTTTAAAATGACCAGAGTATATGTCTTTTAAATAAAAGTATTGTTTGAAAGAAAAAATAAGACAGGGATGTTTAAACAATATTTGGATATGTAATTTTTAATGGGATTCAATATAATTATATCATTTTCAATAAGAGCACATTTTCTTTTAACAATAAATTCGAAGATATGCAATCTTTGAAAATAAATATTGATGTAATCACGAAACAGAAAGTATTTTTTATTGAACAATATTATCATTAATTATTTTTTTATAAATATAATCAATTAATCATTAATCACTTTTCCATAATAAAATAATTAAATTAAATCATTAATCACTTTTCCTAAATCTAATCAATAAAAATCTGTCAACTAAGATTATATTTAAACAAAATAATAAATTAAAATTATAATTAAACAGATGAAATAAATAAAACAAATTTAAAAAATAAAATAAATTAAGAAAATTCATCTAGTAAAATTATTCACGTAATATTATACTTAAAATAATAAAAAATTAAAACTAAATAAATAAAACATATAAAACTATACCCTAAGGGATACAACTCAGTGAACCTAAGGGTTAAAAATTTTAATTTTTTAATTTATTTAATTTTAATTTATTATTTAAATAAAAATAATAAATTAAAACTAAATAAATAAAACAGATAAAACTATAGCATAAGGGATACAATCCAGCGAACCCAAGGGCTAAAAGTTTTAAATATTTACTTTGTTTTATTTATTTAGTTTTAATTTACTATTTAAATAAAAGTAATAATTAAAATTAAATAAATTAAACATATAAAACTATATACCCTAAATGATACAGCTAAGCTAACCCAAGAGTTAAAAAATTTAATTTTTTAATTTGTTTATTTATTTAATTTTAATTTATTATTTTTATTTAAATATAATATTACGTGGCATAATTTTATTGGTTAGAGAAAGAGAAGGTGAATAAAGAGGTTCACCCCTAGGAGTGAACCCAAGTATTTTTCTTTTTTATTTCTTTTTATAGTTTTATAATCATAATTATTGCTTTTCAGCGTAATTAATTCTCTAAAATCTTTAATTTATATAGACATATTAAAAAAAAATTAAGTTATCAAGATCTTTGATTTAAATAACTAGATATGTTTGTTTAGATAAAAATTAAAAATTTGGAGTTAGTTTTATATATTAAAAATGGAAAATTAACAATTCAAAATGGATTTAAAACAAGAAATCACTATATTATTATTATTATTTGAGAAGTACATTTAAAAGATAATTTGTATGTGTTAGTTGTTATGAAATGCAACTAAAGATATATATTTTTTTGAATTCACTAAGGATAGAAATGAGACTAAAAATAATTAAAACATTGATTGGGTCTTAATAATCAACTGGTTGTTAAAATCTATACGGCTCTCCCGTTCTAGTTGCATACTTAATCCCTTACTCGTTGGACTAAAATAATCAATCCAAAACAAGTAATTATATAAAAGAGATCGGTTACAGGACACAAAGTTTTTGATGGATACGAGACATGACGAGTTTCTATCCCAAAATAAAAACGTCTAAGACATATGTTGGATAACTAACTTTATAATATAGACAAGGGATGGTCGGTTTCATTCATATCTTGCATTGGGAGGACCTGTCTGGCTTCTATCAGTCATTGAAGAGGATTGTTCCTATGAAACACTACCTTAGAGCTGAGTTGCTTTTCCCCTTTGCATTATTCTCTGTTTAGGAGTTCGTTGTTTTTTTGTGTTCCTCTGTTTTATCACCTTTAGAGGTGTTTAAATGTATCAGACTGTTAAAAAAAATACAACTGGACTAAGATAATCAATCCAAATCAGATATAACATGGGACAATTATAGGATGTAAAGTTCCTGTCAGATACCGAAGAGGACGGGTTTCCGTTCCAAAATAGATATGTCTAAGAAAAATATTAGATAACTAATCATATAATATATATATATATATCTTCAATAGTAGAACTACTGACAAAAGATTAAATAAAATGAGTATATATGGTAAACAACCAACATCACTAACAATTTATAATTTAATGAAGTTGATATTACATATAACTAAAAATAAATTAATTAGAAAAATTAAACGAACAAAATCTATAAATCTATAAATTATCTAAAAAACTGAACACAAAATATTACACCAAAAAATATAAACATTTACTACAATAATATTATGACTCCGATCAAAAATTATATATTTGGTCTCGTAAGCCATTTATAATCAAAGTCAAGTCATCAAGAGAGTTAGGCGACAACTTGTAGCTTTGTTGGGTATGAAACTGCATTGCAATTACTCGATTGTTCCTCTTGCAATTATCAAGCGCAAGAGGGAAGCGACGTACCAGATGGACTTAAGAAGTTCATGCATTTACCAAGTGAAGTGTCTGTATTTGGTCTTCTTATCTTTGATGACCTTTGACTAAAACAATAAAAAGAGACCATATGGCTAATAATGGAGGCAGATCGGTCTTTCAAAACTAAACCGAACCGGAATTATATATGGACTATCTAAAATAGTTGGATTTTTTAAAAGAATTCGAATATTTGGAAGAAAAAAAAGTTTCACCCAACAAAACTGTATAAACATATATATAATTAAGGTTTTGAAACCTTATTTGCCAACGAGAAGGTTTAAGTAAGTTAATTTATGTTTCAATCGATTTTCCAAAATAACTTACTTAAACCTTATTTGGTTAATTAATTTTTATTCGGTTTAGCTTGACATTTGAAAGAAATCGCTAGTCATTCACGTAAAAGGAGGTAGAACTCGAATTTCAAATTTCGTAGGGATGCACATTATGAAACTTTCATTTGTATGGCTAGAGCGAGAGATTCAGTTTTAATGGGTTTTGGAGTTAATTGAAATTTTGCATGAGCTACAACCCATTGACCCAAGAAGATAAGAAATACAAGAGGAGTTGCATAAGATTGATGGAAGAGAGACTCTGTGTTCGTCCATTTATAAAACTCACGAATCATGATGATGAAAAACAAAGAAACTAAAGCCCTAAAAAATCAAACCAATCAGACTTAACTTTCCTAAAAATCTTACGGCCTTCAACAAATTTTTTTTAAAGCTTTTTGGATATGTAGGTCCTAAAATTTCTAAAGCACATTTTTTTGGTGCTTTAAGGGCTATAAAAAAATTCAAAGATTTTTAACAAAACATTTGATTATTTAAATTTATTTGGTGTAGTTTAATATAAGACAAAAATATCTATTACTTAATTTTATTATTTTTAGTTTCTTATAGATAACATGCTATATTTACATAAATTATTACTTAGGTTATATATTTATATATAATTATATAAAATGATAAATAATATAGGTATATGCAGGTCAGTCAATTATTATACATATGTCTGATGTAGTATATCAAATTATATACATAAAATTTATTTTTTTATTTTAATTTCATTCGATACTTTATTTAACAAATTATAAAATATATTAAATTTTATACACTAAAATGTTTAGATCTACAGTATTGAACTATTACTATCAATTTTGATTTAATTTTAAAATAATTGTAGCAACAACCTACCGTACAACCAACACACATAAAATCTAAATCTTAAAATTACAACAATTATTTTACATGTACAATCCAACCAATCACCCACTAAATTTTGAATGGTCGGTCAATATGTACTTGAGATAACAAATTAGATTAACTTTTTCATAGGTCGAGGTGTATTCTAGAGTATGCAGCAGATCGTGGTAAGCAATAGATTAGATAGTTGCATGCAATATATTGTATTGCTCTGAATGATGAAAAGTATATATGGATATGCAATAAAGTGTAGATTTAATATTAATAAGTAACTAATACACATATGTCCTACTTAAAAATGCAATTACAAAATTAAAATCGATTGTTTTGATTTTTCCATAACATATCAGCAATACTTTATAGGACGTTTGTCATATATATACTGTTTATTTAATCTCTCGATGCTCCATTCCAAACATATGTAAATAATATATTCATATCCCATAATCCATATAACTATTATGTTGAAGCTTGTTTTGTTATGTCGACTCTAATACATGACTTTTCGATTGAGACTTGACTTTAGCATATATTTGAGTGTTATCCATTATCCCCAATTATGCACGTAACTATAATTTTTTTATTATTAAAAAGTAATAAGTCAAACATTAAAAAAAACTGAAAAGAGTTCAATTAATAAACTTATACTAGAATAGGACTGTGCATTGCGCGGTAATTAAAAATATATAAAATTGAACTTTAATAAACTTAAATATGTAGATGATTTTGAGGATTCAATTATGTTTTTTAATTATACAATTTGATTGCATTTAAGATGTGTATAATTTTGGGTCTAGCCGTCTAGGTCAATATATTATGGATAGGGTACCCTAACATTTTATGTATCCGATCCAAATTATCCGAACCCGTTGGATAAAGATGATAAAACTTATCTGTTGAAAACTTGAAATCAGTCAATCCGTTTAATGAGATACTAGATTGATAACCCGTGCTCACGCCCGGATATTATGTTTTTAAAATTTTTTATTTGTTATTGTACCGTTTAATATATCATATTTTTGTTTGGTTAGTTTGTAGTGCATGTTAATTATGATTAAAGTGTTTGGATTAATGAGTGTATGTTAATTGTTAATCCAATACAAAACAAATTGTTTGTGTTTAAGACCGGATTAAATGTTTAACATAATTGGCGTCCGGAGATAAAGTTCTAACATAATTTTTTATTTTTAATGAATTTAGTAATTATATTGTGTGATTTAGTGCGTAATGTATGTTAATATATGTAAATACAGTAATTTTGAATATTTGTATTTGCTTTTTAATTCATAGTCGCGGACAAAATTTCCTTCTAATTTTTTATCCGTGCTTGCGCATGGAGTAATAATTTTTATTTTTATTTGTTATTTAATTAATTAATTATAGTATAAGATTTTGGTGGTGTTAGATTATAATGCATGTTAATTATGATTAGAGTGATTTAATTAATTAGTATGGGTATATATATTGGACAATTGACATTTTTGAATTAATTGACTGAGTTTTAAATTTTATTTAGTTTCTTTAACATATAATTGAAAAAATTATATAGTGATATCTTTAGCATTTTAGTAAAGAAATCTTAAATGGTACTATTAAATTTTAATTCTATCTATCAATATTTTTTTCATTGTAATTTATAATTAAATATATAATTTTCTTTTAATTATTTGTCTAATATTTTGTCATTTATCTCTCTTAGTTTGTAGAGTGAAATAAAATCACTCTATGAAGTAACTTAAGTAGAGGAGGTTGAATCGAACGGGGCGGGTACGGGACGAGTCGGGTGGGTCAGGCGGGTAACGGGTACTTGTGCCCAGCCCTAATAATAATACATATGAAGTGAAGTGAGCGAGCAATTAAACAGATGATTAAACAAAAAGGAATTTGAAACTTAGGTGAAGAAACTTAAGTAGAGGAGGTTGAATCGACCAAACCAAAGAAGACGCAGAGCCAAACACAACCTATAAAGAAGAAGAAGATTCTTTCCCCCCCCCCTTCTCATCCTCGGATACGCAAAAGTATGTATTGCTTGTGTTCCAAGCAACCTCGTAGACATCACCTTCAGTGGATCAAGAACCGTAGAGTATGTCAAATTGGGCGAAATCTATCTATGTTGGGTTTTGAATAAGTCGTGAGTTAGTTTCTGATGTTTGAATAATCTCCTAGTATTAAGGAGTCAATTAGTTGTCCTATTATTCTGCTCTGTTTCCGTTGTATAAGACTTTTTTTTTTTTGAATATTATGTTAAATTATATTCAAAGAAAACAACGTTTGTATATCAAGTGCATCAATATGATTGAATGGAAAAATCAAAACATGGTTAATTTAAACGGTTGAAAAACTGGTGCTTCATTAAAACCCAACTATGGAAAACCCTTTTGGGACAAAACCATAGTCGGGAAAAAGAGTACATCCTGTTTTCCAACAATGCTGATGATGTTTTCAATAATGCAGAAGATGTTTGCCAACGATACTGTTGCTGAGAGTGGAGCTTGTTGATGGTGACTAGGAGAAGCTTCATGAGTTTCTCGTAGAAAACCACAACTGAAGAGAGCCTTGTAGCTTTGGATTCGAGATTGTGGAGCATCTGTTTCGAACTTGTTTGTCCATCTATTTACTATTTATAGTCAAGCAAGTGATGTTAATAAAGTATCCAAGTATTCACTTCTGTTTGAGTATCAAGAGTGCTCTGATATTAACACTCTATCCCCCTGAGACAGAGTAGTAACTCTTCAGTGGGTTATTAAATGAACAGGCCTATTTACATGTTGGTCTTTGCAGGGAAATATTTGCCTTTTGTTACAAAAAGCGATGGGTTTTCTCCCTTGCATCTTGCTGTAAAAGCTGGACAGGAAGATACTGTGACAACAATGTGTCAGTGATCGTTCACCAAGAGGTTCCATTCCAGCTTCAAGAAGACTTTCTTGTATGCGACGCATTGGCAATGTATTCTTCTTATGCTCGTGGCTGCTGGGGACAATTCAGGCTTAGTAACTTTCATGCGTTACAACTGTTATATAACACTGCATCAGAGCTTTCTGTTTTTAATTAATAGTAACCCTGTGTTGCTATTTTAAGCGACAAGCATCCATGAACTAGGGACTCAAAGTCACAGAGGCTTCAGACCATAACGTAATTTATAACTTTCAAGTTAAAAAACAATTCAGCCTCCATTATTTGGAAAGAGAATAACACCACAACAAAAGTTCAAGTCTTCAACATAAGAATAAGAATATGATTTAAAAATGTCATTTCCAAGGAAAACTTCCTGATACTAATTCACCTACGACCAGCACCGCAGAATTCAAACTCAAAGCTTTGAAGAAAACGAGACAGAGGAAACTGATCATTTTTCAAGTCTTGATCTTTAACCAAGAAATGACCAACGGAAAACTCGCGACGAGCATTCCCCATCAATGCCATCCCTCCAGTATGCAAAGAAAACCAACATGGAAAAGGGAAACCGCATAACATAGCGGAAGAGTAGCGGACTAAACGTTTAAGGCGAAGCGTAAGGAATGATGAGCAGAAGTAGAGCCATGAGATAGAAGCTGCCTGAGGCCAACACAAATATAGCAAGCCAATGATGCTGGCCCAAGACCAGGTATAAGCCTGCAACAAAAGCCGAAGACATGGCAATAATAGAAAACCCCAGAAGCGGCACAATAAACTTGAAGGTTGTCAGCATGCATTTCAGGTCAGCCAATTGTGTCCCTATAAGAGCAACTGTCGATATAACAGCACTATAGACGGCAACGCTATTGCAGATAACAAAAGCATGAAATGCAGATTCTCTGAAAGAATGTTTGACATTTGACTTGAACTCTGTGCTGTTGTAACCTAGTGGCACACTCAAGCCTGCAGCAAAAGCCATTGTAGCCACCAGTGTTGCCACCACAAGGAGAGTGTTTACTCTATCCTTGTGAATTTTTAGTATCAAGTCCTCATCTGTCGTAGGACCAGGAACGTCTGCTTTCAGATGAACTCGTGGAGGTCTAGTGGTACCGGCAGACACCAATGCTACCCATATCAACCACTGGAAATGGTTATAACATAGAATATTTTCAGTGATGTCAAAAGCTTCAGATACAATGAAAATGTGTACAAATAGATCCAATGGCGTATAAAATCAGGGAAAACCTGTTGGAGTGAAGGAATCGTTGCCATATGATCCTCAGCTGCATCTTAAGTGGTGAACCCTTTGTAATTCAGTATTTTCAAGTCAACTCTATTATCATGTATGAAGAGACTTACAACCTTGGGATGAAAATTTATGCTGGCTAAATGTAACGGTGTGTTTCCTTCTACGTCTTGTTCATTGATTAACCTTTTGATCTCAGCTTTTCTGAGCAGATAGCCAACCGCTCCTGCATTCCCGTTTTCAGCAGCGACATGAAGAACGTTTTGACCCTGTGAGTTAAGTGTTAAAGATATAAATCCAGAACCACAGGTAAAACCAAAACTACCTTTATTAAAACTGAAACAGAGACAATAACGTAACCAAAACAAAGAGAACTAGATTCTCTTTCCCTCGGAATAATTCCGATAAACCTCCAAAGCTCTCAATTGCTTGGATGCCTCTCACAAACGAGATTACATCCTTATTCATAAGAAAACGTTAAGAAAGCATTATCTAAGAATAGTAAATAATTAAAAAGAAATCATTGATAATTTTCTAAATAACTAAATAGAAAGCATAGATAGTTTTCCATTTCATAGTTTGACTTATTCTTGATTATTTCTTTTCTTTTTTCGGGAATAAACTATCCATGGTTTAGGACTTCTAGAAACATTTGTATCATTAAGCATCTCTATTGTGTCAGGATGGTGATTTATGATCACCTTGAGGGCTGAGGTGCAACTAGCAATGCAAGCTGAGTGGATGGGGAAAGAACCATCTTCATTCTTAATGTAAGCAATCTGCATAGAACTTGAAAATCTGGTTAGCATATGCTGCACTCCAATGTCATATCCAATGGATGCTGCAAAGGCAAGTGGAGTTCTTCCATCTTCATCCCTCGAGTCTACTAGATCTGACTCACTCTCCAATACAGCTGTCAGTATATCTGCCTTGACAGTGAGAAAAAAAAAACGAATACAAAGGATCTTTAAGATTTTTATCATAGGAAAAAAGATTAAATTCACTGGATCAAGATGTACAAAACTGACCAAGATTCTGACTTCCCAACAAAGCTTGCATCCAAACCCTGTAACATATGCTCCACAAGTGCAACATGTCCAGCTTCAGCCGCAATGTACAATGGAGATACATCCTCCTTATCCAGAAGAAAGCAAGTGCTCTGATCTTCACGAACAAGTTGCAAAGAAACAGATACATGGCTTCCTTTCAGGGCGAGGTGCAAAGCAGTATCTCCATCACTGTTGTAAACTCTGAAAATATTCCGAAGTGTTATCTGCTCTGATCCAAGCACGAAATTTCGATCTTGCGGAAGCCGTCTTAGGGATTCAATAAGAAGGTCAACAATCAGCTTGTGTCCTGCAGCAGCTGCTACATGGAGAGCAAGGTCTCCCTTGTAGTTTTGTCTCACCAGAAGAGTTTGATAATGAGAGAAACTCGGAACGAAGTTACCATTTACGTTAGGGTTCCAACTTCTAAGAACGTTTAGCTCATGGTCAAGGATACGCCTCACTAGTTGGTCATGACCATAAATAGCAGCAAGGTGCAAGATCGTATTCCCCTGAAAAGTGACGTGATCAAGAACAGGGATTTCATTCTGCTGCATAACCTTTTCAAAGTCTTGCACCTTACCCATAACCACTGACCTATAAGTCTCAGGATCCATAGATCTAATAAAGTGATATTACTAAGAAAAATGATAAGTAGTCTAGGAGCTGTTGAACATTCAAACCTGTGGTATATACTATATACCCTCTTCCTTCAAGGATGCTGAGAGTTTATGCTTGTAACTCTGAAAATCTGGGAATCTTCAGAAGCATGACGACATTCATATAGTAGATACTTATGGATTATCTTATACAAATACGAATCTTGGACTAGCTAGTTGCCTGTTCATGCTTTAGATATTTTGAAAACTAAACAACAAATATAGTAGTAAACAGCTACAGCTGGCGTGTGTTAAAATTAACATGCAACTCTGGGAACAAGTAGACTTAAAATAATCAGAAGAAATATCTAACATGTTCATTAAAAAAAATAGCATTGGATCCTTATTATTACAGATACTGATGGAGAAAATAAAACTTGTGGTAAGATGGTGATAGACTGATAGTAGAAGCTTTCTCCATCAGATTGGAAACGAAGATCCATTGACAGCAGCAAGCAAGAGAATCAAGGTCTAGCAATTTGATTAATTAACCGTTACTAGTTGAAACGCTCTTACTCTCCCTCCATTTTGATTCTGAGTCTTTCGAGGAATTTACACTACCCGTCACTGATTCTCCGGAATCTCAAACTCAATCGTTTGGATTTTGGAACAAGGGACTGATGAAGAACGAGTCTCGGAGATCCGAAGAAATCAGGTCAGTTGTAGTAAATTTTGGTATGAACAATGTTGTTATCGAAGAGTAAAAACAAATTCGTCGTACGGTACGGTACGATTCCATTTTAGCCGCTAAAGTTTGGGCCTTTTGAAGTTTGAGTTGGTTTGGGTCTTTTTCTACAAAGCCTTCCTAAAATGACGTCGTATCAATGGGCTTAAGACAAGAATTTTCTCTCAAAGTTCACAAAACTCGATAGATCAAAGCATTAAGTACTCTTTCGAGATTTTCACATGATCTACGGATCTACCCTTGGTTTATCTACGTTAACTACATATAAAGCTAACGTGCGTTGGATAAACTGAAACATCAAGAATTGTTCCTTATTTTTCTACACATGGGCTGAATATATACACACATGGGCAAATCAGGCCTATTTAACCTGGCCTCTCATCTAGACCACACTATCCTCCAGGCCAAATCTACACAAGATGTAATGAAACCCAACACAAAGTCCGTAGTATTAAGCAACTTTGATTTGTTACCAACACAAATGTACATTTCTTTTGACTATGCTTCCTTACACTTGAAGAAAGTGAACAGTAGAGAACCAAGCTAGCTATGAGAAGAACCTAAAACAAGAAAAGACACAGAACAACACAACACATGAAGAAGAAGAAGATTCTTCCCAGCGATTTATCCGCCTGCATCATCCGCCTTCTTATCCTCGGCCCACTCGTCGCTGCGAGATTGTAAGTGTCCGGATACGCAAATATATCCATCACCCGTGTTCCAAACAACCTCGTAGCTACCATTTCACCAACCATCACCATCACAGGATCCAAAACCGCAGAGTGTGATAAACTATTCGAACTCATTACCCCTGAGACAGGGTAGTAACCTTGATGTGGGTTATTGAAATGAACCCGTTGTGATAACCGCAAATTGGTATTCGAATTCGGCATTTCAAGTCGGTAAACCGGTCCTAATGGTCTTCTAGGCACACTGGTTTTACCTTCTTCTTGAGTTGTGCAACGGCCACGGCCATACAAAGGAACCAATGTAGAATGAGACATTTTGGAATTACAAACAGGACATTGTCTATGTCTTTGGTATTCATCACTTGTTGAGAAGCTATGTACATCAAGCCATTTGTGAATACAGGGCCAGCAAAAGAGGTGACCACAGAGAGTCACAACAGGTTCTTGCACTGAGTCTAAGCAAATATTGCAGTCGAAATTCGAATCATTGGTATCATCAGAAGGAACAGAGTCACTGATAGGTTCAGGTTTCTTGCTTTTGAAACAAAATGCACCTTCTCCATAGAGTTCTCCAGGTACAGTAACATCTTCAAAAGGTTGATTCATGGCCATTGGTACAAAATCTGAAAAAAGGGTTTTTTTTTTTAGCATTAGATCCAGATGAATGTATCAATAAGATTTACAAGTGAAGCACACAAAAAAAAGCTTATTTTCTTCGTCTCGATGAGAATTAGGTTATTCAGAAAAGTGTTAAGGATTTTAAAAAATTCCAGAAAAATCTAAAATCTTTATCGAGTCGGCTAAAGATTGAAATTTTTGAAACCGATGAAATTAAGAAAAAATAAAAACTTTGGACTGAAAGTTAGAATCTTCCGAAAAAAAATATTAATTTGATGATCGTCAATTCAAGTTTTTAGCTTAAGAAAACAAAAAATTCGATTCAATTTCTCGGAAGCCATGGAAGAAAAAGAAAGAGAATGATCTGAAGAATCTATAGACAGAAGTCAAAGTCAAAGTCATCGCCTACAGGAAATTTCAACAGCAAAACAAATCTAAAGAGGAAAACAAAACAGAGATAATACGATAAGAGCTATACATACACATTTATATGAGTAAACAACGCAAACGCACGTATATAGGAACTGTGAAGAAAGAGAAAGGATTGGGGATACGAACCAGACAAGCGGCGTCGTTTCAGGGAAACCCTAAGCACTGTGTCGATCGATGGCAGATTTGAGCAGAGAAGATATTACAGAGAGAGATGAGAAAAAAGAGAGAAACGGAGAGGAAGGAAGAGTGATTACAGAGAAAGAGAGGAAAATGTGGTATTTGTAGAAGCGAGAGAGAAGCAGTAAAGAAGAAAGAGATTCAATTTATATGAATTTTAATTTTAATTAAAATACTATATACTATATACTAATCCGGAAGAAGAAGATATTATGATATGCCTCGAAATCGAGAACGCAATGATATATATATATATATATCTTGATGACGTGGCGCTGTCAAAGATTCATCTCTTCTTGATGCATGTATTAAGTTACACTTCTATCAAAGTTTCAACTATATAAAATATGATTCGCCTCAGGTTTATTGGCCAACGGTTTATTGTTTTTACCCTTTTTTAACGTGATTGGATGTGAGTTGGAATCTCGAATGTTACGTTTTTATTTACGTTTTATATCATAGGTTGGTTAACAATAATGTGATATTGATTAAAGTTTTATATTCATAAAACTGGTATAGACTCTAGTTTCTAGAACAGATATTTTTTGGGTGGTTTAGGATTTTGGATAGTTTTTAAGTTTTTTTGTGATTTAGATCATTTTTGAGATTTGTTAAGTTTTAGAGTAGATTTTAAGAAGAAAATTGGGAGGTATTTATTTGAAAACTACTCTAAAACTACACAAATCTCAAAAACTAACTAAATCATCTATTAAAACTTAAAAACTACCCAACTTTTCCTTTAACAAAAAAAAAAAAAATTACCCAACTTTTCAATTTCTCCTATTTTTTTTGTCTACACTGTACAGTATAGACCTAAATTTTGTTTTCACATTTGAAAAAAAAAATTATATATTATCTAGTACTAATAGACAAAATATATAACTTCTTTTTGACACAGTAAAGGACATGAAGATATTTATTTATTTTCAGTTAAAATATGTTTGCTAATGGAAAGGGTTTGTATTCTCTGTAATGGTAAACTCTATAGAGTTTAAGTGTATCACAATTCACAAACACTCTTATATTTTAATTAATTTGGTTGATTTATAAAGTATATCCACTGTAAAAATATATAACAAATAACAACAAATGTAGAAGAAACAAAATTTGTATTATGTGTAAACGGTCGTGGGCCCCGTGGCACAAATTTCATATCGCTTTTTTTTTTTATGTGCAGCAGCATTACAAATCAAAATTTTGTGAATCTTGACTAAATACGATCGTCGCAGCTATAGTTCCCCAACTGATAAAATGTCAATGTTATCAATGAGAACAGAAAAAAGAAAAAAAAAAAAAACCAGATCATCGATTGTTAAAACATATTTTAAATTTCAATTATTAAAAAAATCGCCAAAATTTCAATATCCAAAGATAATGAAAAAAAAAATCAATGGTTGACAAAAGAAATATCAATGAAGAAGAAGTAATCCGCTGACAAATAAGTAATGCAAGAGAGATAATTAATATTTTTTTAAATTATTTCTTTAAACTAAAACTAAACTGATAAGTTAAGAAACAGTCGAAAACGGTGGTTGGATGAAGTGAAGATAGAAAAAGACTTATGAGAGAGGTGAAAGATTGGCTCTCTTCACGCTTTTGCCAAACCTTCACAACTAACGATCAATCTCATTTACATTTAGATGAACCTCACGAGACACGCCTTCTTCTTCATAAACTTTTTTCTTTTGATGTTTTAATTTATTCACAACTATGTTAAAAATTAAAATTAATTAGAATCCGAATCTTGAGTTTTTAATCAATTTTCCTTTTTGTGGTAAGGCACAAAAAAATTAAATTTATGGGGACTTCTTGTATCCTCGGACTAATTCTACTGACGCGTGGATCAGTTCCTTTTTTCATATATTCGACAAATATTTGGTGTGATTGGTTTGGCTAATACAGATTAAGTATTTCTGTAGATTAGTCGTTATGTAACTTTAAAGACGTTAAATGTTTGTGTATGTATGTAGTAATCGTGAAGGATGAAAACACATTTATCGTGTAATTTTGAAAAGTGGAATAATAATATTTAAATAACCATACAAGTGATTCCTTTATATATATATAATGCAGGCATTAAGAATATTATAAAGGTTTAAAGTGTTCATGTTTATTCTAAGTTTCTAACAAACTTGACTATCATAAACATGTCTACCATTTTAGTGTTTTCTTATTTATCTAATCAAACTGCATCATTTTTTGGTAGGAGAATCTGGCCGACACTCAAAATCAAATGATTAAAACATTGTCCGCTTGTTAATTTTAAAAACATCAGTCAAGTATTTGTATAATCATCAAACAAGTTAAGAACCTCAAGTGGGGTTAGATTTAACGGAGTTGTCGATATTGACTTGGCTTTGTTTCAATATTTCACACTTGTTCTAATTTCGATCATTGTGATTTTCTTCCATTTATATTTTAAACTTGTTAGGTCACGAAAGTTTATACAACCAAAAGGTCACGAAGAAAGCATTTTGTAAAGGCCATATGATGATATTATAATGAAAGTCGATACAAACAAAAGTCACGAAAATGTATTTATAAAAGTCCAAATGATAATAAATACTATAAAATCGGAGTGCACCTTTCTTTTGACCTTATCTTCAACCTAAATATACAATTCTCGAGTTATATGTTTTATGTACATATGTCTCACTACATATAGAGGACGGCAACAAACAAAAATAAAGACATTGGGAATAGAGAGGCTTCATCCGATTTACGATTTCGTTCATATCTACCCGATTTGTTGGCTTTTGAGTTTTTTTTTTTTGGTTTTTCAAGATAAAGAAATTCAAATAAAAAGTGATTCTATACTCTATATAAGTTTGCTACGGTATGTATTTTAAGTGATTTGATTTGTTAGCAAACACGTTTTTTTATTGATGATAGGGAAATTATTCGTTGCTTCGACAACTAATATAGAATAAAAATGTTTAGATAAAAAAAAAACCTTTTATTTTTAGTCTGGTTTGACAAAAAAATATGTTTTGCTATAGCTCGTAATTGGTTCATGTACCAGAACAAAATCCAAAACGATTCCTTGTATCTAAAACTCATTCGGTTATCTAGTAACAGCCGGCTAAAAGGTTTAGATTAATCGGTATGCTTTTTTATAGATTAAAGTATTAAACACATCTAACCGATGAACTTAATCAAATGATTATTTTCTTAGAATTTAATCATTTATAATATATAGAACGTAGAAACCAAATTCTTGTCAGGAACTGTGGATCAGTCCAAAAACCCATCCCTTTCGGCTTCACTCATTTTGTCCATAAATTGACATATCCTTATCCATAAATTGAATACACATAAACTATGGTGAATTTCTCCACTTGTTCAAAATCAAAGAAATATTTCAAACGTATCGTGAAAAGATAAAATAATATTTTCAATTTAAAATTACCTTTCTTTAGAACATGTATTAAGCCCTTTACCGTACATTCGTTAATTAGAGTATCACTTAATACTAAGTGTTAATAAAACCTTAGCGTGTGTTCATCAAAAAGTTACAGAACCGAACAAGTTTTATCTTTCTCATGGCCCCCTTTGTTTTCTTTTTTCATGTATATCCTTTCATTAGTCTAATCCAAGATTGATCTTTGATTTCTTTAGTTTCACATCTCAGAACCGGTAACAATCAATCACATTAAAACATGACATATTATTTATCCAGGTCTAGAGATGTTCAGTGCTGAAGAAAGATACAAGAGAAGAAGCAGATAGCTATAAAGAAAGCTGACTTACAGAGACAATGAGAACGAGAGAGAGAGAGATAAGAGACCTTACAGACTCACACTGAAATTTTATCATTGCTGCAAGAACTTGTCAATGCTAGAAGTGAGTGCGGTTTTGGGAACTGCACCTATGATTGTATCTTTCTTTTCGCCGTTGACAAAGATCATGATCGTTGGGATGCTTCTAACTCCGTACTGGCTTGGGGTTGTAGGAGAGTCATCGGTGTTTAGTTTGTAGAACTTGATCTTCCCGGTGTACAGTTGTGCTAGTTCGTTCACCAACGGGTCAATCATCTTGCAAGGTCCACACCATGGTGCCCAAAAGTCAACCAGTACAGGCCCTGTTGCCTTAAGAACTAGAGACTCCCATGTCGAGTCATTGACCACTGGAACTACAAGGATTGAAATCAACAACATAAAACTTTCAAAATCATGAATTGGCCAAGACTGAAGAATATCATGCTTCATGAGTCAACCAGAGAGCCAGCTGAGACTTGATGAGGATGCTGTACTTTACTACAGTAATCTTTAAGTGAAAGTTTCTCTAAACAAAATTAGGAAACTAGAATAAAGTTTATGTGACTGTTCAGTGAAGGATAAAGTTTTATGTTTTCACCAGAGATGAGAGACCGATGACTGAGTTTGTACTTCTTCACTCATGTCAATGAGTAGCAATCTAGCAGACATCCCTGATAATCTCACTAAACACATTATCATAGGAAATAACTTAACTGACTAAAATCTTAGAAAATCAACACTATTGAATATTTGAATTGATAACCAAAATTGCTATCTTCTGATATATATCCCAGAATCAAGACATGTTTACTCTAAACCAAAAAAATGCTCCATATTGCTCTCTCATGAGCCAAGTAACACAAATAGTTTCATGTCCCAAATGTGTATGATCCAATCAAGAGATTATTTAAGTTTCTTCTACTTTAAAAATCGTGAAAGAGAATTATACATTTCCCTAATAAAATATCCACAAAAAAAAGAGATCCTAAAACGCAAAAGGCATGAAGCGTTCCTCTAACAGAAACCTCATTTTCAGCAGATATTTTCTCTAACCTAATACTCTCCTAAACAAACTCTTCTTCTAGATTCACTAATCTGAAACTAATTACAAGTTCTTAGCAGATTACTAATGTTAATCTAAATGCGTACAACAACAACACAAATCCGAGTACTAAATCAATCATAAAACACAAAATCAGTTCATATACAGTATCAAAATCCATCAACCAGCACGAATCAAACCATGAACGAACGAAATATAACCAAAATCGAACAAGGAAGAGGATTATAAACATACTATCAGTAGTAGTTTCCTGAGCTTCACAGACGACGGCTCTTCGTAGTCGAGAAACCCTAGGATGAATCGAGGTCAACGAAGTCGGAGAAAGCGAAAGACGGATTCTTAATCCTGATGATTCCGGTAACACGGCGAACATCCGTCGAGGAGCAGATGGTGAGGATACGATCTTTGTATCTGAACGGAGAGAAATCGGAGGACGAGAGGTACAAGTGAAAGCAGCCATGGCTATAGAGAAGAGAGAAGAGAGAAGAAGCACGAGAGATTCTCCTAATCCCAAGTGTAAAATAATATCCAGATACCAAAAAAAATAAAAGATAACGAAACTATGGAAGAGAAACTTTACAATTCGATACTGAACCAGATTTTTTTTTTGAAACACAAATAATGCTTCTTTTTATTTTATTTTCTACTTGAAACAAATTATATTTACGGTTGAAAAAATAAAATGTTTGATTATTTTATAAATTTAAGGCAAATTTTTTGATTCGTTGAGCTGTAGATAAAATATAAAAGAAAAACGCATTCGATTCCAAATAATATTTTTATGGTTACGTAAATTGGTGCTGTGGGTTAACAATCTGTAGGCCCATAGTTTTGAGATATATACTTTATTGGGCTTATGTTAGGCCCACGTAAATATGACAACTCGAGAGAAATGGAGTAAATATGACATGCGTTTAACTTTGCCGTAAGCATTCGCATTTCGGCATTACGCGATATACATGTTCTCAAAAACTTTTATGTTTTGTAGAAGTTTTAAAAGAAATTACAAAGTCTTCAACTAAAGTACAGTAAATTCCTAGACACGATCTTAGTTCAAGTGTCAACAGCTTCTTATTTTCTTTAAATCTCGAAATCAAAGTCATAACTCAAAAAAAAAAAAAACTCATAACAAGTTTATAATGGTGTGGTTTCGATATCGAGGCATTAAATTTTTCTTTTGCTTTAACTATCAATTTACATTCTTAATCCGCAAACAATTTTTCTAAACCGTTTGTGTTAATACAACACAGATGCTATAACCACCACATGATGTGTTAATACGATATTGGCCGTCGCTTTGCTTATGATCTTCATATATTTGGATCCTCTAGTCGTGAAAGCTAATTTTTTTTTTTTGGTTTTGGTTAAGATTTTATGAAAGCTAAAAACTGTATTGGTAGAGTTTGAATGGTTTAAACTTTAAACTAAAATAGTGAAAAGACATAATTTTTTACCATATCTAAACTAGTTTCTATAATTGGCTAAAATTTGAAACGTAGGAGAATGTTCCATTTTCTTCTCTTCATGTGAATACAGTTTTAATAGGTCACCTACTCCAAGACACTGTAATGTTTTGATAAACTCACAAAAGTCATACAACAAAACTCTAATTTTGCTTTTCAATGTATTTTTACATTTAAAGCAATGCTAGATCGATAGTTAGAACTTAGAAGGAACGAAAATTCAAATTACGTGTGACAATTAAGACTATTTGTTGGTAATTTATCAACAATATACACTGTTGACGAAACATCGATACAAATACATTCGATTAAATATTAAAAAAATTGTCCACTTTAATATGAGTCCAGCAGACAAAAACACCGAAGACACACCTACAAGTTAGGACAACGGCTCAATGAATAAAATGATATTTGTTTCTTGTATGATGTCATCGTTCATGGCCAAGTTTTGAATTTTTTTTATATATACACAATGTGCGGTCGAAATTCAATATCTTTTGTAGTTCTATAAAACAATAAGAAATTACCGATTTCATTTTTACTGCTCCACGTGTCACAAAGACAACAACTAGAAAGATAAGTCGTGTGTTGAAAATCGGACGATGACGGTGAATATAGTTGAAAAATCTCAACTAACAACACATCCCACTCAACCAATATATAAATTGTTGATTACCAAATTAGTTTATTTATTGAGTTTATTTGTCTCTGTTCTTACACTTCTCTTTAACGTTTATGTGTTCTTACATTTTTTTATCTGTTTCACGTAAAAAAAAACTAGAAAACTAAATTGATTGATCAATCGATGGTGAAGTTGACAAAGAGAATAGGAGGGTTTGTGCTGAGACTGGCGGCGTTTGCTGCAGCTCTCGCCGCTTTGATAGTTATGGTCACTAGCCGCGAGAGAGCTTCCTTCTTTGCCGTTTCTCTTGAAGCTAAATACACCGATATGGCCGCGTTTAAGTATGTACAAAATTTCTTCTTATTTTTGTTTTTCTGTGTGTATTAATTGCGTTTCATATAGAAATGTAAATTATACTACATCTTATGAGTTATGTTTATGAGTTATGTGGTAATTGGATTAAAACATGTTTGACAGGTATTTTGTGATCGCAAACGCTGTCGTGAGTGTTTACAGCTTTTTAGTTCTGTTTCTTCCACACGAGAGTTTGCTTTGGAAATTCGTCGTCGTTTTGGATTTGGTAACATTTTATATTTGTTTTAGTTTCTTCTTATGCTATTTTTAAAAAAATCATGAATTCATCTGCATGATATTTTTAAGTTATTAAATTGATGTTGTTAAGTAAAATGTGATGTTGTTATTATCTGGATAATTTATGGATATTAATAACTGATTTTCCTATAATAAAAAAATTAGAAAACGTTCACTGAAAATTCATCGCATTTCAACGACATTGTTTATTTGTAGCAGAAATGCAATGAAATTATTAATATTTGTGTGGCAAAAAAATTACAATTAGTTTGCAGCTTTTAAATAGTGATTTAATCGTTATACTAAGTTTTGATCCAAATGGTGTAATTCAAGAACTGAAGATTATAGTATACTAATGTTAATTGTGTATATATTGATTATCACTCCACCTGACGTTTAATCCGAGTGTAGTGTTATAAGTGACAATTTAATTTCTAGATTATATTAATTGAGACACGACTTATCAATATATATTACTTGAAGAGTCGAAGTTGAGAATTTTCGGTTTTTAAAACAAAACGTTCGAAATACTGTTATAAGAAATGTTAATGCGGTGAAGTGTTATGAAAAAATGATTGTAAGTTTAACACCAAACGACTGCAAAATATTGTAGATTGATTGTCTAAATTAAAATTTTACATTCCAATATAACTTGATGGTGGATAGATGAATCGTTGGGAGGAAGGTTAAAAAGACTTGAATGTATACCTAATTAAGTAATTAGTATTTGTGTCTTAGTAATAACTTTTCTTATCGTTTGTTAGGTGAAGATTAGTTCAAAAATTTCCGTTTTAATTTTAACTGTTATATTAATTTTTGTCATTAACCGGTGATAAAGGTGATGACAATGCTGCTGACGTCAAGCTTATCGGCGGCATTAGCGGTGGCACAAGTGGGAAAGAAAGGAAACGCAAACGCAGGCTGGCTCCCGATTTGCGGCCAAGTTCCAAAGTTTTGCGATCATATCACCGGAGCTCTAATCGCTGGTTTCATCGCACTTGTCCTTTACGTTTTCTTACTCTTATACTCTCTCCACTCCGTCGTTGACCCTTTTCTTCTCCAGAAATCTTGAATCTAACTCTTAATTTGTTTTCAAGTCTCTCATAATAGACACAACACAAACACAACCTTTGCTCAATATCGATCTACGACATAGTTTGTGTATTGCGTTTATATAATTTCTTTTTATGTGACGAGATTTCCTCGGTTTTTGTTTCTCTTTCTTTCTAAAATATATCATGACCAAATGAGATTAAATTATCATTTGCTTATTCGCATTGTTATCAAGCGTGCGACCTTAAAGTACATACATATTTGTGGTTAGGCATAACTTTTTCATTGAGATAATTTGTATATGATATTTATTCATTTTAAGTACCATTAAAAGAGAATGAAGAAGATATATTTATGTGGGACAGCCATAGTCTTTTGGGTGCATCCAAGTTATTGTAGTATCACAAACAGGCCAGTGTTGAATGGACATTAATTTATAGTAAGCAACAAAAAGATGATTAATTCCAACGTCGGGAAATTAACGTTAAAGTTGCTCTAAATCGTTCGAGGATATATATACATTTTCGAATGCTTACTGAAAGCACATGCGACCATTGTGTCAGAACAAAAGGAAGATTCGACCTTATGGATTATAATTCCACATGCCTATTTTAAAAACATACAATGAATTATAGTCCCAGAAGATCTTTATAATAAGACGCCCTTATAATAGAAAGATGAGTAGATTCACTGACTCTTTTATTATTGCTTGGTCGTTTGACTTGGCAGGATCCAGAAACCAAAATAAATTCATACATAAAATTTTCTCAAATCTAAGAGCTATTACTTTTTTTTTTTAATCGGTAAGAAATGACAAATCATAGAAAATGACGATATGGATCTCTTTCACACGACGTTTTGTTTGTTTTAGCCGTTAATTTGTAGTATATGAGTGGGACATTTTAGCTGAGATATCTAAGAGCATTATTATTGGGGATCTAATAGAAGAGTTCTAAACAAATTATAATGATATATAATTGATAAATATTGGAGAGGTTCTAAAAAGAGGAGAGAAAAATTCTAAAGTTGGAGCTTTTAGATATGAGTTTTAAAAATTAACACATAAAATGTTAGAGTTCTAAAAAAGTGAGGTTCTAAAAATTTTAGATACCCATTTTTAGATCCCCAATAATGATGCTCTAATATCAACCGTTCATTTTCAGATTCCACAGAAAAAAATGTTACATTCTATCCTTTTAATGAAAAATATTATAAAGTGACAAATATTACAGAGGGAATTGAGGGAGAGCATGAAGGAGGGGTCCCATGTGCTTCGAGTTCAATCTAAAAGCAAATATGAAAAGGAGATTTTTTTTTGTTTCATTAAAAAATAATTGAGTTTTTAAGGGTTCTTGTATTAGCGTTCAAAGCGGCCACAGTTGCCGTTCAGCGACTTTTCCTTTGAAAAAAAAATGCTTCCACTTGTTTTTTTTTTTTTTTGGTTTTCTTATAACCCACTAGTATTTTTTTTGTTTTGATAAAATTTGGAACCTACTTGTATTGTTAATAATAACAATATTGATTGGCCAAAATTTTATTAGTATATGATTTTCGTGGATAGTTTTTTTTGTTTTTCTATCATCAAAATTAATCATATGAACAAATCTTATGCATGCATTTGTTGTGGAAAAATATTTTTGAACCGGTAGGATAAGAAAGTAATTATTCTGTAACAATAAAATTTCAATCTGTAAAGCACTAAGTTTGTAGCGCTTAAAAATTATAAAAGGTCTTGATATTAGGATCCACGATATGATTATTTCATATTTCCTGTCCATTAATGCTTTTATTTTTTATTCTGACTTTCTTTTCTTTTAACTTAAATTGTAAGGAAACGAGTGAGGTTGAAGATTCAAAGACATTTCCTTAGCATTAAAAACTTCAAATGAATTCTCAAAAAAAAAAAAAAATTATAAGTAAAAAACACAAAAAAATAATTTCTGTCCAGATCTAAAATGAAACAATTTCACTTATTTGGACAAAATTTTTAAGTATTCAAACTGATGCACATTAAACATATAAGAACATTGCAAATTTTATTTGATCATTAGTATATTCATTTTTAAGGTAATGATTTCATATCAGGTAAAATGATCTTTAAGAAATGGAAAATTCAAATTATACAAATTAAAGCCAGAAAAAAGGAAAAAAAAGAAAGAAAAAAAAGGAAGAAACTGAAACGCGGAAAGGAGGCAAAATCGTCTCGTCGTCGTTGTCGCCGTCTTTAGCTAAAAAAGAAAAAAAAATCGCATCGTTTCGATTTCTCCATTGTTTTGAATCAGTCAAGCTTTTTCTCCCACAAATTTCCGAGATCTACCACATGCTACTATGAGCCTCCGCCACCGCACCGTCCCGTCACAAAACGGACGGCCGTTGGCGGCGGATGCTGCCAGAATCGAAGAGGAGCCCTATAATATCATTCCCGTTAACAATCTCCTTGCTGACCATCCTTCTCTCCGTTTTCCCGAGGTTCGTGCCGCCGCCGCCGCTCTTAAAACCGTCGGAGACCTTCGTCGTCCGCCGTATGTTCAATGGCGTTCTCACTACGATCTTCTCGACTGGCTCGCTTTGTTCTTCGGTTTCCAGAAAGATAATGTTCGTAACCAGCGTGAGCATATGGTGCTTCATCTCGCGAATGCTCAGATGCGTCTCTCTCCGCCGCCGGATAACATCGATTCTCTCGATTCCGCTGTTGTACGTCGGTTTAGGCGGAAACTTCTCGCTAACTACTCCAGCTGGTGTTCGTATCTGGGGAAAAAATCAAATATCTGGATCTCAGATCGGAACCCTGATTCGAGACGGGAGCTTCTCTATGTTGGTCTCTATCTTCTAATATGGGGAGAGGCTGCGAATCTTCGGTTTATGCCTGAGTGTCTCTGTTACATCTTCCATAACATGGCCTCGGAGCTCAACAAAGTCCTAGAGGATTGTCTTGATGAGAACACCGGTCAACCTTTTCTACCTTCTATCTCCGGCGAAAACGCTTTTTTAAACGGCGTTGTTAAACCTATTTATGATACAATCCAAGCTGAGATTGATGAGAGCAAGAACGGAACTGAGGCGCATTGCAAGTGGAGGAACTACGACGATATCAACGAGTACTTCTGGACGGATCGATGTTTCAGTAAATTGAAATGGCCGCTCGATGGGGGAAGCAATTTTTTCAAGAATAGAGGCAAAAGCGTTGGGAAAACAGGTTTTGTGGAGCGCAGGACGTTCTTCTACCTTTACAGGAGCTTTGATAGGCTTTGGGTGATGCTTGCGTTGTTCCTTCAAGCTGCCATTATAGTTGCTTGGGAGGAAAAGTCGGAGAGAGATTCAGTGACGAAGCAGCTGTGGAATGCTTTGAAGGCAACAGATGTTCAGGTGAGACTTTTGACTGTGTTCTTGACCTGGAGTGGTATGCGACTCTTGCAGGCTGTGCTGGATGCGGCTTCACAATTTCCCCTTATATCTAGAGAGACCAAACGACTTTTTTTCAGAATGCTGATGAAGGTTATAGCTGCCACAGTTTGGATCATAGCTTTCATAGTCCTCTACACGAATATCTGGAAGCAGAAGAGGCAAGACAGGCAGTGGTCCAAAGCTGCGAACACCAAGATCTACCAATTCCTTTACGCTGTGGTGTTTTTCTTGGTGCCCGAAATTCTGGCGTTGGCTCTCTTTATAATCCCATGGATAAGAAACTTTCTGGAAGAGACCAATTGGAAAATATTCTTTGCTTTAACATGGTGGTTTCAGGGCAAAAGCTTCGTGGGTCGAGGTTTGAGAGAGGGTTTAGTGGACAACATCAAGTACTCAACTTTCTGGATCTTTGTCCTAGCAACAAAGTTTACATTTAGCTACTTCCTGCAGGTTAAGCCAATGATTAAACCCTCGAAGCTACTATGGAACTTAAAGGATGTAAAATATGAGTGGCACCAGTTTTTTGGCAACAGTAATAGGTTTTCTGTCGCATTGTTATGGTTGCCAGTTGTGTTAATATACCTGATGGATATCCAAATTTGGTATGCGATATATTCTTCGATTGTTGGTGCTGTTGTTGGGCTGTTTGATCATCTGGGGGAGATCAGGGATATGGGACAGCTTAGGCTGAGGTTTCAATTCTTTGCTAGCGCTATACAGTTCAATCTAATGCCTGAGGAACAACTCCTGAATGCTAGAGGCTTTGGTAACAAGTTCAAAGACGGTATTCATAGGTCAGTCGAACATGCTACTGATATTCCTGTATAATTTACTGTATGAAGCTTGACGGTACAGGCTATGAAATTTTAATTTTGTTATAGCAGATTCTCTGCATTTAACTCATTATTGTAATAACCTTCTGGTTGTGTACTATTTGCAGATTGAAGCTAAGGTATGGATTTGGGCGGCCATTTAAGAAACTCGAGTCTAATCACGGTGAAGCCAACAAGTTTGCGTTGATCTGGAATGAGATCATCTTAGCCTTCAGAGAAGAGGATATAGTTTCTGATCGAGAAGTAGAGCTACTGGAGCTGCCAAAGAATTCCTGGAATGTGACAGTTATTCGCTGGCCGTGTTTCTTGTTGTGCAATGAGCTTTTGCTTGCACTGAGCCAGGCCAAAGAGCTGGTAGACGCTCCTGATAAATGGCTGTGGCACAAGATAAGCAAGAATGAGTACAGGCGCTGTGCTGTAGTTGAGGCATTTGACAGCATCAAATATCTATTGCTCTCAATCATTAAAGTTGACACTGAAGAACATTCCATAGTCACGGTTTTCTTCCAAATGATTGATCTTTCTATTCAGTCAGAGCAGTTTACCAAGACCTTTAGAGTGGACCTTCTGCCAAAGATTTACGAAACGTTGCAAAAGTTGGTTGGGCTGTTGAATGATGAGAAAAAGGATAGTGGGCGGGTGGTGAATGTTCTGCAGTCTCTTTATGAGATAGCTACACGACAGTTCTTTATAGAAAAGAAGACAACCGAAGAACTATCTAGTATACGGTTGACTCCTCGTGACCCAGCCTCAAAGTTGCTGTTTCAGAATGCGATTCGGCTTCCTGAGGCAAGCAAGGAAGACTTCTACCGGCAGGTTAGGCGGTTACACACGATTCTCACCTCTAGGGACTCTATGCACAGCGTCCCTGTGAATCTAGAGGCGAGGCGGCGGATTGCTTTCTTCAGTAATTCCCTTTTCATGAACATGCCTCATGCACCTCAGGTTGAAAAAATGATGGCGTTCAGTGTTCTGACACCATACTACAGCGAGGAAGTTGTATACAGCAGAGAACAACTCCGAAATGAGACTGAGGATGGGATTTCAACCCTGTATTACCTGCAGACGATTTACGCTGATGAATGGAGAAATTTTAAGGAGCGGATGCACAGAGAAGGAATAAAGACAGATGGTGAGTTGTGGACAACCAAGCTGAGAGAACTCAGGCTTTGGGCTTCCTACAGAGGTCAGACTTTGGCACGTACAGTTCGGGGGATGATGTACTACTACCGAGCTCTTAAGATGCTCGCTTTTCTTGACTCTGCATCTGAAATGGACATTCAGGAGGGTGCTCAGGAGCTTGGTTCAGTGAGGAGTTTGCAGGGAGAAATGGATGGTCGATCTGATGGGGTTGGCACTGAAAATGATAGATCTTCCCTAAGCAGAGCAAGTAGTTCCGTTAGTGCGCTGTATAAAGGCCATGAATATGGGACTGCATTGATGAAATTCACATATGTTGTGGCATGCCAGATCTATGGGTCTCAAAAAGCAAAGAAGGAGCCTCAGGCAGAGGAGATTCTGTACTTGATGAAGCAGAACGAAGCCCTCCGTATTGCATACGTGGATGAGGTACCTGTGGGCAGAGGAGATACTACTGAGTATTACTCCGTTCTAGTGAAATACGATCACCAGTTGGAGAAGGAAGTGGAGATATTCCGTGTGAAGCTACCTGGTCCTGTGAAGCTGGGCGAAGGAAAGCCAGAAAACCAGAATCATGCGATGATCTTTACCCGTGGTGATGCTGTTCAGACCATTGATATGAACCAAGACAGCTATTTCGAAGAGGCTCTCAAGATGAGAAATTTGCTCCAGGAGTACAGACATTATCATGGGATCAGAAAACCAACTATTCTTGGTGTCCGGGAGCATATCTTCACAGGCTCGGTCTCGTCGCTAGCCTGGTTCATGTCTGCTCAGGAGACAAGTTTTGTCACTCTTGGTCAGCGTGTTCTTGCCAACCCGCTGAAGGTCAGAATGCATTATGGCCACCCTGATGTATTTGACAGATTCTGGTTCTTAAGTCGAGGCGGCATCAGCAAGGCGTCCAGAGTCATAAATATCAGTGAGGACATCTTTGCCGGGTTTAATTGCACATTGAGGGGTGGAAACGTCACCCACCACGAGTACATTCAGGTTGGGAAGGGTCCACTATTTGGATATTTCTAACTACCTATATTGCTACAACGATCATATAGTTCGACTTTTGTTATAACTTTGCTATTACACGTTCTTTATCGCCTAAACTTAATGAAATTTGCATATATATTCAGGTTGGGAAAGGTCGGGATGTTGGATTGAATCAGATATCAATGTTTGAGGCTAAGGTAGCCAGTGGGAACGGGGAGCAGGTTCTTAGCCGAGACGTGTACCGGCTCGGTCACAGGCTTGATTTCTTCAGGATGTTGTCATTTTTCTACACAACGGTCGGGTTTTTCTTCAACACGATGATGGTCATTCTTACTGTTTATGCTTTCCTCTGGGGCCGGCTTTATCTGGCTCTCAGTGGAGTTGAGAAGTCCGCTCTAGCAGACAGTGCAGACAGCAACGCTGCACTTGCGGTGATCTTGAACCAGCAGTTCATCATTCAGCTCGGTCTTTTCACAGCCCTACCAATGATTGTTGAATGGTCTCTCGAGGAAGGTTTCCTACTAGCAATATGGAATTTCATTCGAATGCAGATTCAGCTTTCATCTGTCTTCTACACATTCTCAATGGGGACCAGAGCTCACTATTTTGGTCGAACCATTCTTCATGGTGGAGCAAAGTACAGAGCCACTGGTCGTGGATTTGTTGTTGAGCACAAAGGCTTCACTGAGAACTACAGACTCTATGCACGCAGTCACTTTGTGAAGGCCATCGAGCTTGGGCTGATCCTTATAGTCTATGCTTCGCACAGTCCAATCGCCAAAAACTCGTTGATCTACATCGCCATGACTATTTCCAGCTGGTTCCTCGTGCTTTCATGGATAATGGCCCCTTTTGTGTTTAACCCATCAGGATTCGACTGGCTTAAGACAGTCTACGACTTTGAAGATTTCATGAACTGGATCTGGTACCAAGGCAGAATCTCAACGAAATCTGAACAAAGTTGGGAAAAATGGTGGTATGAGGAACAGGACCATCTGAGAAACACCGGGAAGCCAGGGAAAATCGTGGAGGTCATCTTGGACCTCCGGTTTTTCTTCTTCCAGTATGGCATTGTATACCAGCTCAAAATTGCAAACGGGTCAACCAGCCTTTTGGTCTACGCGTTCTCATGGATATATATCTTTACTGTGTTTGCGATTTTCCTAGTAATCCAATATGCCCGTGACAAGTACTCTGCAAAAACTCACATAAGGTACAGGCTTGTCCAATTCCTCCTGATCGTGCTTGCTATACTGGTGATTGTTGCTCTGCTCGAGTTCACGCATTTCAGCTTCATCGATATCTTCACAAGTCTTCTTGCATTCATCCCAACCGGCTGGGGTATCCTGCTGATCGCACAGACTCAAAGGAAATGGCTGAAGAGATACAGGATTATGTGGAACGCTGTTGTCTCTGTTGCACGCTTATATGACATAATGTTTGGGATACTCATAATGGTTCCAGTAGCGTTCTTGTCGTGGATGCCTGGGTTCCAATCAATGCAAACGAGGATATTATTCAATGAAGCTTTTAGCAGAGGACTTCGCATCATGCAGATTGTCACTGGGAAGAAATCAAAAGGCGATGAAATCAAAAGTTAACAAAGTGGTAAATCTCCTTGTTCCCAATACCTTATGTTTATGTCTCTGTTTGAATCCTAAATTCCACACCAATTGCGGGCTTTTAACTTGTGTAGGTCTCAAGTAAAATGGTAGTTCAAAGCTACTGGTATGCAGCGATGGAATCAGTTGGAGGTTAGCTTTCCCAAAACACGAAATCCAAGTTCCGCTTCTTGTCTATAGAAAAACTCAAATACCCATTGATTAGTCTTGTTATTTGAAACAGGTTTTTGGAGATGTGGGATGAGGAATCGGGAAATTTCTTAATTCGGTTAGATTGGTTAGTGAGATACATATATTGTCAGTGTGGGACTCTGATTCTTGTGTGGTTTTGTCTAAAGGTACAGCGTTTGTGTAGTAGGCCTTTGTGTATTTGTTCTACATTACTTCTCTTTCTCTTGTTGTAGAGCCTTAGAGCATTTTTAGTTTTATTTAATTTGCTTTCTAATCTCATTTTGAAGAGATTTATCCACATTTCACACCTTTTCTTCTTAGTTGGCCTGAAATAAGTCCGAGATCAGTTTCAGATGCTTAACCATTTCACTGCTCGCGTGTCTATATTTAAATATACATATTATCTGCTTCTGCTTGTTATTTTTTTATATATAAATTATTTCGAGATTAAATCCAAAATTTACATTATTGGACCACAAGGCCACTGTGTCGGTTTTGACTTTTCTATTTGGATCCCGATCTTCATGCTCGTTTATAGAAAAATAAATAACAGTATTAAAGCCACGTGTCAAGGAATCATCTAGGGACCAACTTGTTTGTCTGCAAGATCTATTCATTTTTAACAAAGCGGCGACTGTGATCTAACGGGAAAAAACTCTAGAAATTATTAATAATAAATTCAACTACCTCTGGGCCATCATCATCTTCTTCTTCTTCCATCTCTTTTGATCTTATCATTACAGTCAATCACTCAGAGGAAGCTACTAGGTCTTCACATTGACTTTTAGAATCGATTTCAGATTTTGTTTTCACCGGAGAGAAAGCAAAAAAAGAAATGGAAGACCCTTTGATTAGTAGAGAACGTCGTCGTGGTGGTGGTACGGATCGGATTGTTCGTCGATCAGAAGCTATCACGCATGGTACTACGTTTCAGAAAGCTGCTGCACTCGTCGATCTGGTTCTCTATCTCTTACACCCTAATTTCATTCGTTTGCCTCTCTGACTTTTCATATAGTTTCTATGTTTGGATCACATCGCCTGTTTCGAGTTAGAATAAGTTTCTTCGTATAAGTGGAATACAGTATTCGTTTTGGCCACAAAAGGATTTGTTCCATTGGATTAGTCAATGTTTTGTTTGTGTTCCTTAAGAAATTAGCATAGCATTGTCTTGTTGTGAAATGAGAATTGGATGCTTCTTCAAGATATGTTCTCTTTGTCTTTTTGCTGATTTTGGGAACCTTTAATCTTTTGTGTGAATAGAATTTGTGGGTTGACTCTGATAATGTGGTTTGTAGGCTGAAGATGGTATTGGTCTTCCTGAGCAAATACTTGATCAGTCAAGCTTCGGGGAGTCTGCAAAGTATTACTTCGTCTTTACACGCTTGGATCTGATTTGGTCTCTCAACTATTTCGCTTTGCTTTTCCTTAACTTCTTTGAGGTCAGGACATTTTGTTTCGTAAAAAGACTTTCAAGAAAATCACAACTTGAAAGTAATAATAATACTCTTGCCTGTCTTTTGCAGCAACCACTGTGGTGTGAAAAAAAGCCTACACCGTCTTGCAAAAACAGAGATTACTATTACTTGGGGGAGTTACCGTACTTGACCGATGCAGAATCCATTATTTATGAGGCAAGTAGTGAACTTATGTCTTGTTCGCCTTTGAATGCATAATTTTAGTGCAGATAGGCAGGCTCATGAGATACACATACATCCACTTGAAAGCTAAAAACTTGAATTGTCTTATTTTTGTTTCTTTGAATCTTGAGAAGACTTGAATATTTGTTCAACACTAGTGACTAGTTTATCTCGTTTAATTAGTTGTTAAGAACTTAATATCAACATACACATCTTATTGTGGATGTGTATATTATTAGGACTGGCCAAGATCCTCTCTCATTGTGCTGAAATTATGATATTTTGTGCTGTTAAAATAGGTGATTACCTTGGCTATAGTCCTTGTACATACTTTCTTTCCGATATCCTATGAAGGGTCACGAATCTTTTGGACAAGTCGCCTGAATCTAGTGAAGGTATTTCCTTACGCCTTCACAGTTTTGTGCTTCTCTTTGTTGAAATTGGACTGAAAGTAAGAAATTGATTTCCTATTTTTTTTTACAAAATTTTTTCTTCTTCTTGATTCCAGGTTGCTTGTGTGGTAATTTTATTTGTCGATGTGCTGGTTGACATTCTATATCTCTCTCCGCTCGCTTTCGATTTTCTTCCTTTCAGAATCGCCCCATACGTGAGAGTTATCATATTCATCCTCAGCATAAGGTATCCGTAGATATGTGCTTCTTTATCAACTACGTGGATCATATATCGTTATATCTATAGAAAAATAATGAGTAGATCATGCCATGTATGGTATATGTGCACGTGTGATTGTTTCCCCTAGCTTTTCTCCTATTATTCACTAAGTGCAGCTCTTACCATTCTCTAAAGTTATGTTTCTTTAAATTTCTGTTCAGAGAGCTTCGAGACAGCCTTATCCTTCTGTCTGGAATGCTTGGCACATACTTGAATATCGTGGTCAGTGGCCTTCCCAATCACTTTTTGACGTTCAGATAGGTGGTGAACTCATATTGATTGTCATCCTTTGCTTAACTCCTGAATATTTTCACAGGCTCTATGGATGTTGTTCCTTCTATTTTCTAGTTGGATCGCTTTTGTTATGTTTGAGGACACACAACAAGGCCTCACGATCTTCACTTCTTACGGTGCAACTCTTTATCAGATGTTTATTTTGTTCACAACATCCAACAATCCTGATGTATGGATTCCTGCATACAAGTAAGTATTAGATGAAAATCCATTTTTGTCTCAGTTCGCTTGTATTGAGTTGCATCCAGTAATTTGAGCGACTAATTTGTTCTGTTTTGTAAGGTCTTCTCGCTGGTCTTCGGTTTTCTTCGTGCTCTATGTGCTAATTGGCGTCTACTTTGTCACGAACTTGATTCTTGCCGTTGTTTATGACAGTTTCAAAGAACAGGTTGATTAGAAATTTGATGTTTGTGTGGTTCTTATGTCAACTTTAAAAACAAAAGCACCAACATATTTCACACCGTATGTCATATCTATTCGTTTTGTAGCTCGCAAAGCAAGTATCTGGAATGGATCAAATGAAGAGAAGAATGCTGGAGAAAGCCTTTGGTCTTATTGACACAGATGTAAGTTCATAGTTCACGCACGCATAATGATTAAATTGACGCTTAGGCTAAACTCTTTATGTAAAGGAGTCTTTGTATAATTTTGTCGTTCTTTGTTTCATGTTTTACCAGAAAACCGGGGAGATTGATAAGAACCAATGCATTAAGCTCTTTGAACAGTTGACTAATTACAGGTATGTTGCTATGATCTTTCATACTTTTTTGTTTTCCATGTATTGAAAGAACGATATACGGCTTTTATATACTTGTTCTTTGTTTCTTCCCTTTTATTATGTCAACTTGTGAGACCTGATACGCTTTCCTTTGTCCTTACATTCAGGACTTTGCCGAAGATATCAGAAGAAGAATTCGGTTTGATATTTGATGAGCTTGACGATACTCGTGACTTTAAGGTAGAGATCTGCGAAGGAAGTCTTAGGTGGCACATATGATAAGGGGATACACCTTAAAGATGTACTACTATTCACATTTTTACTCGTAGCAGTTGCTTATTCCTTTTTTGTTGATTCCTATTGAGCAGATAAACAAGGATGAGTTTGCTGACCTCTGCCAGGCCATTGCTCTAAGATTCCAAAAGGAGGAAGTAGTGAGTCCACATATACTTTATTTTCCTTCTCTTTTAAAATTTACTTACCTCAACCATATATTTACATTAGCAATCCTTTGTGTTTTTCATTGCAGCCATCTCTCTTCGAGAATTTCCCGCAAATTTACCATTCAGCCTTATCGCAACAACTGAGAGCCTTTGTTCGAAGCCCCAACTTTGGTTACGCTATTTCTTTCATCCTCATTCTAAATTTTATTGCTGTCGTTGTTGAAACAACGGTATATCTCATTCTCACAAAGTGTATTTCCTTGACCTGTATTCCTAATTCTTTCATAAGCCACAATAAATTTTTGTATGCAGCTTGATATTGAAGAAAGTTCAGCTCAGAAGCCATGGCAGGTTGCTGAGTTTGTCTTTGGTAAGAACTTGAATAGGTTTCCATTACCTTCTCTTCATTAATATATTTTATTTTATTTGCTGCTTTGAGAAGTGTATTCTATGGTTACTGATAAATATGATGAAAAAAAAAAAGTTAAGCTATTTCCTGTGTTGTGAAGCTGAGTAAAGTACTTTTTGGGATTAATTTTTAGATTGTAATGGCCAACTTTTATTGATCACTTTTTGAGGAGTTGATTTTTTTTTCTTTTCATGTTTTCACAGGTTGGATATACGTGTTGGAGATGGCTCTGAAGATCTATTCATATGGATTCGAGAATTATTGGAGAGATGGTGCAAACCGGTTTGATTTTCTAGTCACATGGGTCATAGGTGACCTCTTGAAGCAGCAATTTCATCTTGTTTTACTGATTGAGTGATTGATGGCTATGCTATAATTGATAATCTTTGTATCCGCAGTTATTGGGGAAACAGCTACCTTCATAACTCCAGACGAGAACACTTTCTTCTCAAACGGAGAATGGTGAGGAATAACTATGACATATTGTAACATCGTTTTTTTTTTTTTACGAATTCTGACTCTGTTTCTGTTATGTCATTGATAGGATTCGTTACCTTCTCCTTGCAAGAATGTTGAGACTGATAAGACTTCTTATGAACGTCCAGCGATACCGAGCATTTATTGCAACGTTTATAACTCTAATTCCAAGTTTGATGCCATATTTGGGGACCATTTTCTGTGTGCTATGTATCTACTGCTCTATTGGCGTACAGGTAAACCAGACTACTGAGTTTTTCTGAGAAATGCATGCTTATTTATGTCGAAGCCTTGGTATTTCTCTTCGTTTTTACTTATACTAAGCCTCTTTAAATGCTTCATCGTACAGTTCATCTGATTGTTTTAAGCGTCACTGAATAGCCTCTTTCATGTTTTTCCCTATCTTCTTTGACGGCTTCAATTCCCATACCAGAAATTAACCTTATCTTCATTTCATTTGTTTGCAGGTCTTTGGTGGGCTTGTGAATGCTGGGAATAAACAGCTCTTCGAAACCGAATTGGCTGAGAATGAGTATCCTTTTTGGATTTATGAAAACATTTTGTATGCACTCAACAGAGTCTTACTTAGTAGACCTGTTCTGTTCCTGTGGTTGCTAGTGAGTATTTATTGTTAGGACAGAAACATTTCCAGTATATGGTTGTTTCTTGACTGGAAAAACTCAGCTATTTATTGTTTAACTTCAACGACTATCCCAATGGAATGGTCACACTCTTCAATCAGCTAGTTATGGGTAACTGGCAAGCCTGGATGGAGGTAATATCACTCTTTCTGTTAGTCCCAATTTTAGACTCATTATAGTTTCCAACAAGAAGCATCAAGAGAGCAATGATAGATGTGTGACTATAGACAGTTTCCTTCTTATTGCTAATCACTATGGTGCAATAGTTTTTAATACTCTTAGTTAATGTTGTTTTCTTCAGAGCTACAAAGATTTGACGGGGACGTGGTGGAGCATTACGTATTTCGTCAGTTTCTATATCATCACTATTTTACTTCTGTTGAATTTGGTGAGTTTCACTGACGTCAACGCCTAAGAGATTGACCAAACTCAGTTTTTGCTTCTTAGATTAACTAATTATGCTTGTTTGTTTCAGATTGTTGCCTTTGTCTTGGAAGCGTTCTTTGCTGAGCTGGATCTTGAGGAAGAAGAAAAATGTCAAGGAGAGGTTAGTTCTCGTTATTGATCCTCCACAAAGTTACTATACAGAAAGAACCTTTGGTTCCGGTTTTTAACCTGATCTCGTTATTGTTCGTTGCAGGATTCTCAAGAAAGGAGAAACCGGCGTCGATCTGCAGGGTAAGTAGAGAGACAGAGAGATCAAATCTTGGTTTTAATTTTACTTTCACTCTAGAATCAAAATCTGATTTTTGTTGTTTGTTGTTGTGGTGAAATGGTTAAAGGTCGAAGTCTCGGAGTCAGAGAGTTGATACACTTCTTCATCGCATGTTGGGTGATGAACTCAGCAAACCAGAGTGTTCTACTTCTAACACATAACAGAAAAAAAACCTCGTTAAAAGGTTATTTTATATTTTTCTTGTGAAACTTGGAAGCGTTGATTCTATCATAGAGAGATCAATAGAATCTAGAAGATGACGACAATTATTTTTCTTCTTTTCGGTGAAGATTTGATATAAAAACGATTGTGTTATATTGTTTTGTGGCTTGTAGTGTTTGTAATGACAAAATATGAGCATCAATTTATTTGACCGTCTTGTAAATTTATCCTCCTTGCCATGTCTGTTCTCAGTCCCTTTCTTTACCACCTCACCTAAACCCCAATTACAGGTCAAATTTTGTCTCTTTTTTAGTCTTTTAAGCTGCGGAGATTGTAAAATTTAAAATCTTGTTCTTGCCCCCTCAGGACCCTTTTGAAATTGGGACTTACGAGTGAAAACTCTTGGAAAAATCATGTCTTTGTTCTTCTTTGGATTTAGGTTTTAACTTGATTTTAGGTAAATGATGTATAAACCAAGTTCTAGTGTTCTTCTTGGGAAACTATTCTAGAAATATTTGGGTTTAGCGGACATTCTTTGATCCAATCTTGAATCTCGATTCTCTGGTTTTGGCAGATGCAATACATCTCTCTTGATTGATTATTGCTGCGAGGAAGAAGATGGTAGACATTATTACATACTTATTGATGTTGGGAAGAGTTTTAGAGAGCAAGTCCTTCGTTGGTTTACATTCTATAAGATCTCTCGAATCGATTCGGTTAAGCTCCTTTACATGATATCTTCTTGATTTCTTGAATCTTGATTTCTCTGAAATGAAATCTCACTTTTACTCTATGATTTGTGTAGATCATTCTAACACATGAGCACGCAGACACGGTTCATGGCTTAGATGATATTCGATCTTTTCAACCTCGCGGTTCAGCCATTGATGACACCAATCCTCTTCCTGTGTTTCTATCTCAATTTTCAATGGAAAGGTACAACTTTACATTAGTATTCTCTACTACCTATCTCAAGTGTGGGTTTTCAATTATCATTTTCTCTTATGAGACTTTTAAGACAGCAAAATTGATGCATATTCGTGCAGTATTGCTACGAGGTTTCCTTATTTGGTTGAAAAGAAGGTTAAAGATGTACCTAGAAGAGTTTCAAAGCTTAACTGGAGGATCATTGAAGAGAATTGTGACAAACCATTCATTGCCTCAGGCTTATCTTTCACGCCTCTTCCTGTTAAATTTCTTTTTGACTTTTGAGTAAATAAAAAACACTCTGATTCTTGTCTGAGACCTTAACCCGTTAGACTTTATGGTTTGCTTTAGGTGATGCATGGAGAGGATTACATTGCTTTAGGTTTCCTCTTCGGCAATAAAAGTAAAGTAGCTTATATATCAGATGTATCACGCATTCCACCGAGTACCGAATATGGTAAGAGCTTATAATGTTTTCAACTAAATCATTTGACATCACAAGTCAGTATTGTCTATGAAACATTTGATCTTCTTATGAATCTTTAACTAAGCAGCTATTTCCAAAGCTGGGGCTGGACAGTTAGATCTTCTTATCCTGGATACAAATATACCGTTCAAGGTTATATCATTTTGTAACTTTTGTTTTCCACTTTTTCGTTCTTGAAATCGTTTGTTGCTGACCATATTTTTGACAATAGAGAGGACTACAAGCCACACACATCTGTTTCCCTGAGGTTTGTTTCAATGTTTTTCTTCATTTGTCAAATAATGTTTCACTATTTCTGAGCCTTAAGTTTCAATATTCTTGTTCTTTAGGCTCTTGAAATCTTAAAGAGGCTTTGTCCAAAGAGAGCCCTTTTAACGGGTATGACACACGATTATGATCAGCATGAATACAATGAGAGACTTGCGGAATGGTCTCTAAGGTACGCAATGAAACAATGTTATATATCATTAAGATAAAACGACACTGCTGAAAGCTAATGGACTATGTTAATTTCTAGGGAAGGAATCCATGTACATGCTCACGATGGATTGAGGCTTCCAATAGACTTATGAGCAAATTGCTAAATCAAAAGGAGAGAAGCTAAATCAACAATTTCTTCTTTATTAATAGTTTTTATCACATAATTAAAAACTAGAAAAGCTTATATTAAAAAGTCTTAAAATCAAGAACATCCGAGAAATAAAACATTAAAAAGAAAGAAATAGTTCATAATTTTGCCAAGAAAACATTTTTGACTTTAATTCTCTTTCTCTCTTCTTCATGAATAAGCTCTACTTGCTTTTCCAATGCAATAGCTTCTTCATATGCGAATTCAATTTTGTTGCAGATGATATGGTCAAGAACAAATATCTCCAAAGCCCATCTACCATAATCAGCTAATTGCTTCTCATCGCGCTCCATATTATACTGTGCTCTTCTAACACTGCCAAACTGGATCATAAAAAAAAAAAAACATTATCAAAACAAGTATAAATTCTAATAGATGTGGAAACATATATAAGAGCTGCAAAACTAACCTCCGCAAGAACAAATCTCTCTAGAAGTAGCATTGGATCTATAACAACAAACATATCTGTGTCCACATTAGCAATTGGAGCTGGAAACATATCTTCAAGAGCCTTCAACCCATAAAACAAGGAATCCATCACCAAAGTGAATGTAACTTCATTCTTGATGAATAAGTGTTTCACAACTAGTTTTAGAATCACATCCTTTTTCTCTCTAGACATCTCGAGCCTCGAGTTATGGTCTATCCCTAACCAAAAGGAACATAAGCTGCACCAGGAAAATTAACAAAAATCCATTCCTTGTAATGATTCAAACTTTTAGGGTATATCAAGAAATAAACATGGAAAAAAAAATACCTCGTCCATCTCTTTTTGTCGTCTATCAACTTCACAAGCTTGTTTCTTTTCTCTTCCACAAATCTCAAGAAAATTGTCTCTACATTTTTCGAATAAACCCTAACAAGTTCCTTCCTATACTGACCATCAAGGCAAGGGAAAGGTCGGTTCACACATTCTCTGCAAGAATATTAGAAAAAGTTGGTTTTATGTTAATGGTAACATGAAAAAATGTGTCTATATATATCACTCTAGAGACACTAGACAGTTACCTAATCACCTGAACTTGAGCTTTAAATACAAGATCACCAAACTTATCTATGAATCCATCCTGTAACTTAGGTAACTCAATAAACTTTTTCCATCCCCAATCATGCTCTTTCTTCCAAAACTTGTGTATCGTATCTGTCAAGAAACATGTTCAGTTTGTCTCTGCGGATCCAGGTTAAGAAAAATTAGATGCAGAAAATAACCTGAATACTTGGATTGCAATGGATCTTTATTCTCCACAGCAAATGTAAGCTGAGCTAAATGGCTCCAACCTGTCTCAAAATGTTTAACCTAGATGATGATAAAGTTTTAGATATCGAAAGAGTGAAAACTAAACAGACAACAATAATACTTACCTGGAACAAGTTTATCATAGTTTGCAACACAGAGAAACATAGAGAGATGAGTGGTAACATCACAACCTCTAGTGGATAAATTAACAAATACCTGTCATAGCATATAAATTCATCAAGTTTCAACCTTATTATTATGAAAATGAAATTATCATTTACTTACCATCTGTGACCACCAACTTCAAAAACATCGCTACGGATCTCTCGCTCATTGATTTGTGAAAATTTCTCAACCTTCCATTTAAATGTCCCATATAGTTCAGAGGGATTTGATCCTAGGAAAAATAAAACAATTACGAGTCATTTACGCACTACGAAAACAGAGTCATATTAGAATAATAAGTATATAATCAAATATTGAAAATACTAACCACAATCATTAACGTCGTTAGTTAAAGTCCCTCTTCTACAGAAGTTTCATTAGTGATCTCGGACATATCTCTCGTCTTCAAGCAAAGATAATAAAAACCATAAGATTATTATATAAATCTATGGATCAAATCGTAACACCAAAAATCCCACATCAGATAACCAGTAAACCCTAAAAGTCTATCTTTAAAATGTAGAAGAGAACACTTACACGAAGCGGAGAGAAGCTTAATCGCCCTACTGTAATAAGATATAGGGGTATATATGAACTAGTATCACGGAGTAATATTCTTAAATCAGTTATATATAGAAGATCTATTAAATGATAAATTAATGCTTTTATGTTAAAGAAGATCTACAAATCTTTTTCGAAATGAAAAATCTTCCAAATATGGTAAGAGATTATAGTGTTTTCAGCTAAATCATTTGAAATCACAAGTCAGTATTTTGTCTATTAATCATGAAAGATTGATATTCTTATGAATCTGAATATTTTGATACAAAAATGAAACCTCTATTTATTTTTATTTACTTCTTCTGGGAATGATTCGAAATCTTTGAACCAAGTTCTTGAAACAACTTCTCTAAATTTGAAATATCATTCTCAAGATTCACTTCATCTTCTCTTGTGACCTTCTCATGCAAGTCGGTTAATCTCTGAGTCCCAACATTCACTTCTTCTGCATAATCTTTAAGCACGTGTCTCATCGATCCATTTTCCTCTTGAACATCTTTGTATCTCCTTTTCAGAGATCGATATCCATCAATTGACTTGAGAAGCTGTTCAGACAACTCTTTATTTCTTCCCTGAAGTGACAAATCGTTGTCTCCTTGACCACCACCATCTTCTTTCTTCTCCTTATTGTGCTCTGCCGCACAATTCTGTACTTTCTTTAGTAATCTATCGTTTTGAGCCCTGAGATCACTTATAAGCTCCTCCATTTCACCCAATTCGTGAGCTTTTCTTGAAAGCTCCAAAGCCATTATTTCTTTCTCCTTTCCTAAACTTGAACACATCATTTGAAGACTCTTTCTTGCAGCCATACTCGCGCTTAGCTCTTTTCTCAGCTTCTGAATATCATCAAGATCGTGTTGTGGCGGCTTCATCGCATTTTTGTTTGGATGATGACACGGTTTTAGATCTGTGTTGCATCGTCTAAGCTCTTTTTTACCGGATGATGATTGTTGTTGAGCTTTCTGGATTCGTGTCTTTAGATCATCGAGAATCGTCGTCATAGTGTTGACTCTTTGGACCTTCCAATCATCATAATGCTTCGAGGTAGCTTCGTTGTGATCTTGAACGAGTTTCAATAGTAGCTTCACGTTTGTTGTGATTCCTTCAAACCGAAGCAAGAACACGTTTAACATATTTCTTGTCATGCAAGTCACAAAATTGTTTTCTTGCAAGAGAAGAAAGATTATTAGATGAATATGAATGATTTACCTTCTAAACCAGAATCTCCATGAGATTGGTTCTCTGTGGTTGTTGTTGGTGATGTAAAAGATCCACAATCAGATGGTATTAAATCCGGCGAAGAAAATGCTCGGAGACGGCTCATTTTTTCCGTTCAAAAACGCCGGCGGGAGAGAATCAATCAGACAACAATGGAAGAACAAAGGAGGCTGTTGGGAATTTGGACAATAACAGATTATGGTTGTTGTATTCCAATGTTTTGTGAGGCGTAATTAGTGGAAATAATCATTTTGCTTTTTGACCCTTTTGGCTCGGCCATTTTTTGTCAACTAAATTTATCTGTCTTACCTCATTTCTCGCTCTATTTATTTTTCTTCCTTATATATTTTTAAAAATGTTTTAACAATGTCGCGTATAAGCCTAGGCCCATTGGGCCTATTATACTTTGCACGGTTTTTTTTTTTTTTAAATCAGAACTCACTCACTTCAGTGGTTGAACACATTTCCGATTATCCCAGAAATGGCTTCCTCCTCTAGGTCACGGTGGGAGCAGCACGTGTCTCTGCCGATGAAAGACGTGGATTCCAGGTACTGGGCGGATCTTCCGGTGGAGTTAACATCTTCGATTCTGCTTCGTCTTACCACGGTGGAGATATTAAAAAACGCTCAGAAAGTATGCAGATCTTGGCGGCGCGTCTGTAAAGACCCATCGATGTGGATTAAAATCGACCTAAGAAACCCTGGAATCTTTGGTTACGACTGGGATATGATGTGCCGTCACGCCGTTGATCTCAGCGAAGGCGGCTTGCTCGAAATCAACTTTGAAGACTACGCCACCAATTCTCTCCTCTCCTACGTCGCCGAAAGGTTATCTCTTTTCTTAGCATTTTGATTGGTTTGATTGATTACGTTTCTAGGGTTAGGTTTTTCAGGAATTAAGCTTGAAGAAGAAAAGGCAAAATTCGTCAATTGTTAGAATTACTCTCTCAAAGTTTTTTTTTTGTGCGACTTGTTGCATTTGTCTCTGGTGAATGCACTTTTGGACATGAAATTAAATTTTACTTGGGATTGTATGCATTACAAGTTAGAGGTTGTTGAATCAGTGGTTTTGGTAAATCAGTTACGTGTTCTCTAATTCTCAAGTCACTCAAGATATAACGCTGCTTAAAAAGTTCCTTATTGTAGATTCTTAGCAAAAGAAGATTATCTGCTTATGGAACTCAATCATAGACAAATATATCTTTGACTCATTTATAAAACGACTATGGTTAAAAGTGATATATATGCTTCTGAGTTGTTCAATATTGAGAATTTTTTTTATCACAATTTTGTTTTGCAGATCAAGTAATCTGAGACGCCTTAAACTTGCAATGAGCTATCCATTAGTAACAGGCAAGGGATTTTCCGATGCAGTCATGAAACTACCATTCCTTGAACACCTCGAGATTTTAGAACGCGAATTAAAACTGGATTTGAAAGACATTGAAGCTATAGGCCGCTCTTGTCCACTTTTGAAGACATTGAAGCTAAACCGCCCTTTTTTCATGCCAGACTTTGAGGATGAGCGTGATAAGGAAGCTCTAGCAATATCTGAAACCATGCCTGAACTACGCCACCTCGAGCTTTTTGGGAACGGACTAACCAACTCAGCCTTGATCGCCATTCTTGACAGATGTCTTCACTTGGAACACCTTAATCTAGGATATTGTTTCAACATAGACCTTGTTGGTGATCTGGAGAAGCTATGTGTTGAGAGGATCAAATATTTTATACGGCCTAGTAAGCCAACCGATACTGATTCAGCTGAAGAAGACGATGATCACTCTAATGGCAGCGATGATATGGTGTACCTCTGCGCCGTCAATGCAGGTGATGACATCGATAATTCTTCTAATGGCAGCGATGATATGGTGTACCACTACGCCGACAACGCAGGTGATGAGAGCGATCATTCTTCTAATGGCAGCGATGATGATCATTCTTCTAATGACAGCGATGATGATCATTCTTCTAATGACAGCGATGATGATCATTCTTCTAATGACAGCGATGATATGGTGTACATCTACACCGACAGCGGAGGTGATGACAGCGATCATTCTTCTAATGACTAGATAAGGACACTCAGTCGGATCATTTGTAAGAATGCAATGACATGATGATTGACAATATCAGTGGTTAAGTAGTAGTGAACTCGTTCATGTCCTCTTTTCAGTTAAGTCCGTAGTTTCAATGTAGATGTTTATGATACATAAATCTAACAAAAACCTAATCGAAATCTATGAATCAACCAGACAAAGATTGATGAACAAAGGAAGCTGTTGTTATTGTTGTTTTCTGCTAGTTCTATGTTTTGTGAGGCGTAATTCGTGGAGAAGCATTTTGGTTGACCATTTTGGCTCAGTTTTTTCTCAACTAAATTTAACTGTCTTTATTAAGCCTGGGCGGTCGGGTATTTGGATGGGATTTTTCGGGTTGGGGTATTTTGGATTCAGAAATCTAGGATCTGTTCAGGTAATTTAAAATTTCGGATCGGATTCGGATCGGATTTGGATGTACCTCAAGTACCCAAAAATTGAAAATTTTGTATCCAAATTAATCAAAAATATCTAAAAAACCCAACAAACCCGAGTATAATATACCCAAAATATCTGAAAACTCCGAATATTTTGAGCACTTGGATTATTACAAGTATAAATATTACTAAGATATTATTAATATGTACTTATATTTCGAATATATTTGGGTATTATTCGGGTTTGGATTTTCAGGTCTTGAAGTTTAGGACTCATTCGGATATTTAAAAGTTTCGGATTCGGATTCGGATCGGACTTTTCGGTTCGGTTTCGGATCGATTTTTAGATTTCGGATTTTTTTCCCTTTATCTCATTTCCCGCACTATTTTAAAGAATTTAAACATCGAATGTTATTGATAAACCACGTATAATAAACTATTGGGCCTATTATTGAGCGTGGTTATTCAACTATTGGGCCTATTATTATACGTGGCCAGATTGTATTCGTAAATATTTGTAAATTTTGAAAGGAGCCGAAAAGTCCATAAACAAGCTTCACTCTCGCCTTTCACTGATTTGGCATTTTTCCGATCCTCCCCTGAAATGGCTTCCTCCTCTCCGTCGCATCTGCCATTCCTTGAACACCTCGAGATTTCACACTGCTATCCACAAATTGATGTGAAATCTATTGGCCAGTCTTGCCCACTCCTGAAGACATTGAAGCTAAACCGCCCTTCTTTCAGCAAGTACATTGTATGTGATGATGATGCTCTAGAAATTGCTGAAACCATGCCCCAACTAGTCCACCTTGAGCTTTTTGGCAACACACTAACCAACACAGGCTTGAACGCCATTCTTGACAACTGTCATCACTTGGAACACCTTGATTTACGATGCTGCTCCAACATTGACTTTGTCGGGGACCTCGACAAGCGCTGCTCTGAGAGGATCAAAGATTTGAAACGCCCCGACGACTCTGTCCCTGATTCTCCAGTTGATGACACCTTTTCTGACCTTGATTCAGATTAAGAAGATGAAGACTATTATTACTCATATGGCATCGGTGGCATTAAGTACTTGTATGGGGGATGTGAACTAGCACTAGCATTCTGACATACGCGGTTGGATCATTTTAAAGAATGCAGTGACCATAACAGTGGCGAGTGGTAATGATCTCGTTCATGTCTTCTTTTGGGTAAGTCCGTAGTTTCAGTTGACGTGTGTCTCTCTCTTTACCTTTGTTTTTGAGAAGAACAGATTTAACACGTACGTCTTTCAAGCAAGTCACAAACTTTAAGACATTTATGGCCAATGGGATCTACATGTTGAGCTAAAGATATATGTTCATCAACGGATGAGTTCAATGTAGATGCTTCTAACTTTCAAACACAGAAACTATATCCAAATCTTATTCAATAAAAACAAAAGATTTTTGCTACTCAAAAATTATAGCATCAAGCAAATGCTTATGAAATTGATCAATATTATGAGACCTTGTTTAACTTTTGTTCTTCTTCTTAGTTTATGATTTGACTCTACGGCCACTTATTTGCAGATCAAGTAAACTGACAAGTCTTGGACTTGTGATATGCGAACCAACGCCAAGCAAGGGACTTGTGAACGCAGTCTCAAAACTTCCATTGCTTCAAGTCCTGGAGGTCTCAGTCTCTTGGTTTAAACTGGATTTGAAAGCTATAGGCAATGCTTGTACACAGCTAAAGACATTGAAGCTAAACTCCTCATGTTATATCATATGTGATGATGATGCCCTAGCAATGGCTGAAACCATGCCCCAACCACGCCACGTCCAGCTTTTTGGGAACGCCATTCTTGACGGTTGTCCTCACCTGGGACATCTTGATTTACAACGCTGTTTCAACATTTGTTTTGCTGGGGATCTCGAGAAGCGATGTTTTGAGAGGATTAAAAATTTTAGACACCCAAATGATCCAACTGCTGATGACCCATTTGATACCGGTTTTGTCAATATTGATGTAGATGATGCCTCCGAGTTAAATAGTATATAGCCTGCACCATGGCACTAGACATTGAATCACAGGTTGTATTTTGCTGGTTCTATCAAGTTTAGTGGCGAGTCGACTTATGAACTCTTTCATGTTTTCTTTTCTTTCTGTTGGTATGACCCTATTAGTTTTTCTTTTGAACTTTTAAGAACCTTTGGAGATATGTGGTAAGTATCTCCTGGACATGCTGTTTATTGTAGAACCTAAGCAAAACTCTTAGCTATGTTCGTGTGTAGTAGTTGCTTTAGGTTGTGTTGTATTGTATCATGATATTATCCCGCCCATGGGTTTGAGTGTTGATTGTTCCAAGTGTTTATCTCCCAAGATACAAGACTTGTTGATTGTTTTCTTATTAATGATACTCGGTTAGGATGCTTTTGTAGAATTCAATGTAGATGTTTCTGATACAAAGTCTGACAAACCATATCGAGTTTCCATGAACATGGTAAAATTTTGTTAGATGCTTATCTTATATTTTTACTAAATTCGAAACGAATCCGAGTTTGTGGTACCAGTGCTCTGAAAAACCCAGCAAAGTTTAGAGCGTGGTTGTAACTCGCGCTATTGTGATAATGGGCTTTGTTGAGTATAGGCCCCACATTTTATCAAAGTATTGGGCCTAACTATACCTGGTAGTTGGCACGAATTGTGTATATATTACACACAAGTCCCTACAGAGCTAACTTTTCCATGTCTTATTAGATTTGAAAATTGTAACCCTAAAAACGGTTTCCAATTCTTCTCCGTCGTTTACTTCCGTGCCTTCGCTGATGAGTGACAAAAAGCCGAGAAACTGGGCGGAGCTTCCGTCGGAGATAACTTCTTCAATCCTGATCCGTCTTGGCGCGATTGAGATATTGGAAAACGCTCAGAAAGTGTGCAGATCATGGCGTCGTGTCTGTAAAAACCCGTCAATGTGGCGGAAGATTGACTTTGACAACCGCAATGACGTGGCAAGCTTTAAGTACAACCTCGAATCGATGTGCCGTCACGCAGTTGATCGAAGCCAGGGCGGTTTGGTTGAGATCGAAATTTGGTTATATGGTACTAATGCTCTCATCAAGTACATCGCCGACAGGTTTTGTCTCTCCCTCTCTGTGACTCAAACGCATGCTAATTTAAATTTTGTATGAGGCATTCTAAATCTAGGGTTAGTGTGATTAGAAATAAATCTAGGGTTACTTGTGAGAATTGGGGAAATTATTGTTAGCGCTTAATCTTGTGATTGTTTTTAGACAATTTTGTTTCAGTCATTTTAACAAGATTTATTACTTTGTGTCTTTCCTAATTCAATTTGTGGAATCAGTGGTTTTGTTAGTCAAATGTTCTCGATCAATAGGGTTGAATGTTTTGTTTTCTTCTACATTGTCCTAAATTAAGCAATGCAAAGTTTATTTTTTCATGTTTTTGACTTACATTTCCTTTCATCTTTTCTAATTTTGGAGTAGCAAAACTTCCATTTGATTCTCATATTGTTATGCTTCTGAGGTCTAAATGGTTGGTCTATAAAATAGTGATTTTGTTCATCTTTATCTTTCTTATTCTTCTTCTCTAACTTATGTTTTGTTATAAAAAAAAAAAAAAAAAAAAAAAAACTTAAGTTATGTTTTTAACTTTTACTTACGATTATTTGCAGTTCAAGTAATCTTCAAAGCCTTAGCCTTGTACGGTGCTATCCAATTACAGATGATGGAGTTGCCGAAGCAGTTGCGAAACTTCCATTGCTTGAAGAACTCGAGGTTTCATTCTGCCGATTTTCAGGAGAGTCTCTGAGAGCTATAGGCCGGTCTTGTCCTAATCTGAAGACATTGAAACTAAACCGTAACCATGAAATCGAGTTTTTAGGTAACGGGCTTGATAGTAATGCCATGGAAATTGCAGAAAGCATGCCTCAACTACGCCACCTCCAGCTTTTAGGGAACGGGCTAACCAACAAGGGCTTGAAGGCCATTCTTGATGGTTGTCCTCACCTAGAATACCTTGATTTACGCAAGTGTTTCAACGTTAACCTTGTCGGGGATCTCAAGAAGCGATTGTCTGAGAGGATCAAAGTTTTGAGATGCCCTAATGAGTCAACCGCTCACACAAAATTTGAAATCAGGTATGGCGGCGACTCCGAATCTGACTATGGCGATGACGACATTGAGTCTGAATATGATTTCGAAGGTGCCTGTGACTACTATTAGTCATTGGGGCCTTACAAGTTGTTGGTCTTTAGGAGGAGTTCAGAAACAGATTTTCTTTTGCTGGTCTTATCAAGTTCATGTCATTTTCTTCGTAGTTTCATACTTTCAGTGTTCCTATCAGTTTTTTCACTTTCAGTGTTCCCATTACTTTCATATATACTACTTTCAGTGTTTCCATTAGTTTCTTCCTTGGAACTTTTAAGAAACTTTCCCTTAGTGTATGAAGCTTCATAATGAGAGAAACATTTCAATAGCTTGTAAGAAACGTAAGAACAGATTTTTCAACATGTTTCTTGCGACACAAGTCACTAACTCTTTCAAGAAAATCGCCTTCTTCTCCGGTTTAGAAGGATCAAGAATCAAGATACAGTATGACCATATCATTAACCCAAACTTGTGAAACATGATTGCTTCAGTAATGATCGGCCCAGGCCCATAATTATTCATCATAAACTGTACTTAACTTGTTAGTACCACTTATGACTTATTTGACACTTTGATCCTCAGAAACTGGTTTCTTCCTCTTCTTCGCCGTCGTCTACTTCCGTGCCTCCTCCATTCATGAAACGCAAAAAGCAGATAAATTTGGAGGAGCTTCCACTACAAGAAAACATCGTGTATTCTGACCACCATTTCCGACCAATTCGGATGGTCGGAAAATTTCCGACCATTTTCCGACCAAATTTAAATTCGTCGGAAAATAGTCGGAAATTAGTCAGAAATATTTGGTTAGAAATTAGTCGGAAATTTTCTAACCAATTTCCGACCAACCCGGAGATTTGGTCAGAAATTGGTCGGAATTTTTTAAAAAAAATTTTTTTTTTAACAAAAATATTATTATTATTCAAAAAAAGTGGTCGGAAATTGGTTGGAAATTTTATATATTTTTTGACCAATTCTTACGTTGGTCGGAAATTAGTCGGTAAATAGTCGGAATTTTCTGACGAATTTCCGACAGATGCATTTATATATAACTTACACAAATTTTTTTCTCAAATCATTTTTAACCTTTAAACTTCTTTCTAAAATCTCTCTAACTTTCAATCACTTATTTTTTATTTTATTTAAAGAAAATCTCCATAACTTTCTAAAAATTTAAAATTTATGTAATATCTCTAAAATATTATTTTTTTTACAAATTTATTTTCGTTTCTACTTAATACCACTTTTAAAATATTTGAAATATATTTTCTTTTTGTAAAACTTTAAATATAATTTTTTTTTAAATACAAATTTCTGACCAATTTCAAATTTATTAATATTAATAGATCGAATAATTCGACCAATTTTCAAAATTTTTTTAAAATATTTTTTTAAAAAATATATATATTCGACCAATTTGTGAAAATTCCAATTTATTTTGAATATCATCGGAAATTGGTCGGAAAACCGCTATTCCGACCAAATTCCGATGAATACCATTGTCAGAAATTGGAGTTTTTTCTTGTAGTGTTCCGCCGGAGTTAACGTCTTCGATATTGCTTTGGCTTGGCGCGTTTGAGATACTTGAAACCGCTCAGAGAGTTTGTAGATCGTGGCGACGTGTCTGTAAAGATCCTTCTATGTGGCGCAAAATCAACATACAAATCCCGAGAAACATTGAAACCTTGAAGTACGATACCGAGGTCATATGTCGTAACGCCGTTGACCGTAGCCAGGGCGGCTTATTGGAGATCAACATTGACGGCTTCGTCACTGGTTCTCTCCTCACCTACATCACCGATAGGTTCTCTTATTAGTTATATCCTTAACACTCGCAAGCAAACCTAGTTTTTATTGGCTTCACTGAAACTTCCAAATGTGATTGACTATGATTCTAAGATTGTTATTTTGTTATATGCTTCTAAGTTGATGAACATGAAGAAAATTCTTATGATTTAATTTAACTAATTAATATTTTGTCAGATCAAGTAATCTAAGAAGCCTTGGACTTCAAGTATGCTATCCAATGAAACGCAAAGTACTTGTGAATGCAGTCTCAAAACTTCCATTACTTGAAGAGCTTGAGGTTTCATACTCGTGGACAAAACTGAATTTCAAAGCTATAGGCTATTTTTGCCCACATCTAAAGACATTGAAGCTAAACTGTTCCAGTTACGAGCGATCTCTTAGAAAATTCGATGCTGATGCACTAGGAATTGCTAAAAGCATGCCTAAACTACGCCACCTCCAGCTTATTGGGAACAAACTAACAAACATTGGCTTAGACGCCATTCTTGATAACATTCTTCACCTGGAACATCTTGATTTACGCCAGTGTTTCAACGTTAACCTTGTCGGGAATCTAGAGGAGCGATGTTTGGAGAGGATCAAAGAGTTGAGACGCCCCGATGACTCAATCACTGATTATCCATTTGATACATGTTTTGGCGATTCAGGTGTTTACTCGGACTTAATATATAGTGGTTCTGACATTGATGACTAAGATGATTCGGACTAGCCGAACAAGGTAGAGATCAGTGGGCGAGTGGTTGTGAGTGTTGGAATCGTTTCATGTTCTCTTTTCTCTTAATATGTTCGTAGTTTCTTTATGTGTCTTAATATGTTAAGGCCTTGAAATTGTTGTGGTTTTTGAAATAGTTTTTGGATTTAGTTTTTGCAATAATCTATTTTGTAGCCATTCAAGATTTTGAAAAATTAAGTTTGGAATTAGTTTTTTGAGTGTTTTAACAATTTTTCAAAGAAAAACCAAAATTCATAATTTTTGGGTTTCTCCCTCAAAAACCATCAATCACATTATATAATCCATCAACATCAAACCAAAAAGTAAACATATTATCATTCAAGATTAAAAAAAAAAAAAACTAAATCATTACCAAAAATCAAAAACCAAAAAAATCAAAATTTAAATCCAAAAACTTAAAACCAAAATCCAAAAACTATTTTAAAAACTACAAACATCGGATGAGTTTAGTTACATGGCCCTAGGCCCTAGGTGTTATTTTAGTAGGCTTGGCCCATCTTATATTTGTAAATATATATAATACCACGAGGACTTGAATTGTAAAATAGAAAAGGATTTTGACAATTTAATTTTCAGAATGGATTCGTCGTCTCCTTCGCCACCGGCGATGAAAGACGGGAAATATAGAAACTGGTAGAGCTTCCGCCGGAACTGATTTCATCGATACTTCACCGGCTTGGCGCGATTGAGATACTGGAAAACGCTCAGAAAGTGTGCATATCATGGCGTCGCGTCTGTAAAGAACCTTCCATGTGGCGCAAAATCGTGATGGTAAATCTCCCAATCTGTGATTACGACTACGTTAGCATGTGCCGTCACGCAGTTGATCGCAGCCAGGGCGGATTGGTTGAGATCGAAATTTGGGAATTCGGTTCTGATGATCTCCTCAATTACATCGCCGATAGGTTTCGTTTCTCTCTTCCCTCTTACTCAAAAACACGCCAATTTTGGTTTGATTTCACTTAGATGAATAGGGTTTGCTAATTCTAGGCGTAGCTTGACTGATTTTGAATGTCACTTGTGAGAATTGGAGAAAAATATTGTTCGCTTATGATTGTTTTTACCGGATTTTGTGTCACTCTTTTGAACTAAAAATCAGTCTTTTGAATCAAAAGCATGCCAATTTTGTTTTTGTTCAGTGAAACATTGATTGCAATTTGTTGAATGGGTTTTGCTTATTTCTATGCGTAGCTTGAGATATTGGGGAAATTATTGTTAGTTCTTAGTAAAGGATTTTGTCACTCTTTTTAACTAGAAATCAATATGTTGAATCTCTGGTTTTGTTAATAGATTGTTATCAATGGAGTTGGATGTTTTATTTTCTCCTACATTATGCCAATTTAAACAAGGCAGTTCTATTTTTCACGTTTGTGACTGTTATTCCTCTGTTCTTTCGAATTTTGGAGTTGAAAATATTTACTTGATTCCAACATTTTTATGCTTCTGAGGTCTAAATCTGTGGCTTTAGGTTCTTCTTGTGCTTTATAAAGAGATTGTTTGCGTATTTATTGTTCTTCTTCTCTATCTTAGATTATGGTTTTAGATTTTTTACACAAAATTATTTGCAGGTCGAGTAATCTGAGAAGCCTTAGACTTGTAATGTGCTATCCAATAACGGACGAGGGATTTATCGAAGCGGTTGAGAAACTTCCAGTGCTTGAATACCTCGAGGTTTCACACTGCTCATTGTCAGGAGAGTCTCTAAGAGTTGCAGGCCAGTCTTGTCCAAATCTCAAGACATTGAAGCTAAGCTGCACCCCTGACCCCAGTTTTAATGCTCTAGAGTTTAATAATGATGAAGCTCTAGCAATTGCAGAAAGCATGCCTGGCCTACGCTACCTCCAGCTTTCTGGGAACAGACTAACAAACACGGGCTTGGACGCCATTCTTGACGGCTGTTCTCACCTGGAACAACTCAAATTACACAAATGCTTAAACGTTAATCTTGTCATGGATGTCGAGAAGTAATGTTCTGACATGCGAAACCTGTGATCTGACGTTATAGCATGTGTTGTCACACCATTGATCGCAGCTAGGGCGATTTGGTCGAAATACAACACATTGTGAACTTAGGCAAGCATGTTTTGATGGTTTTCATGGAAACCTCCGAATGTTGTTTTGAGCGATAGGAAATGTACTGGGCGGAACTTCCGTCGGAGTTGACGTCTTCGATACTGCTCCGACTTGTCGTGGTTGAGATACTTGAAAATGCTCAGAAAGTGTGCACATCGTGGCGTCGCGTCTCTAAAGACCCTTCGATATGGCGGAAAATCAACATGCAAGACAACGGAACGCTCAACTTTGATAGCATGTGCCGTCACGCCGTCGATCGCAGTCAGGGCGGTTTGAACGAAATCAACATTAGGGACTTCGGTAACAATGATCTCCTCAACTACATCGCCGATAGGTTCTCCTCTCTCTCTCTCTCTCTCTCTCTGTACTCCTTTCAAGCACGTTACGTTTGAATGGTTTCATGGAAATCTCCAAATGCTGTTTAGAAATATATGGCTTTTATTTCATTTTTTTCACACAAAATGTTTCTCCATATATTCTGATAGCTTACAATCGTTGAATTTTTGTTTATCATGTGTTAACTAAGCTCACTTTATCTTGTCTTTCCCGACTACTGGATCTGCCTTAAATGCACTTTTTAATATTCAGTTAGTCTTACTCGAGAATGTATGCCTTGCAAGTAAGAGTTTTCTTTTATGTAAAGTTTGGGATTAACATTAGATGCAAAGACATAAAGGATTTTATTGCAAACTTACGACTAAAATTTTCAAGTCACTGTTGCTATGCCACTGTTATAATAGTCCTTTGTTCTCACGTTGTTCGAGTCTTGTTTTGTTTCACACCGTCATGACTCCCATCATACTTATCCTTTGTCATGGTTAATGAACACAAGTAGTTAGGTTATTAGAAGAAGAAGATCAGCAGCTTATGGAATTCTATCATAGACTTGCTTAAAGCATCATTTTGATTTTGAGTTGATTCGTATTATGAAAATTTCTTTTATTGTTGTTCTTCTTTTCTTGATAACATATTGTTGTTGCTGTTATTCTTAGTTTATGATTTAACTCGACACGCAATTATTTGCCGATCAAGCAATCAGAGAAGTCTTGGACTTTCAGCGTACTATCCAATGACAAACAAAGGACTTGTGAATGCAATCATGAAACTTCCATTGCTTGAAACCCTCGTGGTCTCCCGCTCAGGGTTCAAGCTGAATTTGATAGCTATAGGCCACGCTTGTCCACAGCTAAAGACATTGAAGCTAAACTGCTCAGGTTGCATGCCCTCTCGCATCAAATGTGATGATGATTATTATGCCGTAGCAATCGCTGAGAGCATGCCCGAACTACGCCACCTCCTGATTCTTGGGAACAGAATAACTGACACCGGCTTGAATGCCATTCTTGACAACATTCCTCACCTAGAACACCTTGATTTACGCAAGTGTTTCAACGTCAACCTTGTTGGGAATCGTGAGAAGCAATGTTTGGAGAGGATCAAAGAGTTGAGACGCCCCCATGACTCAACCGATGATTACCCATTTTATATCATTTTTGTCCATTCAGATTCAGATGATGACTTGGACAATATATATGGCGGTGACGACATTGAGTTCGAGTATGATAACCAAGGTTACTGTAGCTATATTCGGACTAGATATTGAATCTCTCTGAACACAAGTTGCACTCGTTCATGTCTCCTCCTTTATCTATGTTGGTAGTTTCAGTCTTCTTATTTCCTTTGAGCTTTGAAGCTTTGAACCTTTGAGCGCGTGGTTGTAGCGATAACGGTACTTTTGGTCTTTTTTTTTTTAAGTGTGTACGTTATGGGTCTTTTTTTAAGTGTGTACGTTTTTTTTAATCATCGGTTCAGTTTAATTATGGGCCTAGGCCCAAGAGATTATTATTATTATTACGAACTAATATCATAAATATGTATCACTACGAGTTCCTAACTGTAATTTAGGGACGGATGCGAAAGTTTTGAAACTAGTACTTGTTACTTTCCTCTTCCGCTGTTGTCATTTTCATTTGTGTTTTCTTGGCCGTCGTCTTCGCGGCTTCGTATTTACCTTCGGCGATCGAGAACGGAGAATACAGAAACTGAGCGGAGCTTCCGTCGGAACTGACTTCATCAATCCTACTCCGGCTTGGCGCGATTGAGATACTGGAAAATGCGCAGAAAGTGTGCAGATCGTGGCGTAGTGTCAGTAAAGATCCTTCGATGTGGATTAAGATTGACATTGACAACCGAAATGATGTAGTAAGCATCAAGTATAACCTCGAGCTGTTGTGCCGTCACGCAGTTGATCGAAGCCAAGGCGGTTTGGTTGAAATTGATATTTGGTACTACGGTACTGATGATCTCCTCAACTACATCGCCAATAGGTTCTCTCTCTCACTCCCTCCCTATGACATAAACGCACGCTAATTTGATTTTCTTCAAGGGAATTTGATTTTACTCGTTGAGTCTAGGGTTAGAGTGATTGGGAATGTCTGCTGTTGATTTTTACTTGTGATTGTTCTTTTGCATCTTTGTGTTTCTTCTTCTGTATCTTAGATTATGTTTTTAACTTTTACTCACAATTTATTTGCAGTTCAAGTAATCTGAGAAGCCTTAGAATTACAAGGTGCATTTCTATAACAGATTAAGGAGTTGCCGAAGCAGTTAAGAAACTTCTATTGCTTGAAGAACTCGATGTTTCATATTGCTTATTTTATGGAGAGACTCTGAGAGTTGTTGTCCAAATCTCAAGACATTGAAGCTAAACCACACTAGCATCAAGTTTCCAAATATTGCGTTTTCGTTTGATGATAGTTTCAAAGCAATTGCAGAAACTATGCCTCAACTACGTCACCTTCAGCTTTTAGGGAACGAACTAACCAACACTGGTTTGAACGCCATTCTTGACGGTTGTCCTCACCTGGAACACCTTGATCTAAGCCAATGTTTTAACATTAACCTTGTCGGGGATCTCAAGAAACGATGTTTGGAGAGGATTAAAGATTTGAGACACTCCGATCTCTCAACCCATGATTACCCTTTTGAAACTAGCTTCCCTGATATTGATTCAGATGGTGACTTCAACTATTTATATGGCGGCTTTGGAATTGAGTTTGACTATGACTCAGATACCAGGGACTATCTTTGGGAGTAGATATTAAATTTTCTTAACAATGCAGAGACATGTTGTCTTTGCTGGGCTTGTAAATTTCAGTGGCAAGTGGTTGTGACTTATGAACTCGTTCATATCTTCTTTTTCTCTATGCTCCAAAACTACTTTACTTCTTAATTTGATATGAGATTTTTGATCTTCAGAAAGTGACTCCTCCTCTTCATCGTCGTCTACCTCCGTTTCTTCTCTGGGAAAGACAAAGAGCTGAGAAACTGGGCGGAACTTCCGCCAGAAGTGATGTCATCAATCTTGGTCCGGCTCGGCACGAATGATCTACTGGAAAACGCTCAGAAAGTTTGCACATCGTGGCGTCGTGTTTGTAAAGACCCCTCGATGTGGCGTAAAATTGACATGCATAACCTCGGAGACTTGGGAGCCATGAATTATGACCTCGAGATCATGTGTCGTCACGCAGTTGATCGCAGCCAAGGCGGCTTGGTTGAGATCTACATTTGGTACTTCGGTACTGATGAGCTCCTCAGTTACATCGCTGATAGGTATTCTCTCTCTCTCTGTGACTCAAAATCAATTGTATTTTGGTTTTCTTAAGGGAATTTTGATTTCAGTCGATCAATGGGGTATGCCAATTCTAGCGTTAGATATGAAATATCTTAGTAGTTTGAGTGATTGGGAATGCTTTCTGTTCCTTTTACTTGTGAGAATTTGGTAAATGATTGCTACCTTATGATTGTGTTTGGAGGGTTAGTGTGTCACTCTTTTTAACTAGAAATCAATTTGTTGAGTCAGTAGTTTGTTAATGATGTGTTCTCAACGAGGTTGAATTTAATCTAGAAGTTTATGTTTCAGGTTTGTGACTGTGTTAATCACTTGATCTTCCATTTTGGAGTAAAAATATCCGCATGAATCTAACATTGTTATGTTTTTGAGGTCTAAATGTTTGGCTTCAGGTTCTTTGTATGCTATAAAAAAAGGTCATTTGCATCTTCTTCGTTCTTCTCCTCTATCGTAGTTTATGCTTTTAACTTTTTACACACAATTATTTGCAGGTCGAGTAATCTGAGAAGCCTGTCTTATAATGTGCTATCCAATAGCAGATGAGGGATTTGTCGAAGCAGTTGTGAAACATCCATTGCTTGAATACCTCGAGCTTTCACACTGCTCATTGTCAGGAGAGGCTCTGAAAGTTGCAGGCCAGGCTTGTCCAAATCTCAAGACATTGAAGCCTAACAGCAACCCTGACCCCAATTTTAATGATGATGAGTTTAACAATGATGAAGCTCTTGCAATTGCAGAAAGCATGCCCGAACTACGCCACCTCCAGCATTGTGGGAACATACTAACCAACGTGGGCTTGAACGCCATTCTTGATGGTTGTCCTCACCTGGTACACCTCGATTTACGCAAGTGTTTCAACATTAACTTTGCTGGGGATTTTGAGAAGCGATGTTTTGAGAGGATCAAAGATGTGAAACGCCCAAATGACTCAACCGCGGGACATCCATATGGCCCCTTTCCTATGAATGCCAACTATGACTACAAGTCTACAACGACTATTATGGGTACTAGATATTGAATCTTTCTAAACAATGAAGAGAACATGTGGTTTCTGCTGGTCTTGTCAACTTATGAACTCGTTCCTCTTTTCTCTAAAATGTTTGTAGTTTCTGTCTTTACTTCCTTTGAACTTTTCAGAAGCTTTAAGCGCGTTATTGTTGTAACTCAGCGAAATCGATAAGTTATTGATAAGTATTATAGGCCTAGGCCCAGGATTAAAGTAGGCTTGGCCCATTTTAATTTCACAATTATGTGATACCATGAGGATATAATTGTGAAATTAGAAACGGAAACGAAAGTCTTGAAATGAAACTACTTCACTTTCACTCTCTTATTTATTGGATTTTAACATTTTGATCCTTAAAATGGCTTCTTCGTGTCTTTTGCTGTTGTCTTCTGATTCGGGTTTGCCTTCGGCGATGGAGGAGGACGGAGAGTATAGAAACTGGGCGGAGCTTCCACCGGAACTAACGTCATCGATCCTGCACCGGATTGGCGCGATTGAGATGCTTGAAAACGCTCAGAAAGTTTGTAGATCGTGGCGTCGCGTTTGTAAAGACCCTTCGATGTGGCGTAAAATTGACATGCATTACCTCGGGGCTATGAATTACGACCTTGAGATCCTTGAGATCATGTGTCGTCACGCAATTGATCGTAGCCAGGGAGGTTTGGTTGAGATTGATGTTTGGGAATTCGGTACTGATGAGCTCCTCAATTACATCGCCGATAGGTTTTGTTTCTATCTCTTCATGTCACTCAAAATCTCCACAATTTTGGTTTTATTCAAGAGGGATTTATGAATCCTTTGTTTAGAGAAATGAGATTGATTTGGTTTCAGTCTTTGTTATAGAGTTTGCTTATCCTAGGGCTAGAACCGACTTTGGTTGTGAACGTTCCTATTCCTTGTTAGAATTGGGAATTTTTTGGTAGCTTATGATTGTTTTTGAGGATTTTGTGTCACTCTGTAAACGATATTTATCTTGTTTATTTCCTTGTGGTGGATCTCTGATGAATGCACTCTTGGACATTGTGATTTGCTTGAGAATTTCTTGAGTCAGTGGTTATGTTAATCAAGTGTTCTCAATAGGTTTTTTTTTCATGAGGAATGTTTGAATCCTTTGTTTAGAGAACTGAGGTTGATTTGATTTCACGGAGATTTGCTTATTCTAGGGCTATAACATATTTTGCTTGTAAAAATTTGCTATTCCTTGTGAGAATTGGGGAAATTTTGTGTAGCTTATCATTGTTTTTGGAGGATTTTGTGTCAATCTGTAAACATTATTAATCTTGTGTCTTTTCTTCTGGTGGATCTCTGATGAATGCACTTTTGGATATTGAGTTACTTGAGTCTGTGGATTTGTTAATAAAGTCTTCTCAATAGGGTTGCATGTGTTTTTTACCTTGTACATTTGTCTCAATTTCCATTTTGGAGTAGAAAACATCAACTTGATTCTCAGATAAATATGGTTGACTTCAGATTATTTGGCTGCTAGGAATTTATATGTTTTGCATATTATGGTTCTTTTTCTCTATTTTTGATTATTTCTAACTATTACACTCTAACTATTTGCAGTTCAAGTAATCTGAGAAAGCTTAAACTTGCAATGTGCTATCCATTAACAGATGAGGGATTTACGGAAGCAGTTGTGAAACTTCCATTGCTTGAAGAACTCGAGCTTTCATACTGCTCATTGTCAGGAGAGTCTCTGAAAGTTTTAGGCAAGTCTTGTCCAAATCTCAAGACATTGAAGGTAAACAGTAAGGGTTGCAGGCAACCTCAAAATGAGACTAACGATAATGCTCTAGCAATTGCTGAAACTATGCCCAGACTTTGTCACCTCCAGCTTTTCGGGAACGGATTATCAGACACTGGACTGAACGCCATTCTTGACAATTGTCCAAACCTGGAACATCTTGATTTACGCCAGTGTTTTAATGTTAAGCTTGTTGGGGATCTGGAGAAGTGTTGTTTCGAGAGGATCAAAGTTGTGAGACGCCCTCATGACTCTACTCATGATTACCCATATGATGCTACGGTTATCGATATTGGTTCTTCAGAAGATGATGACTACCCCTATGGCTTCTCTGATATTGATCTAATGTCAGATAGTGACTATGATGACTACTATGATATTTCAGGTGCTAGTGAGCGTTCTGACTTAGACCAATTCGATTATTACGATGATCTGCTTTACTAGATGCATCGGATTCGCACAGGGAAATCTTTTCAAACTCGTTCATGACTTCTTTTAAGCATGCTCGTAGTTTCAACGGACTTTGTATGTCCTTGTGTTGTGACCTTTAGTAATTATGTCTTTTTCTTGTCTTTCTACAGTATCTAAACTCGAGAAAAGTTTCAAAGATGGTGATTGTTTCATCTATCTGTGTTTATTCCAAAAAATGGCTTAAAGCTTGTTTTGTTTGAAATGCAATCATCAAAACAAAGATATATAATAAAACTGTTTCCTCGTCAGTAAGCAATAATCAAAACTTCAATAGGAACATGAATCGTCTCTGTTTGATCCTTAATGCCTCATGTCGAACAAACTCTGAGAAAATTAATGAGGTTTTGGCACAAATCCATCAACCGCAAAGTTCCTTGAGGCTGAAGGAATAGCTAAGCGCACACCATCTAGCTCTGGTCTTGCAATGACTTGGCATCCGAGTCGTGACCTGTAACATATTTCAGGGAACATATGATAACTTTCTCATAGAGTAAACAGATAAATCTTTCGTTAAGTAATAGAGAACTTTACGTTTCTGTGAGCCCGAAAGCAAGATCAAGCATATCATTCTCTTCATCTGTTGGTTCTTCAAGTTTGTTGTAGTATTCCGTATCCTGTAAATACAGTTTTAGTTAGTTTCAGGGAAAGCAGCGGGATCTATTAATAATAGAGGAATATGTTTACCATCACGATCACATGACACGTTGAACACGCTAGAGAAGCCTCACAAGCCCCTGAAGATTAAGTAAAAGCAATTCGACAAAGGGTCAATCTGAGAAACTTTAAATCTCATCTAAGCTATGAGAAGAAGCATTCGAAAAACGAGAAGAAAATGGAAGACAAGTCTGTGCCTTCGAGGTCGATATCATTTTCATGAGCAGCTTCGAGCATGGACATTCCAATTGGTACTTTAACAGGAATTTCCTCTCCGTCCTTATCAACAAAGATAATGGTTATCCTGAAACAAACAACAAAATTTTGATTAAATATCAGGAAAAAAATATTTGCTTTTGAATGTTGGAATGAATACAAGAATTGAGAATTTGCTGATACAGTTTCGTATTTACTATTTACCAACAACTTCTAAACTTACTTCTCAGTTGTTTCATCACCATTCTCTGAGGAAGAAGTTGTGGAAGAAGTACAAAACATATGGCTCTTCAAGAACCAGGCTTCCTGAGAAGTTCTAGCTTGCCTCGGTACCACTGTCTATCGAAAACATGAAATGAGAAAGATCCAACCATAAATGTGGGAAACAAACAGAACCTATGAATGACAAAACCCGGATTTGTTGTTAATTCATCCATATTAGAACCATTACATAAACCACCTTATTTCTCAGCTAAAAAATCTAAGCATTTGCTTAGGCTTTTGAGCCAAAACCAAACATTTGACTCTTTCTACCGATTCCTGAATCAACTCTTCTTAAGCATATAGTCTGAATACAAGCATATAACTGGACGCATTAGAACCGTTACTAACTGATCCATCTAACACCAAATAAGGCGCAGATAAGCTGCATTTTCATTCTTCTGCAATCATTTCATGACAACACACATTATTGACAAGTTTCTACCTAGCCAGAGATAACAGAGTGATCTCTAACAAAGAACTCTATTCTAAGGTTTAATCAGAGTCTAGACATCAAGAATTAGCACACAACAAGCTCAGACTAACCGAAGATGGCAAGTATTGGCCATAAGACCGTTGTAGATTCCTTGTCCCAAATGTTGATAAATATCCCTCTGCATAAACAAGAAATATAAAGGTAACATTTTGTAGAGTTATGGCAAATTTAAATGAAGAAAAACTGTAATACGCAGTGTGAAATCCAAGTGAGATTAGAAACATCATTCAAAACCAATATAGCAAACGCTTCAAAAGCATTGATTTTTAAAGCAGATAATAATACCTCTTGCGAGCTGTTTAACAATGGCAGACCCGAATCTTGAGATCCTATGACCGAGCATCGTTCACTGCCGCCTTTGAGAATAGCTGAAACCTCGAAAGAATTGAAATTTAACCTAATTTGAGTACGACTTAAAAAACGAGGCAACCCCAGGATTTAACCAAATTCAAAAGAATACCAAACGCACCAATCTGAGATTAGAATTAACGGTGCAAGAAAAAAAAATCCAAACTTGGAAGAAACAAACGCAATTCAATGTTGAAGAGAATAATCGAGGGAAGAAAAAATCATTCACTTTCCGAAGATTCCCTAACGATGAAGAGATTAATCTTAAGCTCGAAGATGAAGAACAAGATTAAAAAGAGAGGCTTTGTGTTATATAAAGAACATAGACAACCTCAGAATCTCAAATGTTTTCATCATATGAAGAAGACCTTAAACTTTTTTTTTTTTCTTAGGATTCGACTGGTTTAAACACGGCGGTTGCGTTTGCGGGTACAAGAGTTTACGGAAACGGGCAGTTATAGTTATAAACGTTATTAAGCGATTTGTATGACTGGTTTAACAAATAAAAATATTTGTGTTTGCGGAAAATTACTGAGTAGTTGACAGTGGTTGCGAATATTATTTAACATATTTAAAATATATAATTTTTATAAGAAAAAATTTGTATTACCATAATCAAAATTTAAAAGTGAAGTTTTAAGCAAATTTTCTAATAAATAATTAAAATTGTTTATTTGAAGAGGTTTGAAATATTTTTTTTATTTAGAAAATATTTGTATACTTATAAATATATTTCAGTTTAGTTAGTAGATATATAAAAAATTTAAGAATTCATTATAATAATTTTTTTTTTTGAAAAAATTTGTTTTGATTTTTTTTATTAGTATTATAAGTTTAAAATTAAAAAACAATTCTTTTTTAACCAACCGCAACCGCAAACGCTAGCTGGAAGATGTTTTTGAAATAGAGAAATTTCAAGCGGTTCGGAGCAGTATGTTACGATTTGCATGATTGACATAAAACGCTTGCAACTGTAAACGCTGACGAATAATTGCGGGTGAACCAATCAAACCCTTAATTTGGTTTATTTATTTCGAGTTTCGACAATGTCTCAGGCCGAACCGGGTCGTACCGGGACGAAAATTTGATACAATGAGAAACCAATAAGAAGTTTGCCTCTAAAGTAACACAATTCTTTGCAGAAGAAAAGACAAATTCAAACACAAAAACAGTCTAAAATAGATAATAGTCTTATAAAGTAAGATACAGATACCATGCAAGTTCCAACAGCAGAATCTAAATCTTTGCAGAACAACAATGGACTGTATCACATTGTTGACACCGAGAAAATAGGAAGAAGACCAAAAAAGCTCAAGCAACTTCATCCAACCACTGATTCTCGTTTTCAAACTCCTCTTCTGCTTTCTTAAAAACCTGATCCCAACCACTACCAGAACTCACGTCAAGATAATCATAAGGAACAGCTGTCTTTAAACCAGGAAGAACACTACGACGGCTCTCAACAATCCTCAATTCCAATTCATCACATTCTCCATTAATCTCCTCAAGTTCTTCCCATGTGTACATCAATGGTAAAGTAGAACCAAACCAAGTATTGAAATCTATTAACTTAACCTTTCTCTCCTTTGTTACATAAACATCAAAAGTGTAATTCTCTGATTCAAATTCCAATCTAATGTTATCTTCAAAGAACTCTTCAATCAATCCCTTGAGCAAATCCTTCTCATTGACAAGAACAGGGTAAAACGTTGTTACCTCACGCTGGCTAATTCCAACAAGCTCGTTTGATTTCACAAAGCATCTAAATTCCATCTCTGGCTTCAAAGAAGGATACCATTTTCTCAAAGCAAGGAAGAAACTTTGTGGCCTTAACGAGATTTTATCAGTACATGAATCATAAGCGTTCCATAAATCATGGATTAACGAATCTGAGGAACGAAATAACAGAGCAATCTCATTCAAACAAGTGCAGCTAAGATTCTGTGATGGACTAATCCAAGCTGCATCTTTTGGTGCACTCCAATTCAGCTTCGGGAAAATTGCGCCACCTAGGGTTACGATTGATTCCTTAATCTCAATTTCGAGTTGTGGGAACGAAGGGAGCTTCAATGGTGGCTTTGCTTCGTCATCTGAACCTTCGGGGACATGGAAATCATCTTCTTCTTCGAAATTGTGGACTCTATTGGGCATTGCGTCCTCGTTTGTTACGGAATTTGGGAGAAGAAACGGACCAGAATCATCGGTGAGATAGCTGATGAATGGTTCAGGAAGTTGGTGAAATTTGGTTTTGATGGTTAAAGATTTGAACTTTGGATACCAATTCTGAATCTGGCATCTGTTAACTTCTTCTTCCTTCATCGCGACGAAGTTGTAAATAGCACAAAGCTTCTTCTGCCGGCGTTGATGGAGGTTTTAGGGTAACACGATGAGCTCTGGTGGTGAGTTTTAATTGGCGGAGAAAGGTTTTGTAGGCCTTGTATAATGGGCCTTATAAGCCCATCTTAGACGTGAATAATCATTTTTAAGTTAAACTGGTATTAGCGGAATCATTAAAAATATAATTTTGATATCTTAAGTTGACATATATATATATATATATATATATATATATATATTTTACGGCAAAAACATTCCATTAAAATATCGAAGTACAAAGAGTATTACAAAGTTGAATACAAAACATTGAATTACAAATTATTACATAAGCAGATATATGCGCTATACATTGAAGACAAAATATTAGAAAAAACGAAATCGAAAACTGTTTTCTTTTGAAATAAGTTTAACACGCTAACAACCATTGTATGGTGTTATTTCTTTCTTTTCTATTTGTCTCACTTTGATACGATGTGTATGTCAGATTGGCATTGCTTCTTTTGCTTTTCAAATCATACCAAAAAAATCCATTGCATCCGTTACATATTTTGGAATGTTGACACGATACCAATTAATATGTAATCGCATCATTGATAATAATATAGATTTCATATTTATGCCGCTTTGACTCCGTACATCCGTGCGTTTGTCGTAAGCTACTTCTAATGACACTGAACTAATCATGAATCTTGATGATGTATTCTTAGATCAAATGATTATCTGAAGTATCCGTTGTCTTCTCTTCGTTGTTGTTTGTTGTCGTACTGAGTTTTCCAAAAGCAATGCATGAATATATGAAGATATTTCCAACACCATGAAGTCTTTGTAAAACAAAATCCATTCTGGAAAATCAAGCGGTCCTTGTGGAAAATCAAGTTGACATATATTTAAATACAGTTATTTTAAAGAAAAATAATGCTTGAATTATGAATAAATAACATATGATGATGATGATAAATTATGTTATTTCGTTTGATAAAAAATAGAGTGAATATTTTTATAATCAATCATGTCATTTTAGAGACGATGATTAATTTTAGGAGCTTGAATTTTTTTGATAAAAAATAACAGATGATGTTGATGATGCAACAAAATTCACTCTTTTTTCAGCTCCTTGGAACACAATAAAAAATAGAGTAAATTTTATTAAAATCAATCATGTCATTTTAGAGACGATGATTAATTAAAGCTTTGTTATTTGTAGAACAGTTACAAGTACTATTAACGGCTGGTCACCGAACTTATAAATTAAAGGTCTAAAATTTGCTCATTATAGAAAACAATTGTTTTATATGTGAAACGAGATTTAGTTCTATTCACTGAAATAATTATGAGAGAAAATTTTGATTATATTGCCCTACTGAAATTTATATAGTACTACTAGTTAAGATATTGAAAATGTTTTTTCTTCGGACGTAAGGAAGGCTTCTAAGGCTTAAAGATTCTAAACCCATGAACAAAGCCAAGAACAAAAACAAAGCTTAATTGAATGCTACTATACCAAAATCTTTGCAAACTTTGCTCAGGGAAAAAGATTTCGGCACAACTGATCTTGCGAAGATTGATTTTTTCCGGCCAAGATGTTAGCCTCAACAACAGAAGATTATTAAAACTCCTATGTATATCAGTTGTAGCCACCGTGGTTTATACTCCGATTGAGACCTTGCGGCTGAGACTTCCGATCTGAATAAACAAGAAACACCATATATTACATTTTTGCAACGGAAAATGTTTTTGATAATCAAAAGGAATAATGAACAAAAGATTAAATTTAGGACTCTCAATTGGATACATCATATGAGCATTTTCCGTAGCCTGCAAGCAACATTAAAAAAAAACTCATCTTAATTTCCATTATCATATCTAATCAATATATTTTGAAAAAAAGTCGTATAGTAAAACTTGAAATAATCCCCATACTCTGATCAATGATTCTAGTAATACATATATCATTGTAATTTTTTTCATAATTTATACACGGATTCGGTCATGCATTAAAATAATACCTAATACGAATATTAAAGTAGTGCAAAGTACTTACTGTTGGGCCACAATTTAACAAGACATTTTTGGGTCTATAAATTGTGTAAAAGTGAATTGAAATGAGTATGGGCCTTAAGTGGCAAAGCCTCAATTTTTAAGTAAAATGTGGAATTTGTCCCACATTGCTTGGAAGTTGTGTTTTCAAGTTGTATATATATGGTCATGGTTATACAAGAGGTTAAATGACTATGGGATGAGAAAATGGGAACCACACACGCGCGCCGCCGCTCGACTCGGCACGGCGTGAGTTGTGGGTCGTGGCAATGTGTCGTGGGTCGTGCGCGCGTATCTTTCTTTTTGGGGAAAATTCGTAAAGAGTTTCTGAAGCCCATTAAGGAATGAAGCCCATTAAAGAATTCGAACCAAAGGCATATTCGAACGAATATTCCTCTGAGAGACTTGCGCAACAAGCGAGGAATATTCTCCGAATATACTCCAGCGGTTTGCGACGATCGAGGAATATTCTCCAAATATGCTTCCTCGAAATCGCCCATCTCACCCTATATATATCATATCATTTCGTCGGAAATATTCACTCACTCGTCATTCGCTATCTGATCTGAAAAGCGAAACCATCATCCTCGATCTCCCCTTGAATTCGTAAGTCGTTTTCTGGATTCTTAGAGTATCGTAGAGTATATAGTTCGCTGGATTCTTCTTTCGAGTGTTGCGAAAAAGGATCGTTAGCAATTGTATCCTGGGATTCAAAAGTCGCATCAAACGGTAACACTACCGGCGATTTATTGAGTTAAGGAAAGAGACCAAGTCTCGCCTTTGCTTAGTCGGTGTTGCGTTTATAAGATTTAGTCCGCAATTTCATTTCCAGAAATTTGAGCGCCTACACTTACTAGCTAGGGTTGATCTTGGTGAGTGTAGCTGTTCCACCAAAGTAACAAGCGATACGATTGTTCCCATTGGTTTGGTAACACGCATTAAACGCAAAAGATGCGTGTGACACGATCGTGTCCGGTTCATAACAATCACCATGTCTCTCAATGACCGAGCAATCCACTCTCCCAATCCCACAGGCCCAATCAAGAGCTCTCTGTAACTCAGCTTGAGACGCACCTGGTCGAGCCACACACCATAATGTTCCGTCCAAGAACGTCGTGTTCCCTTGTGGCCCTACCAATGACTCTGGTCTGATCGTCATCACTAGCCTTGCAGCTATACATTCTACATACGTACGTGATCGATGACAAACAAAAACAAAATATCCTTAGAAACTCAACACATAAATAAATAGGTTGCAATACCAAATATTCTTTTATGACTTTAAAGAAAAATCATTTGATTGACTTTAAAGGATTTGGACAAACTAGGAAAACAAGCATTAATTTGTAAGGAATAATGAAATAAACAGGGGAGACGAATAAGATTGATTTACCTTGGGAGAAGATGTCTAGTAGAAGCATAAAAAGTAGAAAAACCCAAAATTGAGTTCTCATTTTTAGATGTTTGAAATAGCAGAAATAGATCATCATCACACCATCCATAAGAAGAAACGTTACTCTTTAAATATGATAACTAATTGAACGTGAGGTTTGAGACAAGCTTGTGCTTACTTATTACAAGAGAGCCAAATTAAATGAGAAAAGAAGAATCTAAATATCTTTAGGAATCAAAGGTGCCTTCAAGAGAAGTAAAATGTTCAGTCTATCTTTTTTTCTTTTAAAACAAAATAAAATAATCACATGAGATCTGTTTTTATATAATTTTAAATAGGAATATTACTTTCCAATCTATTAACCGATTTGTTTTTTTTTTTGTGTGTAACACAAACGGAAAAGTTGAGAAAGAGACGTTTACAAGCAAAGAATTAGCAGCAAAGAGTACATTTAAAACATAATAATTTCATAGAAAAGTAATTAAAATCTTTATATAAGCAAACATATATTCCGATCAATCCAGGGACCAAGAAGACATTTCGGTTTGCTTCCTGGTTTAGAAGATACTACTTTTTAACAAACAAGAAGTTATTACAAAGATAACAACTCAATCAAACTTCAAAAGCTGATGATAACAAAACCAAAAGAAGACTTTTAACTTGAGAAAGCATAAAATAAATAAATAAAAACAACAAAGCCATTGGCATTGATTGATTAGCTCAGTGAAGCCTAGTGAGCTCTTCAACTCTCTTACACAACTCTTCCACTTGAACATTCATGGATTTAGATATATCCTCCATCTTGTTCCTACTCAGATCAAGAAACGATTCTATTAAGTCACCATCCAAGAAATTCCTCGCTTCCGCGGTTCTTTTCTCGTTATTAAACGACCTCCATTGCTCATGGCTTAATCCGCCAACTCCTTTAATCACTTTCCTCAAACTTGACTGCAATTTCTCCAAGAAAATATACTGTTCTTGCGGAAGTGAAGCTATTACTCCAATCACTCCATTGACAGTACCAAAGATCACAGTTGGGATCTGACCAATCTCTGAATCAGGTAGCCTCATTACTAGAGATCCATGGCGGAATTTGTTAACAAATTCTCCAAGGTGATACTCTCCAACTACTTCTAATCTCCCTCGTTCTTCATCTGTAGCACCTTCACTGTTCTTTTTCACTGTTAACAGATTGAAATTGTTCTCAGCACCGAGGTAAACATCATCATCAAGTATCTCAACCGCTGACATCCAGTTCGCATTGTAATCCCGAGCCCGCTCCTCGATCGCACCTTCCTCATGCTTTTAACATTCAAGCCATCAGAACAATATCAAATTAACAAAGATCAGTTTATAACAAAATTTTCATCTAGAACATATTTATACCTTGTAGATCAATAAGGAGATTGATTTCATGAGATCACCGACAACGATAAAGTCTCCACGGGTCTGTACATAGAGAGCTAGAATGTGTCCGTGATGTCCGCATTCAGACTGCAGTTCACGAGTGCCATCATCCCGCAGCATCCACTTGTACAATTGAATCTTCTGATTAATAGCAGCAAGAAGTTTTCCATTAAAGGCATTGAGAGAATAAACAGCTCCTTTGGTTTCTTTCTCGGCAATAAGCTGCAACCTCCTATCCTCAACTATGAATACTAATATCCTTCCCTATATTTACACACATACAAAAAAATCAAAGACCGATAAAAAAAAAAAGAAATTTGATCTGAGAGTGATAATGTCCCTCAGTGAAAAAAGATACCTTTGTTGGTTCATTTTCCTCAGGTAAAACATATGCGGTTCCGACACAGTAATAGACATTTTTATCATCGGTGAACGAACAGCTCAGAATGGAGCAACCGTATTCGAAGGCATCCAGTGGGTAAATTGACATAAACTCAAAACTTTGGTCATCTAAAAGACGGACAAAATGCATTTCAGTTTCTTCGGCATTTGTCTGGTTTCCCAAACTGCAGATACCGAATGTACGCGTCTGCTCCTGATGGCAGATTCGACGAGCATGCTCTCCAAGAGGAATAGTGCGTATGTGAAGCTTCTGGATATCATCAATGGTGCCAATCGTAAGTTCACCTTCCCTGGCAATCGCTAAACTGCTCATAAGAAAGAACAGAGAATCAGATTTCAAAGCCATTTAACTTCGATCAGGAACTGGGAAACCAAAACCAAAAAAGAGAGAAGAGGATGTTTAGTGTACCTGTCGGGAAAAGCAGCAGAGTTGAAAGGACACATATGACTAACTTCTTTAAGATTGACATTGCTGTATAACAGCTTCTTGTTGCTGCTATAGATTACGGTTGGTCTATCTGATGCAGCAAAGACATGTGTGGCGTTTTTTGATGAAAATGTACGCAGAGTTATAGGCTGAGTCCCGAGTGATACTTTTTTTCTGTCTTTCAATTGCCCGGTAGTTGTATCCAACCGGAAGTTCAAAAGATGGCCATCTCCAAGGGCACAAAGCAAGTAAGATATCTGCAACATAACATATGTTAATTTCTACCATAAAATTTAACAGATGAGCTTATCTGATGTAGGGTCCAATGGAATCATACCCCTTCAAATGCACAAAGAAGAACAGACCGGGGAATTATCTCCCCTCCTAGTTGCTCTTTTGTAATAAGAGTCAATTCTGGCAGCGTAAAAATTCTCACACTTATATCTGTCCACATCCCAACTGAAGCTAGCTGACTGTAATTAGGATTATCCCCGATAGGGTTTATATCAAGACAGGAAACCTCGTACTCCAAAAGGGCATGTTTCGCTTCCGTCAACTTCCCATCTCCAATTTCTAGATAAACCAAATGACCACCTCCAGTTGCCAAAAGAACCTAACAAGTAAATTAAAAGGTCAATTTACTCAAAAGTTAGATTCCTCTTTCATGACATATTTTAAATATCCCGGCTACAAACAAGAATACTAAATCAAATCCAGAATGAAAATACAAACCTGGCTGGCATTTGCAGTAGCAACATTAACAGTAAATCCAGCTGGGGCATGCCACTCATCCCGCAATTCTCTAGTTGTAGAACTGACTAGTCTAACCGAATTTGAAGTAACCTGATCCAGAACAGACGCCAGTTAATTGATGTTCACTAATATAGAGGAGAGAGCAGACAACTATTTCAGACAAGACTATCAAATAGATTGATGATCTTTTGAAACCCCAAAGCACTAGAAAAACTAACCTGTACAAGTTGATTGTACACAGCATCATGGCAAAATAAAGTCTGCACTTGAGACAAGAAGCCCTCAATCTCTGTTTCTTCCAGCTCATCCTCAAGATTCATGGCTAATATACGAGTTTCACTGATAAAGCTAACTACAAGGAATGTGTCGAAGGCTTCATCAATTGAAGATTTCAATGACCACATTCCTTTGATACCTTGAAGTTCCACAGAGGCCTGTAACACATTGGAGTCTTAAGCTACACACCAGATGAGAATTGTGCATAAAAGACACTGAGATTTCGCGTCAGAAATCAAACCTGTTCATTAATTCCTATCCCATTGCGAACTATGCGGAGAGAACCATCCTTATATGCTCCAGAACAAGTTACAACCTGACCTTGCCCCTGTCTCTCGAGGTCGACTACACAAAAGTCGACGATAGGCCCCAAGTTGATATACCTTTCCAAGACTTCTACATATGAGCCTTTTGCATCAGGATGCAGATTTAGCTTTACTAGCTGCAATTAGAAAATTAAACATGGAAACACTCAGATGGTTGATTCTACTTTTTCTAGTAACCAGAGAAAATGAAGGAATCTTTTTATTTGCACTTTTATTTTTGCTGTGAACAAATAAGAATAATCAAAGTCTAATCTTGAGAGGATAATTACCAATGAACAATTGGACACAGCTAAAAAAACTTGAAACAACATCAATTTAAATTAGAGAGGAGCAAATTGAGAAAAACTGTCTAGTGAGATCAAAATCATCCCTAGCACACCTGAGAATCACCATAGCTTGAGCCAACAAAGACAACGGCATTGTCAAGGTATGATATACTCGATGCAATAGACGTCTCACCCAGAAGCTCAATTTTGAGGCCAGTGACCCTTCAGAGACAAATAAAGTCAGCATAAGCACAAAAGAAATAAGTTCAGTAGAGCTTTCAATTATTCAGAATATGGAAGGATGCAAGGGCATGACACAAGGACACTCACTTTTCTTTTTCATGTGTTATAACAAGCAGATGAATCAGTCCGGTATGGTCACCAAGAAGATACCTAGAGCCATCAACATCAACTCTTCCATATGCTTTAGTGATAGACTGGACACACAATTTGAAGGACACATCAAACTAAGAAAACAAAAAAAGGGGTACTCGCAGAAATCTCAAGAAACTGTTTATGAAATACAAATCAGGTGAGATTACATTGAAGAACTTACAGGTCTTATTGGTATTGCTTTGAATGCATTAGCACTGCAATAGACAATTGTTTCTTCACCAATAATAAGGACACCACAAAGTGGTGGTGGTACTGGAATCAGCAAGTCAGCACCATTGTCGAGATTGTTTTGTGACCATGGACCCTCAACAAAATCCTTTTCTTTTAGAGAGACTTCATATGTTTTGACATGACGAGCATCTTTGTTGTCCTATGAAACCAAGCATTAGTTAGTCCCCCCGGAGAAACTTCTAGATTGCATCACGTACATCATCAAAATAGATTTTAAAGTAAAAAGAAAGACCTGTTTAAATAACTACCACTCAAATAAATTGAGATAAAGTTACTTTGCTTAAACTCCATCAACTACCAATAGTACATATATTAACAAACTCCACAAGAGTTCTTTCTACAGTAAGCTCTGGTAAGACTTTAAAATAAAGAACAAGGTTTACACATGCCCAATAAACAAATTTAAATGCATGTACAAAAATTCTTTCATAACACATACATGTTAAGATATTACCATACCTGATAAAGTACTGCAATTGTAGGCTTTGCACATCCAAAAAGAAACTTGATATCCAGAACCTGCAATTCCTCCAACCTGAAATTTAGGCACCACATTCGATATATCACTCAGTTTTAAAATTTAGGAATACCCATATCATAAAGAATCTAGAGTACTGAGTCTATTTAAGGACTTACAAAAGAACAGTGGCGGACCCAGTAAGAAGACAGGGGTAACTTGACCCCGGTCAAATAATTAAATATTTCTTTATGCATGTAATTGTCTGCAGTGCTAGTAGCAAAGATGGTAATTCCCTAGGATGTAACCCTCCATAACATTTGACATTTTTGGTTTAATTTTTCCTTATTTTGACAAATTACATACGTCTTCAGTTTTATATTTATGTCTTTTTTGTTATTTTCGAGAAATTAACAGCATTTTTTACTTAGTATACCCTTTTCTCAAATGAAAATAACATCATTTTTTTCATTTGTTTAGTGTTTATGAAAATACTAATATGCACAAAACTTTATGATACAATTTTCAAGGTTTTTTACCTCGGTTAAATTAATTTCTAGGTCCGCCACTGCAAAAAAATCTGATGCATGGAAACAAGTGTGCAGGACAATACATGGATAGGTGACATTCAAACTGCAATATGAAAGTACCTGATATTAAAAGCTTCCTTGAGCTGTCCCTTATTATCAAATGGAATAACCTAAAAGAAGAACCAAAGCATCATCATACATTGTATAAGCAGTCAGATAAGTGGAAGTTCGGTAACACGATATAATTCAGCAAACAAGCACATATGTCAATTTCTTATAGAAGAAAACTATACCTTGAACAACCCGTCATACAGATGGAGTCCAATTAATCTACAATCTGGATCAATTATGCCAATCTACAAAAGCCAGTGTCAAATCAGAAGCATGCGCATGCTACATACCCGCCAATCTCTTAACTACAATACTTACTTTTACCGAAGGAAAGTAAAAAATTTAAGCACTCTGAAATTCACAGTGCACGAAGACATTTAATACCTGACCGTTGTCTGTTGGCCGGCCTATACGATCAGAAACATCCCCCATTGCTCTGAAAAACATCATATAAATTGGTCATCTGATATATTGCTTCTTTAAATAACCAGTAAGGAGTAACAACTATGCGAGAACCAAGAATGATAAGATTAGGGCAAGTATGATAAAAAATCAAAAGACAAATAACACAACTGCTTAGCTAAGATCAATTAGATGCATGAAAAAAACATTATATTTTGGAAACTGTACCTTGTAATAAGCTCAGAGGACTCGGCATCCCATTGAAGAACACAGAATTTGTATCTCTCAGTTGCAATGAACAAAAAGTCTTGTGCTTCGCCCTGCAAATAATGGTGGACAGTACTATCAACATTGTAACTTACTAATAAGACCATGATAAGAGAACACGATAAGAGATATATACATGGGGCCGGAACAATTCCAGAGTGGCGATTCTTCCGTATATAGGAACATCCAGCATAGGCTGCAATATAGGAACACCAGCAGAGTCTTATGTTACAAAAAAAACAAAATATGATAACAAAGTTTTAAAATTTATACTCTAAAATCCATATAGGCCCAAGAGAATAGAGACGTATGTAGTAGTACCTGAAGTCCCTGGGGGGTAAGCAAATGGATCTCAATTCGAGTACATTTCCTGCAAACATATCAACACTACGGTTAAACTAACAATATAATGGATCTGATCAAAAACATGGGGACAATGCTAAATCGAAAAATGAGATCATTTTCAAACATAATATACCTAACTGCTAGCAAACGTTATACTCGAAAACTCTCCATACCCAAAAAGGCACAATCTTCAAATTTATTAGTGAACCCTCTTTAACATGTAATTTAGTTCAGAGCAGTTACATCCATACCAAAAACAAGTCTTAGAAACATTATCCACAACAACAAAGAACTCAAGAGAGACTAAAATCCCAACACTCATCTCCAAAATGTGAGAATTTATCGAGAGAGACTTCCCTCTACGATTTTGTTTTGCAAAGAGAGCAAAATTATGAAAATTGAGCCGTGATGGGAAAACCCTAAACCCAAATCAACAGCTAAAAACAATACAAAAAAGGGAAATGAAATAGAAAATTGATTAGAAAGAGAAGCAGAGAAGTTACATACGCAACAATGAGATTGAGCTCTTGAGGACTAGTGAAATTGCCAACACAGGAGTGAGTGACACTAGTCGGTTTGTGAGCCGTGACGACGTAATTCCATGAGCTCATCTTCTTCTTCCTTCTCCCTCAGAGAACTGGAGTTTCACTGTGTAGGCGAGGACCCCCAAAGAAGCTTCTGGATTTCTCCAACGAGCTTTTGGAAGTCGGTAAGAAGAGAGAGAAACGATGAAAAAAGAAAAGACAAATGAGGCGAAAATCGAACAAGGAAGAAGAACGACACATCCCACTTCAACAAAGACTCGCCGGTTTGGTATAAATTTAACAATTCGATGGCTGATCCGGGTCGGTATACCATAAAATTAAAAACTTTAATTACAAGCCGAAATGATTGAAGGCCCATGTTTCTGAATGACATGGTTAATGGGCTCAAAATAAACTAGCTAATTAATGGGCTGGGTTAGTCCGGGTCGACCCGAGTCTTGACGAAAACCTAGGTTTTGTAAAAAGCCAAGTGAGGGATTTTAAAGTTGTAAACTTTCCGACCAATTATACAAAATCGTTTCCTGCTTCTTCCGTCGCCACTAAACCCTGAGGCTAAACCTAGACGAGTCAAAGTGCAATAACGCTAAACCCTAAGAAAGAGAGAGAGAGAGAAGAATGAAGAACAAGAGCGAGAAGAGGAAAGGTGGAAGCTTTAAGAGAAGCGGTAAAAATAGTTTGATTGATAACGATCCATTCTTCGAGCAAGAGACGAAGAAGCGGAGAAAAGTCAGTTACGATGACGAAGATATCGAATCTGTGGATTCTGATGCGGAAGAGAACGGATTTACAGGCGGAGACGAAGATTCGAAAAAAAATGAGGAAGTGGATGAGGATGAGGATGAGTTTGCTGATGAGACGGCTGGAGAGACGCGGAAGAGATTAGCTGAGGCGTTTCTGGAAAGACGTAGGGAAGCGAAGCGGAGAGAGCGTGATGAAGATGGTGATGATGATGATGAAGAAGATGACGATGAGGGTCTTAGGAAGAGTTTGATGCAGAACCAGCTTGAGGAGAGTGGTAGGGTTCGAAGAGTTATTGCATCGAGGTAATGAAGAAATTTTGGTACCTTAATGTATTCAAATTCGAACTCATAGATTTGAGATTGTTTGTAGTTTAGGGTTTATGGGTAGTCAGTGTTTTAGTGAACTGATTTAAATGTGATAAAAATGAGCGATTGCTTACATTCATGAGGTCAATTTGATTGGTCACAGTAATACTGATTAAACCTTTTTCATGATTCAGGGTTCAGAAGCCACTAAGTACTGATGGGTTTAGTGTTCTCGTCAAGCACCGCCGATCTGTTGTATCGGTAGCTCTATCTGATGACGATTCTAGAGGATATTCAGCTTCAAAAGATGGTAGTATTGTGCATTGGGATGTAGCTTCTGGAAAAAGTGACAAATACATATGGCCAAGTGATGATATTCTGAAGTCTCATGGGATGAAAGTGAGGGAGCCTCGAAATAAAAAACACAGCAGAGAATCTCATGCTTTGGCTGTTAGCTCTGATGGTCGTTATTTGGCCACTGGAGGAGTTGATCGCCATGTTCATATATGGGATGTTCGTACCCGAGAGCATGTCCAGGTAATGATTAATCCGGTTCTTGTTTTGTGGTTTTCTATTTGTTTCATCAATTCCTGCTTTCAGCGTTTATAATTATGTGATCTACAGGCCTTTCCAGGTCATCGGGGCACTGTATCTTGTCTATGTTTCAGACACGGAACTGCAGAAGTCTATTCTGGTTCATTTGATAGATGTATCAAGGTTTGGAATGCTGAAGATAAATCGTTTGTAACTGATATTTATGGGCACCAGGATGAAGTTCTTGCCATTGATATGCTACGGAAGGAGCGTGTACTTTCGGTTGCAAGAGATAGAACTATGCTGTATCATAAGGTAATAGGTTGCTTTTTATTTTCCATGTGAACACTATTGGGAGCCATCATTGTATGGTTTCTTTTCTGTTATTCTGTATTTGTAAGTCTTGTTATATGATAATAGGTGCCTGAGGTTAGTCGTTGGGTCTATCGTGCTCCTGCATCCTCTCTTGAGAGCTGCTGTTTCATCAGTGATAGTGAGTACCTGTCTGGTTCGGATAATGGAACTGTTGCTCTGTGGGGCATGTTAAAAAAGAAACCAATGTTTGTCGTCAAGAATGCACATCACGATATAGCGGATGGAATTATTACCAATGGAATCTTAGGTAAAATTTCATTTAGTTCCTCTCCACTTTGTCTCGGTGCAGCTTCTGATGCTCTGAATTACATAACTCTTTTATTGTTTTTAAACAGAAAATGGTGATCATGAACCTGTTAACGCTAACTCTTGCTCAGCAAGTTCTTGGGTCAATTCAGTTGCTGCTTGTAGAGGTAGTGATCTTGCTGCATCTGGAGCTGGTAATGGTTCTGTGCGTTTGTGGGCTGTTGAAACTGGAGCAAATGCCATTCGACCTTTATACGACCTTCCACTGGTAAATTTTCTCTCCCTAGTTCTGTTCTTTAGTACTTCTGATGAATCTGGAGTTGGTAATGGTTTTCTGGGCTGTTTGCGTTTGAGAAACTTGTATTGATTCTAGTTCAAAGAACAAAGCATTTCACGTAATCATGTGAATTAATCCTCACAATCCCTTATGATCTTACAGACTGGATTTGTGAACTCTTTGGCTTTTGCAAAATCGGGTAAATTTCTGATTGCCGGTGTTGGACAAGTATGTGATCCTCTCTTATCTTCTTTTCTTTTCTTTTCCTATCCTTTTCCTCCTTTGTGTGTGAATGCTAATCTCAAAACTGTTGTGTTTTGTGAATTTGATATGGCAGGAAACACGATTTGGAAGATGGGGCTGTTTAAAGTCTGCACAAAATGGCGTCGCAATACATCCCTTAAGGCTGTCATAAGTATCTCATTGGGATTAAAGAATCGTTAGTACTAAAATTTTGAGCAACAGATCAAATCTTAAGTTATATAGGGATTATTACAAGTCTTTGCTTGTCTTGAAGTTTTTGCTCCACTTTTTGTTTGTTCTTTGTACCATTTTTTAATGAGGGAGAACTATCACATTTTGAGGCTCTGAATGATGAATCAAAAAGGATGAAAATCCCATATTATTCTGTCCCAATATAAGGATCATGTTACCCATTCGTTTTCTCCTTTGGACTAATGGAAAAATCCAAGAAAAAAATCATAAAATCCAGACTAGATTTATTATTTGTCAAGATCCAACATTGCTAGCTACAAAAAGTATAGTTTGCAAGCAAGCCAAACACCTAAATGCATAACTCTAGTCAAGCTTGGAATCTCTGTGAGCAGGTTCGTGAGGTTCCCGTTTCTGGCACTTCCGGATGAATCAGGTATGTTGCTGTTCTATTCTGAACATAGCTTCAACTGGATAAGAAACCACAGAAAGCATTAGGAACGCTCAGAGAATGTATACATTCATGCACAGATACGAATCTGCACAGAAATCGAACTAGAAAGTCCTGAACAGCAAACACACAGCTACACATACGAAACCACATAGAGGATTTACTAGGAAACCGCAGACAGTTGATAAAGAACCCACTAAGGCACAAAGAATATAGATCAGGTTAGCTCTAAGACAATCGTCCATACATAAACAGAATGCCACAATATGAGAACTTTATTGATACAAGAAACATGCAAACAGGATAGAAACAATAACTAAACAAAAGCAGATCTTGCAAAAAGATGATACATAAGACTCAAGCCTACATGCAAAGAGTCAAACAGTCAAGACCCCAGAGGAGATAATGCTTCCAAAAGTTACCAATTCAGCTTTTGCAAACACTAGCTTCACTACAAGAGAGTTATTTTCATTCATCTACTTCGCCAGTCGAATGCTATACGCATAACTCAACCTCAAACAAGGAAAATTAATAGAAAGGATTCAACTTTCGATAAGTATCATATTGCATGAAATCCAACCCGCCATAAAGTTTGAGCCATCTTCTACAACAAACTAAATTAGTAAACCCAAGACTCAGAGATCAATCCTGAATTCTAAATCCCGATTCGTTCTATTGGACAGGAAACACAAACTGTGAAAGCTCATCTCCAAAGAAAAAACGATAAGCAAAAGACAAAAACTCTAACCTTTAAAATGAATCATCTCAGCTTCTCTTTGCTTGAGCTCTTCTTGGCAGCATCCAAAACCTTGTCTAGATACCCTTCAATAGGCGGTGTAAGAGTAGCCATACCTCGATTCGCCGGAAAAGGTGTCAAATCAGGCTCTAATGCAGCCAGCTTCAGCTTCTCTGGCAATGCCTCAATCGCAGCTTTCTTCATATTCAAAAGCGCAGTTTCAGCTGCACGACGCTCTCTATGCTCTCTCATCATCACTTTACTATATTCCTTAGCCAATTTCTCTCCATCCTCTTCCGTCAGCTTGTATTTCGGTAACTCATCAGCTTCAAAAATCCCTAACGAAATGTAATCCAAACCTGGCGTCCCGATTCGAATCGGTTCTTCGGTAACTCCCATTGAGGCAGCTCCTCCTTTCTTCTGGATCTCCATATCTCTTTGCTTCTCCTTGCTAATCAACCCTAGCTTCTCACGTTGCGCCTCTCGCTCGAGCTCTTTGGGTGTTAAGTAGCGAACAGGACAAGGAGCGTTTAAGCATTGCTCGTAAAGCTTCTGCTTTTCATCGGAGATTCGTCCTTTTCCTTTAACCGCTTCCTCTCCTTCTCCAACTCCTCCGGCGCCGCCGCCACCACCGCCTTTTTTGGTTGAGACTTTGTTACGCTTCAATGGCTGACCTGTCTTCAGCTTGGCCTTTCCTTTAGGGGTTCCGCTTGCAGAGCATCTCTGGAGAAGATGGTAACTCAGTGATTCGATGATTGGTTTTGGTCTCGTAACCCGAATCATGCTTCTGATTTGATCTGAGTTTCTTCAAACCTTTCGTCTGAAAATGATGTTTGAGAGTAGATTAGGGTTTTGACTCGACTGTGGAAGAACACTAAAGAAACGACGTCGTTTGTAAAAATAATGGCTCAATGTCAAAGCGAAAACGATGCCGTTGTCAAAGAAAACGAAGTCGTTTTACTAAAGCGTGATGTCACCCAAGACTTTAACTGTAAGTTCAGCTTAAAGCGAGGGCAATAATGTTGAAGATTGCGAATATTATAGGCTTCACTGATTATACATCCTCCACGAAATTTGCTGAATTCAGTCTACTGCAACTTGTTAAATTTCAAAGTTTCAACAACAGTCAACAAGTTTGGCTTTTTGAAATTGATAACACACCTAAATATCAAATAGGAGTTGAGTTCTTTTTTTTTTGTCATACAGAGAATTTGCTGAAACAAAACTCAGTTCTCTCGTAAGAGACGTAATGTAGGGGTGGGCACAATTACCCGTTATCCGCCCGCCCCGCTCTACCCGCCCCGTACCTGCCCCGTAAAAGCGGGTATCCGCCCCGTGCAAGTCAAGTAACAAGGCGGAATTTTCAACTACTTGCAAGTAGCAGGGCAAGTATCAAGGCAGATTTTTTTTTCTGTTACTTGCCCCATTACCCGCCCCGTAACTGTTACCCGCTACCCGCCATAATTACTCGCAATTACCCGCCCCTATACCCGCTACCCGCCACAATTACTCGCAATTACATGCCCCTATATCCGTTACCCGCCACAATTACTCACAATTACCCGCCCCTATACCCGCTACACGCCACAATTACCCGTAATTACCCGCCCCTATACCCGTTACACGCCACAATTACCCGTAATTACCCGTTACCCGCCCCGTTACTTGCAAAAAAAACGGGTCAAGTAACGGGGCAAGTAACTTGCAAGTAGTGGAATTTTTAACGGGTACCCGATTGGAGCGGGGCAAGTATCAAGGCGGCTTTTGAACTATCCGTGCAAGGCGGGTCAAGTAGCAAGGAGGGCAAATTTTGCGGGTACCCGCCTTGTGCCCACCCCTACTTAATTTAACTAATTAAAACAATCTTAATAATAATAAAATGCCAAATAAAATCAATTGATACAACTTTTAGAAAACCCGTCCCAATAAATGTGAAAAAATTTCTCCATCCGAGAATCCTAATTCTCAAATCTCTGCATGAGAATTCGACAATATTTTTTTTTAAACTCATATTGAGGAAAATCGAAACTCTTGACTCTCTGTCTAACAAAACATTTAGCTTAAGAAAACCTAAAACCAAAGCTAATCAATGACATGAGACTCGATTAAGTCGGTTAAAAAATCAGTTCAACGCATATAGTTTTTGTAACATCTGTGTCTCGGGAACGGGAAGTTGAATTTATTTATCGGATTAATAAGCTGAGTTTTGGAGATCTTATTTAAATCAATACAAAAATTATGGGGTGTTAAAAAGGAAAATCGGAAAGTTTGGGGTTGTTTAAGTTAGATCAGAAAGTTGTGTGGGTTAATTTGACAAAATCAGAAGCTATTGGGTTGTTGTGAGAAGATTAGAAATTTGGAGGGCTTAAGTGATATTTTTGGAAAAATAAAACTCAGCAGCCCTATTGTGGTCTCGTAAGAAAACGCAGCTTAGGGCTTGATTGGTTCACCCGCAAACGCTGCGTTTGCGGGCGGTTGCGGTTGCAAGCGTTTCATGCCAATCAAGTAAATCACAATATACCACTCTGAAACGCTTGTAATCCCTCTATTACAAAAGCACCTTCCAGCTAGCGTTTGCGATTACGGACAGTTGCGGTTTGATTAAAAATATATATTTTAATTTTTAATAATAACAAACTTTTATAAAAAAAATCAAAACAATTTTTTTTGAAAAATATAAATTTATTATAATAAAATTTTAATTTTTTTATATATCTACTAACTAAACTAAAATATATTTATAAGTATAAAAATATTTTCTATATAAAAAAAATGTTTCAAACCTCTTAAAATAAATAATTTTAATTAGTTATTATAAAACATGTTTAAAACTTCACTTTTAAATTTTGATTATGGTAATACAAATTTTTTTAAAAAAAATTATATATTTTAAATATGTCAAACAGCATCTGTAACCGCTGTCAACCAGTCAGTAATTTCCCACAAACGTATCTGTTTCTATTTATTAAACCATTCATGCAAACCGCTTAATAACGTTTATAACCGCAACTGCCCGCTTCCGCAAACTCCCGCATCCACAAACACAACTGTCGCGTTTAAACCAGTCGAGCCCTTTATGGCTTGATTGGTTCACCCGCAAACGCTGCATTTGTGGGCGGTTGCGGTTGCAAGCGTTTTATGTCAATCAAGTAAATCGCAACATACCGCTCCGAACCGCTTGAAATCCCTCATTTTCAAAAGCACAATTCAGCTAGCGTTTGCCGTTGCGGGCGGTTGCGGTTTGATTAAAAAATAATTATTTTTTAATTTTTAATTTATAATAATAATAAAATTTTACAAAAAACTCAAAAAAAAAAATTTCGAAAAATATAAATTTATTATAATAAACTCTTAAATTCTTTATATATCTACTAACTAAACTAAAATATATTTATAAGTATACAAATATTTTCTAAATAAAAAAATGTTTCAAACCTCTTAAAATAAATAATTTTAATTAGTTATTATAAAATATGTTTAAAACTTCACTTTTAAATTTTGATTATGGTAATACAATTTTTTTTTATAAAAATTATATATTTTAAATATGTCAAACAACATCCGCAACCGCTGTAAACCAGTCAGTAATTTTCCGCAAACGCACCCGTTTCTATTTATTAAACCAGTCATACAAACCGCTTAATAACTTTTATAACCGCTACTGCCCGCTTCCGCAAACTCTCGGACCCGCAAACGCAATCACCGCGTTTAAACCAGTCGAGTCCTTAGTTTTCTAAAAAGCTTTTGTCGTCTCCTAAGAGAAAAGAGAAGAGATTTGAGTGTTGGTGGCTGTGTTGGCAAGGAGAAAAGATTAACGCAAAGGGAAGGAGTAGATCGGTGGTTGGGCTGTTTTCCTTGTTCAGATCTCTCATCTCTCGTCGTCGTTGGCTGTTGCGGTGAGGAGTTCTTCCTTTAGTTGTTATTGCTGATTGGAATTTATAGGCTGTCAAGTTTCGATGATGGAGGTTGGTGATCGGAGATGTTGTTGCGTGAGTCACAGCATGAATCAAGATATCTATCGAATCTAACTACTTATCGTTGAGTCCATGAGTGTTTGGCTTGTATTTCCTTCGTCCCTACCTTCTTCTTCATTCCGGTCAACCAGAGATCGGTCGGTCTCTTCTTCAAGATCTTTTTCTCCTCCGTCGTCTCTCTCTTCTCTGGCTCCTTCTCTGAGTTCTTCAGTCAACGGAGTTGGGTTTTTCTCCCTCTTCACTCCTGCTCCTCCTCTCGTCATTTCGAAAACTTGGTGTATTCTTCTTCCGTTGATATTAGTTAGCAAGATCTTGTCTTGGTAATTAAAACAACAAAGACCGATGGAATGAATCAGAATTATGATTCTAGGATCAATCAATCTAGCAAAAATCAAGAAACCAATAAACCCAAATACACACTTTGAAATTTAACTTTGAACAATTCGAAAATCAAATGCCAGATTCAGAAACCGAGTCCTAGTACACATTTCCCTAAAAAACCATAGTATCTAAGGAAAATAATTGGAGGTACTCTCCAATGTAGGTAATCTAAATTCATAAACTCCGATCATGTCAGAAAATTATATATTGATGACATAATCTTGGATAGCGTCCAAGTTTGTATCAACCAAGCTCTTAAGATAAAATAAAATAATATATTTAATTTTTTAAAATAATATATAGTTTTCATTACAAATGAGAAATGCATGTATCAAATATGATTTTTTTACCTAATTCTTTACCCAAAATAAATATTTTCAAACGAGTAATTTATTAGAAAAAAACGGTTATGGGGTCGAAATGAACATGCATATTTTTCCATACATGATACACCTATTAATCACACATAATTATTTCTAAACTTTAATCAAATTTGATTTATGGCATGTAAATTTTGTAACAAACATAAATAAAAATAAAAATACAACAAATATCAAATAAAATTTGCATGTAAATGCGGATCCGAATCTAGGTATAAAATAAAATAATATCTTGCAAAACTTGGATAAAACGAAAAAAGGAAAAAAAAAAAAAAAAAAAAACCTTTTAAAGTCTAGAACGAACGGAGATCGAGATCTGGGATTTGAGGGATTTAGGGGTCGGGTAGATATGGCGGAGGTGATGGCGAAAAAAGAATCAAGAGAATTGGGGAGTGGAAAGAAAAGAAAGGCAAGGGGTAGGAGTGCGAGAAAGCCCCAACAGGCCTATGTAAATTCTCTTCGAGTTTCCTGATTGATATTTGATTTGATCCGAATTCCTATCTGTTTCCTGATGGTTTTGTATTGATTTTGATTTTATGGGTCGTTTGGATTATTAAGTTAGGTGAATTTCTCATGGAACTAGTTCTTGCCATTTTGTAGGGTTTTGATGTGGAATTCTCATCCTGTGCGACTAGAATCGTCATGCGTGATGTTTTGGCTCAAAACGATTATGATATCGCCCTTTTTTCTAGGGTTGGACTCCACTGCTACAATTTTCAGCAGGTAATAATTACCTTGCCTTGATTCCTATAATTTTGTTGTTGTTGTTGTTGTTGTAGTATTGAGTTTGTTGGTATTGTGGCTCTTGTTTTCTCTTTGACAGGGAGCAAACTATAAGTTCTTGAGCTGGGAAAAGTATAACAGTAGGTTCACTTCTAACTATGACTTCTACATAACTTTTAAGGCAATGGATCCGGCCAGGAACTCGGTCGTCTCTTTTCAGACATTGTTCAGCGATGTCGGAAGGGTAGTCGCTGATACCTATGTTATAGATATGTGGAGGACCTTTGCCTGCAGACTCAGAGGTACGTTACGATTTGTGGATTGTCTTTACCGCATATTAGCACCGTCTTACTAGAGGACTAACACCAGTTTATACACGTCACTTGTAAAGGTGGTAACAAAGCTCTGGAAGATGAGTGGGACGTGGATAAGGTAATAGATCAATTCTACACAGGTCCAATGCCCAAATGGTTGTCTGATGATGCCTTGGCCAGTCGCAATAAAAAATATTATGTGGTAAGATGTCCCGTTTGCGTTTAATTTTGTTGGCAAGTTATGTGAAATGTAAACAAGGTAGGCAAATGCATTTTGTTTATCATCACAGGTGCAAGAATCAGAGCTGCATGAGAATGACTGGCTGCATGCATTCATGGAACTCGCATTCTCCTCCAAAGCAAATCGTGTAAGTCCTTGAATTTGCAATTATTCCTTTTTTTTCTTTTTAACTTGTAGTCTCTTTCCTTTTTTTCTTTTTAACTTGTTGCCTCTTTCCTCTTACGCTTGCCAGGGATTGGTGGCTTCTCCACCCTTGGAGATCAACAAGGTAGTTGTAGAAACTAAAGAAGACTACATTATAGAGGCGTGTGAGAAGCTCAAAGCAGAGAATGCAATTTTCTACATATGTTACAAGTATAAAGGTGTTTCTTCAGAGGGTTTCGCTGGTGATTACCAATCTATCGTAAGGAAAACCATGGACGGGAGACCAGGGCACATGAGTCTTGAAGTTGCTTCTCAGATCACAAAGCGATAGTATGTTAAAGACACATGCATCTTGGTCTGTGTTATTGTCAGTTATCAATCTCTATTTACTTCAAAACTTTTATCATGTTATATCACTATGCACAATGTTGTGTTTGGCTTGTGTTTATGTCTAGAACGAGTGGGATCTGTTTGGATGTTACTTTCGCTGAGGGATGTTTCTTTGCTATCCATAATATTTTGTATGACCACCGATAACAAGTTGTCTCTTTCTAAATTATTTACATATGTGTGTGCTTCAATTCCAAAACGCTATAAACAATATAATCTTCACATTGAAATCAACCCAACCATCCACAACGCAAAAAAAAAATAAAAATACAAAACAATACTTTATCAACAAACTTAACATCGAATTCAAATTGTCCATTTTAAACAAAACAAACAACAATAAATATGCAAGAACTATAATGTTTTTGTACTGGAGTAGTCGAGAACTTCCGAGTCTAATAACTATTATAGCAAAGTACACAAGATATTAGACATTGAATACCTTTAGTCGACCTTAAGAGAGAGAAGATCAAAGCACCTCTTATGCCACATTCCTACAATGGGCATGATAATATTTTCTGCTAAGTTCTGATTTTGGCATAAATCATAGAAAAATGTTATTAAACCAAAAAGCAAGCTCCATAAACTCTTTAGGAGTAAGAGAACAAGGAATTGTTAAATCAGTGTATTGTATATGTTCAAGTCAACGGGTAAAATTTGTTAAATCTAACACAGTAAGCATCATTCATTATTGTATAATGCAGAATGTAATTTCACATGTTTCGAAGTTAGAACAATCACCAAGGCTTTAGAGCATAGCAAATACTTATGAGATTCAAGAAAACTAATACGTTAAAGAACCTGTAGTAATGAAACAAGTTAAAGAACATTAACACAGTTTCACATCAATTCTCATTTCAGTTTACCCAAACAATTACAACAATCAACAAATTGAAAAAACGAAATAGCCTCTAGCACACAAGTATAAATCACGATAGCTAAACCGGATATATACACTGGTTAAAAAAGAGTAAAATCAGAAACAACTTGGTGAACACAAAATGCAATGTAATGGTTTCACAAAGTAAAATCCAACTTTTTATCAGTTTCTGAGCGAGAGAGGGGACTGAGAGAAAGTCCAAGATGCATCCATTTCAAGAAATGAGAGACCTAATGATACATACAAGCAGATAAAGAGTATTTTAAACACACAATGTAATGTTCCAATAGCCAAAGTTTATCAAAGAACCTGAGGGATGCAAGATCAAGGATAGTAATGTTATCAAGATGGTTGTTAAGAAATAGTGCTTAGATCTGCATTTCTGAATAATGAATAGATAGACTCTAGTACATTTCTAATTAGAAATGGTCCTTAAATCTGAATGGATCTTGGATGTGCATTTCTAATTCCTTAACTTAATTTGTAAATTATCAATTTACCCGAGAAAAATATATACCTGAGAATATGAACACCTTTTGAAGAATATACCTGGAAAAAATCAAAATTAGTTTTGTAAGATTCATTTCACTGTCTTCTTTAAGACATTAGTTTTTCTTTGAATCCAGCAGATTGAAAACTTGCCCATAAATCTCAGTTTTTTTCTTAAAACTTCTTTGAATTCAATTCGTTGGTCGTTTTAACCATCCAACAAGTCTGATGCGATCATGGATAACACCAAGGAGACGTCGCTTGAACCAGAGCTTGTAGCAGTTGGACCCATCACTCGAGCAAGACATCGAGCTGCCCAAGCCGAGTCATCCGCAGAAGAACACCCGACTCGAGCAAGCAGACCGAGTCCACCACTCGAGCTCACAAGTCGAGTTCATCACTCGAGTCCACAACTCGAGTTCACAGGTCGAGTCCTCCAGACCGAGTCATCAAATCTTGCAGAACTTCTTGACTTGATCTCCACGCAATCTAAAAGCCCACACATCACTACAATGACGTTGCTTAAAGCTGGATTAGATTATTAAGTTGGGCTTGAGTCCATCCTTGTACTCTTTTTCCTTATCCTTGGTTTTATCCCAATGAGTTTTCCAGGAAAGGTTTTAATAAGGCTTGGATGGTTCTCTAAAGTCTATGGCCCCTTAATAACTCTGATATCAGTCCAAATAAAGGCCCAAGATCATTCATCTCGTGGCTTAAAGGTGGGAGGTTCATCTGAAGTCCAAAAGACCATTTCAGATTCAATTCACCACATTTATCTCTTTTATTTCCCAAAACAATTTAATGTTGCTTGGCTTTATTTTCAAGTCTATTTTCCTTTATAATTTCGTCAAACTCGGAATAAAAGATACACAACTTTTTTTTTTATAAACCTGAGAGTGATTCTCCTTAGTTCTTTAAGAACTTTTCCGATTGCTTGGAGTGTCATATCCAACAATCAAACCCAGATTCTGATCGGTACGTCATATCCGAAGAATTAAACCTTTGTCTTGTCAGGTGTGTCATATCCTAGGAGGCAATTGTAGGTATATCAGAGGCAATTTCGCAACCTCTGTGTGACCAATCAATCTCTATCATTTATCCATTCCATCAACTCGAAAGTGCAATCCGGGGAAGATCCATCAGCAGGATCACATCAAGTGGTATCAGAGCCACTTTCGAGTCTGATTTCTATCATAAAGCGTTTTGTTTTCATTCTATTTCTTGTCCTTCTTTCTTTCTGAGTCTAGATCATACGATCTTCATATATATAAAAAAAGTTGTGTTATATTCTCATTGTATTGCATTTCAACTAATCATTGTGTTATATTCAAGAGATATAAATATTCCGTTTTCTATGAGAGAATGTAAAAAAAGGCTGAACTTTCAAATGGAGGACGTTTAAAGCATGAACTTTCAAAATATCATTTAAATGTTCAAGTTTTTTGTTGACTCGTAATTAAATAGCAAACTTTCATTGACTAAGTCATTAAATTGACGTTTACTGCGTTAAAACGTCTGTTAGCAACATCTGTTTAATTAAAACGACGTCGTTTCAAGTTTTATTGAAAATCGTCAACTTTCAAACTGTGGACGTTTAAATCCTCAACTTTTTTAAAATATCCTTTAAATATCCAAGTTTTCGTTAACTTCATAATTAAATATATAACTTATGTTGACTATACCATTTTATGCAGGAATTTAAATCAAGTGACATATTATGCTTACGAGGGTACAATTGCATGTTAGCAGCTTCCGTTTAATCAAAACGACCAATGTTCTGGTAACTATTTATCATTCGTCTTCTCTTTCTACTTCTGGTCGATTCATCGAGATCCAACCATAATCAAAGAGTGAAAAATCTTCTCAAATTAAAATCTTTCTTTGAAGAAACATAATCCAAAAAAGTCTTTGCCACCTTGAATCTCTAGAAAATTCTCATGAAATTCTCTAAAACCTCTCCATAGATTGAATTTCATAAGTGTTGCTGATAACTAACTAAATTTTAATTTGTCGATAACTAATTAAATTTTATTTTATTTCACTGGGAAGTCAAATAACCGATTTGATTTCTTATACTCACCATTTTTTAAGTTTTACAGAGTTAAAGCTTTAACATTATTTTATTTATTATTTGACTTCCTAATAAATATTAAATAAAATTTAACTAGTTATCGCCAAAACTTAATGCTTAAATTTAATTAGTTATGTAACATTCTTTTATCGGTTACAAATTTAAAGTTCAAGAGATAGCATTATTCGGTATAAAGAATGTGTGTTGCTTTCAGAAGATAGTAATATAACAACCCTAATTCAATTTTCAATAGCTATGATGCTTTTAAATCAGGTCAAAACGACTATATCAAACAAAACAACCAAATCACTAGATAGTAACAGCGCGGGAAAATATATATTTCATAATTTGTTAGTTTATATTGTCATAAATTATTATTAGTGTTTTAAATTAGATTTATTTTATGATTTTTAGTATCTCATTTTTTATTATTATATATGACTTGTATTGTGTTAATTAAAATTAATAATATATAATTATGTGCAGTGTTATATTTGTTATTTAATAAGTTAGATTATAACATAATTTTGTTGTAAAAATTAAGTGGTGTTATGTATACATTTTTACATTATTCAAAAAATCTACAACTCTTTGATTTACTCCAATATATAAATTATTATCAATGATTAGAAATTTGATCAGAGATCCTTCATGATCCGTATTGACCCGCTTTTATCTGCTATGACCCGTCTTAATCTGTCTTGACCCATTGTAAAAATTATAATATTTGAAAATCTGGATGATTTAAAGTTGAATGGTAAAAAATTAATTTTAATTTTAGTCATAATTAATAAGAGAAAGAAATTGAATTTCTTTTTTGTGGAAAGTAATAATTGTTTAAAATATTATTTACAAATTTTATTTAATTAAACTAATTTTGTGATTATTATTGTATCCTTAATGACTTTATTGAAAAACTTTAAATACTATATTGATTAATTACTGTAATTAAATAATTTCATATTTATTCAGAAGATATTAAATAAATAGAAACAAATTTTAAAATATTAAGAATTAAACTGAAATATCTATATACATTATTTTATGCTATATATTAGGGAATTTATTAAAGAAATAAAAATTATTATGGTTATTAGTAAGATTTAAAAAATTTAAAAGATTTTCCAATGAAATTTGCTGTAATATCTCACGTAAATGCAAAGTTATTTTGCTTTTAACATTACTCAAATAATTATATAGAGATTCTTTGAAAAATATATTCTTACTTAAATCAAATTAATAGCTCCGCTTAAATAAAATTTTAATGTCTGTGTTGCGCGGGATGATCTTTACTAGGGGTGGGCATTTTAATCAAACCAAACCAACCGAACTCAACCCGATCCAAGTCAAACCAAAGTCTACATCCAAACCATTTGGTAAGGTTTCTTCTCAACCCGAATGGTTCGGTTTGGTTTAAACCGAACCGAACCGATAAACCAATGTGTTTTTTAATTAATTAAATTAAAAATATTAATAATCTTTATGTAATCTTATTCTTTATATAAAATAATTCCACGTTTATTTTTATTGTTATATTATTATATTTAATTAATATAAAGTAAAACTTAACTAATAACTAGTTTAACTCTTTCTAAATCTTAGGTCATTGATAAATTTATTTATTGATTTATCTCTTAGATGTTTTATGTGAACTTTGAACTTTATAAATATTAGTTCTTTTTATTTTAATTTTTTATTATTTTCATAAATTAGTGATGATAACTTTAGTTTTATAATTGATTTGTTTTTTGTTCTCAACTGAACTAAACCGAGCCAAATTAAAACAAAATCGAACCAAACCAAACCAAATATAAACCGAACCGAACATAAATCAAACCAAACTATCTTTGGTTGAGTTTAGTTAGAGCTTTCTGAAAACTAAATGAACCGAACCAAACCGAACCTAAACTGAATCCGGATTTAAACCGAAATACCTATCTCATACTATAAAAGATGAAGATAAGGATAAAGATAAAAAGATGGATAAGTGAAGAAAAAAGAAAAAAGAAAAAGAGTTTACAAGGCCTGGCCCACCATTTTTGGCAAAAAAAATAAATAAAAAGGAACCAAATTGAACGGCTGGTAAATTAAGCGTCGATGATAATTAAGCGTCGAAGCCGTCCGTACCAACCGCCAATTGAAGCTTGGGAGTCGAATTCATGAAGCTCTGAATCGATGAGGGATCCATGAAGATAATGGTAGACGAATGGATGAAGATCATGTAGATTATCAGCGGTAGATGAATCGATGAAGTTGATGAAGATTTGTATCAATGAAGCTCTGAATCGAGTAGATGAATCTTTGAAGATTATGGGAGACAGATCGATGAGGGATCAGCCTGAGATAATCAAGCCTCAGAAAGGAGAGAACAGATGGATGGAAAGGATCCGTATAAGGGATATTCAAGCCTCTGCAAACAATAAGTTAAGATCTGCAAACTCGAAGCTGTACCAACCGCCAATTCAAGCTTGGGAGACGAATCCATGAAGCTCCGATCCAATGAAGATGATGGTAGACGAGTCGATGAAGATTACCACCGGTATACGATTCGATGAAGATTTGTGTCAATGCTACTCTGAATCGAGTAGACAAATCTATGAAGATGATGGAAGAAAAATCGACGAGGGATCAGCCTGAAACCGTAGTGATCCGTATAATGGATAGTCGAGCCTCTGAAAACCATGTCTGAAGATCTGAACTCTGAAGAGAGGGACGGTTGCGAATCACGAAGGCTGGAATCTCTGTTTCTGATGCAATTATCAGTTTGGAGAATTAGCGAGCGAGTCAGCTGTTCTGAAGTTATTGCGATGAAGTCGTCGGAACCTAATTGGTGACTCTTTCTGAAATTCCTTTACCTATTTTTGCTTTTGCCTTGATATAATTGAATTCCCAAAAGGCAGTCTAGAGAAAATGAGCGACAATCATGTATCCTGAGTTGAAGAAATTAACAGAGGCCCTTCCCCGCCTGCAAACTTTGATCGATCAAAGGTGTAAGATCCATCATATTTCTATCTTTTTTGGGCTGGGGGAGGCCTAATTCGGACAGCAAACAAGATCTTTTACTCTTGGAGTACATGGATCAGTTACTTACTTCCACCTAATTTTATTATTATTACTTAATGCTTAGATTTTGAGAGTTGATGAAACCAAACTTAAGTCTTTGTTATACTTAGTTATCTTGTCATTTTGGCATCTACACTAAACCTAATCAATCATTTGTTTATGGTGTCTTCATGCAGGCTATGTGAATGACTACATGAAAATAATTCAGGTACGGGTATCTCTTGTTTATATAGGACTTGGCACTTTTCCTTCCAGTTTCTTGTAGTTTGTTTTTCGTTCTCTTTTTTTTTATGATGCAGTTCATACTTTCAAATGCTCTTAGTGGTAAGATCAAGGCTTGGCTCTTTGATAATGTTGGTTCTCGGGATGATTACGACGCTCCAGGACAGTGGTGTACAACGATGCTATACATTGCTGATGGAAGCAGGTACATCATTCATTCTTATTTGAATATGTCGCTCCTATGAATCGAAAAAATTCTAAATATTTGCTATAAGCCTAGAAATTCAAATTTATGTGAATATTCTGCTGTGATTTCAGATTATTTTCTTGTGGGACGAGTAAATATGGAGACTTTCCTTGTCTAGTGGATGAGAGCGAAGGTGCCCTAAAGAGGAAGAAGTCTGATGGGATTTATCAATTTGGTACAAACCGTAACCGGTCCTTAGCAGTTGGTGAAGACAAATCAAGTAAAATTCTGGGACGTGGACAATACAAATCTGTTGACTGAAGGAGGACTTCTCGTATGAAATTCTTGCTCAAGGTATTCCTCTTGGTTCCTTGTATATATAATCTTTCGCTATTCTCGAGCATGTACCGCTTATTTCAGAATCTACACCTCAACCAGGAAGGGAATCTTCTTGCAGTTACTACAGCCGACAACGGATTCAAGATCCTTTCAAATACTTGATGGTCTTAGAACCTTAAGAGCATATGAAGCTTCTAAAGCATCCATTGAGATTAAGGTTGCACTCTACTTGTAATCTTTTTATGACCCTTTCCTTTTATCCAGTTTCAATACCTGTTATTCAGGTATCCACCTCTAACAATTGGTAAAATTGAACACATGGACAAGCTTTCCTGCAAGGCCAACCCCAATTTAGGTATGATTAATGATTTAGTAGATTTTTTCTTTTTTTTGGCTATATGTTTATTTATCCTATTTCAGTTAAAAAAAACTCTGTGGATTGATTCCTTGACAAAAGTAAAACTGCTTGATATGGGAACAATAGAATCGTGGCCTAACTGAAAAACAGATATTTGGTTTTGTTTTAGTTAGTTCACTAATTGTTGTTGTTGACAGCAATCAATAAAAAGATAGAATTATGAAAATCAAGAGAAGAGATTTGGGGTTTGATTTTTATTAGAATAATTTATTGTGAGAGAAAATTAAGGGGATGAATTTTATATTTAATAAGCTCTTACAAGATAAGTTTAAAATAGACAGTTTACTAGCTTTTAAATCAAGCATCTTAACATACCTTAAGATTTTGCTTGAGAACAGTTTCAATATTTATATTCTTCTTCCCTCAACTTAAAAATACTCAGTTTAAACCCATTTGATATGCTTGATTGTGTTATAATTTGTCAAATGCCTAAGAGTCAATAAATTAGGTTAGTAATATACGTGTATTAGTTTAATTGCAATTAAATTCGAATCAATCTTTTTTTTTTCTTTTACATTGCAGTAAAAAAAAAGTATATTGGAGCAATGTAGGGGCTAATAGTCAAACCACAACCAATTTCGGGGGTTTCATTCGGACCATGGTGGTTAGGGCTGGACATTAAAAATGTTTTTGTTTTTATCTTATCCTCTCTAGTCGAAAAATTGCAGCTTTCCCCTTTCTTTTTCGATTTCGAGCCAAATGTATCTTCAGAATCGATTTTAGGGTTTGATTTTGTATACAAAAATCTACTACGACTGAGATTCAACAAGGAAGGGGATCATCTTGCAGTTACTACAGTATTAGATAACGGATTCAAGATTCCTGCAAGGCCAAACCCAATTTAGGTATGATTATTGATTTACTAGGTCTCTTTTGGCTATGTATATATTTATCCCTTACTATATTTTGGTATGTGAACAATACGCTCCATTTAGATTTACTTGAGAACAGTTTCAATATATCCTGATGTGTTTTATATTCTTCTTCCCTCACTTAAGAAACACAGTTCTGTTTGATTCTGCAATAATTTGTCAAAATGGCATTCAAAAAACGTATATATTTGATAAATTTCATTTCTATTCAATTAAGTAGCATTTCATTATTGAAATTGAGTAGATTGTTAGTTTGTGAATATTGTAACCATTTTATAGTCATAATTGTTAATCACAGTTTGTTTATGAATTGGTATTGACAGGAAATCTCCACAAAAGATTTGATTTCAGAAACATGGCTCACATTCCTAATCCACTTTTGAGGCTTGTATGTGCACAGAAACAAGATTATATATTTTATTACTTTAAATATTTAATCATATCATGATTGTATATATATATATATATATATGCAGGATTTAGAGCATGGTGAAGGCACTTCTACCCAAGTAATTGTTCTCATCTGTTCTCTAAGATGTTTCTAATATATAAATGAGACAGAGCTTTTGTACTTGTGTAAGCCTGTGTTTCTTCCACTTTGTTTTTAGATGTTTGATCTTAATATTTGTCTTATTTTGATATTCAGAACATCCCTCCAGACTTAGCACAATTACTTCCGCAAATTACTGAACTGAAGCCAGATAAAGGGATTGTCTCTTATTTTCATGGGTTACAGGCCGCTTTTGTAGCTTTGAGTAAAAACAAGGTATGTTTCTTCAGTGAATTAATTATCTTATTTTTTTTTCATTCTTTATCTCGTTTTCGCAATCAGTCTTTGCTGATTTTAGACTAAGGCAGAGAGATTGCATGGAACGGACTGGCACGATGAGGAGAGTCCAGTAGAAAGCCAAGGAACACATTGTAAGACAATCTTGACTTTCCTTTCTTTCTATTCTCTTCAATACAGTTGATTGCACTAAAATCAGAATTTTAATCAAACTTGCAGCGAGTTGTTGGTCAACAGCAGGTTCTGAGAATATCAGCAAGGCTCGTTACATCCACTCAGTTGATAAAGAATACACACGCTATTCTGGTGAATATTTGATGGATATGTGTGATCCCGTAAAAGCTAGCAATAGACATATTAGTTCAAATGGGATCCACTATTGTTATGGCTATTCTACCTTTAAAGGGATGCAGTATGCTATGAGAAATGGGATGCCAACACATTGGAATAGTATTGGCTGTGGAAGTAAAAACCTCCCTAATCGGAACCTCGATAAAGTAAGACTTCATCACGTCTTGAATGATGTTAAGATTTTTAGTGATGTGAACAAGGCGCTGGATTATTTGAAAATCCAGCCAATACTAGCATCTTTGGCTATCTTCTATCCTGAATTCAAGAACATTGGAGGCGTAAGTGATGCAATTTAAATAAATATTTTTTTGATAATTTTGTTTCTATTAATATTTGTATTAACTAAAACCATCTAATTTTCTAGGAAATCTATCGTGGACCTACATCAAGTAAATCTGAGTTTCTTTCATGGCACACAGTTACACTAGAGTCTATTACAATCGAGGATGGGGAGACAATTGGGCATCTGAAAAACAGTCATGGTGTTGGCAGTGGAAGTGGCGGATATATTAAAGTCTCTATGGACATAATCTTGTTTGAATTGAACAAAAAGGAAAAGCCATTATTTCCATCACCAAGTAATCTGTTCAGGTTTTTTGTATATGGAGAGGTTCGAACAGAGTTTGAGGTATTTTCTTGTTGACTAAAAATTTAATGATCAAAGTTGTTTGAATTACTAACATTTGATGATGATGTATATTAAGTTTCCTAATACTACTTATATTGTTTTCCAGAAGGAAGTTGTTGAGTTGTATGTTGATGGTGAAAAGAAAGACGACCAAGTCACTTGCTCTGAAAATACAAAATTCTTGATTCTTGAAGGAGTTTTTAATAACACAAGTGGCAGCATCTTTGAAGATGAGGTATAATTAAAATAATGTAGAATTTTACAGTTAATTACAATTTGATTTGAATGAAACAATGTATCTTTTTTTTTATCACAGAATGGTGAAAAGGAGATTGTTGGAAGCCCAACAGAGCGCGCTATTCTTAAATGGGCGATACAGGTTTTTTTTTCTTTTCTCAGTTTCATTTCATTTGGTGTTCTATTTTTTTGTTACTGAATTGATAACTAATAACTATATTTTGTATTGTTTTTTTCTAAACTCGGAAGTTGCAGTTGAAAATGCACAAGCATTTTAGCAAGTTTGGCTCATCGGTTATTAAAGGCTCTCCACTGAATTCGAATTCCAAATGTTTAGGCATTGTAGTGAACAATGTATGTGTTTCTCATAATATAATAAAAATATAATTGTTTAAATTTCTATTTTCTCAGTCTTATGTCTAATGAATTTGTTTTCATTTGTCAGCAAAAGAAAGGTGAATTATCTGTTCGAAATCATTGGAAAGGCAGTGCGGCATTTATTTTGGATAAATGCACTAAGTATGAATCGAACGGTGAATATTTGGATATGGCTGAAACCAAGGTTGGCAATTTTTGTTTTTGTTTTCAAAGTTTTGGCAAAACATACTTTTCTTCTTAACTAACTTATGTCTGTTTCAGAAAACTCAACTCAAAGATGCTATTAGTGACATGACTGCAAGAAATCTAATATGCATTGCTATTGCATTCAAAGAGTTGAGAAGGAATGATATTCCGAGTAAAAAGAAGGAAAGAGAAGAGTGGGTTTTATCATGTGAAAACCTTGTTCTACTTGCTATCTTTGGTATAAAGGTGAGAGTATTTCTACCTTTTACTGAATTTTGTTGTGTTATGTTGATTATAATAACTCATCTTTAATTTTCTTGTAGAATCCATGTCTCATTAGTGAAGATGAAAGCCAGGTAAGTAGATATCTCGTTTTTTTTTGTTTATAATTTTGTTCAGTTTTAGGGAGTTATGTAATATTCATTGTTGATCACAGGCTTCTTTAGATTTCGAGGACGAGGATGAGGATATGGATGAGAAAGATGCTAGTAAAGCTTATTTGGCTGATTTGGCTGATATGGAAGATAGCACAATATGTCCATCAATGTCAGAAGTAATGATATAGTTTAGAATGATTGATGTTTAATAATCGTTACATCCCATTAAAAATTATAATATATTTCCATGGAATTTAAAAGTTTCCGATTTTCTCTTGTTATACGAGATTAGGGGTTGAAGAACTTTCGTGTTTGGACAATTGGTGCAGTGGCTAATTCTGAAGGAAAACTCAACTATGATCAGGTGCAGAATCTTAGTATTTGCTGAAAACTTCCGACTAATACCATATTTGAATTTTGTGTTGGTTAATCTGCTATCTGCCTGACTTTATTCTTTAGGTGTTGGTGAGAGATTTTGTGCCAAATGTTTTAGCATCCTTGCTGAATAAAGAGCCTGAAATAGTCAGAAACTTCATTTTGAAGACTCTTCGTCGTCAATGGGAGAAAAAGACTGATATATTCCAGCATGGTGAGGGAGTTATGCCTTGTAGCTTCAAATTTTTCCATGAACCTGTTAGAAACCTTGAAACACTGAAAGCTGATTTTGGTGAGAGCGCAATTGGAAGAGTAGCGCCAGTTGATTCTGGATTCTGGTGGATTACACTGCTCAGAGCAGCTGAATGCCAGAAGAGTATACGGCTGATACGAAGCACGTGCCTCTCTGAGGGATTTGATATCTTTCCCACTCTCTTATGTGCTGATGGTAGCTGTTTGAGTGATCGTAGGATGGTGAGCAAAGATTTTTTTGAAACAATTATTCCTAGTGTTTCTTTCTACGAATTTTCTTCCATTTTTTTTTTTTTTAATCTTGTGTTTTCTGTGTTTTAGGGAGTTCGTGGTTACTCAATAGAGATTAAAGCCTTTTACTTTATGGCCTTAAGGAGTGCCTCGCTACTGCTTAAACAAGATGGAGAAGGTACAGAAATGGTGGAAGAGATAGTTAATTGTATAGCCATGTTGTCTTTCTTGGCTACTCCTGAACAGTTATCTGCAATTATCGATCTCATAGAATCTCGCTGCGAAGAGTTGGTTGGAGAAATACCATTGAAAGTCTGTAATCCCACAATAGAAAGCGATGAATGGAGAATAGTCACCGGTTGTGACCCTAGAAACACTCCGTGGAGCTACCCCAGTGGAGGATCCTGGCGAGGTAATTTACTAAGCATCCTACACATTATTTGGATTATAAAGTAACCTTTTCCCGTTGCTGTGTTGTATGCGAAAGCTCATCTGATCTTTATTGATGTGTTGACTGGCACAATGCTGCTATGGCTACTGACGGCTGCTTGTATCAAAACTGGTTGACCTCAATTAGCAAGACGCGCAATTGAAGTAGCAGAGGCTAGGCTTCATAAGGATCGTTGGCCTGAATACTATGTTAGAAAGCTAGAGCGATACGGACAGGCAAAGATGATGCTGGATGATGGAATCATTGATACTCAGTTCTTAGGACAATCTTCTGGTCAGACTGCTGGTACGTTGACAATGTGGTACTTTCTGTGTCAGATTTGACACAATCTCATGTTTCATTTCTGAGAAGCTTGATGTGCCAATCCGTTAGGATACTGCTTTAAAGTTACTTTCCGATTGCAGGTTATGTTGAAGAAGAAATACCTGTGGCACATGGTAACGGCGGTTTGTCAATTTGTGCTACAAGCGGGAAAGTTGATTCAATGTTTGAGGTATAGCAATCTTCATTTGCCTGAATGCTTTTTGGACGAAGATACATATTTGGCTTCTTTTGAATGTCTCTACTAGCATCATGAAACACTTGTCTGAATGCTTTTTGGTATGTTATTTTGGTCATGCAACCGAATGTTTGAAGTTATCTCTTGGCTAATTCAACAAACTTCTTATCCTCTTTTAGAAATGTGTCTTTTTCCTCAATATACCTATTAATTAACTTATTAAAAGTGACGGTCAATACCAAATTACAATAAAGTAGCGAGAATTTAATTTTTTTTCCGAAACGTTGTCTATTGAAAACAAAGGCATTCAAGACCTACCATGTAACCCAAATATATTCACTTAAATTCGAAGTATTAACCGGAAATCGGCTGGGTCCAATACAAAAATAACCCGGCTTTTGTGGTTCTAGTATTTCTACTGTTTTCGGACGGCTTTTATTAATGAGTTCCGGACTACGCTCGGATATATATTTGACAATTGACATGTTTAAATTTGTCAATTTAAGTTTTAGAAAACTCTTTTTGAGTTTAGATTACAAAAAGTTGGTTAGATCCAGTATTCTATATCTGAATAGTACATTTTAGCAAAACTGTATATTTTTTTAAAAAAAATTGTTTAGTAGAATAATAGGTAAGAAGATGTGTTTTGTACCTTTCATCTATGTACATACAATGTATAATAACACATTAATAAAATAAATTACATAATATTATTTACTTAAAAATATCAATAAATAAAATAAATAAATAGAACATTGAAAGTAAATCTAGATAAAATATAAAACTAAGAAATATTTTGGAAAACTTCGTTATACAAAACGTTCAAAGTTGTTTTTTCGGTTTTCCATTACTATCCAGAATCAAGATTTTTAACCCACTTATAGACTTCACTCTACAAAGTGCAACATACTGTTTTCCATGAGAGAACACCGACCTTGGCATGAATAAACCAACATTAGATAACGCCTGACTTTGGCTTTATTAATGGTCATAGCGCAAGGAATATGTCTATGTTTCATACGTAATAAAAAATTTCCATCCATTGGCGTTATGAACATTCTAGGTATCAAGACAATACTCTAACATTCATACTAGTTGTTGGAGATGGGTTTACACCCATTCCGACCTCGGTCCATATTTGAAAAAAGCCCACAAAGCCCACGATGAAATCAAGTAACGATGATCAGCCGACCTCGACCTGCCTATGCCCGTCCCATTCCCCCGAGGACATGTGGCAGATGAGTCACGTAGCGCGTGAGCCGACCTCATGTCCACCGCATTCTGCACCACTCAGGGGGAGACACGAGACAGTCGACTCGTAGAATAACTCACTATAAATACCCCCCCTCCTTCTAGCGCCAATTGTTCGAACGTGAATGTCATAGTTCGGGTTCCGTGAATAGTGTTTTGAGTAGGTCGGGATCTTCGGTATCATAGAATTAGAGTTCGGGATTAACATTGCGCGTAAATGGTTTAGCTCGGGGGACCAAAATCAAGTATATAATTATGCAGGTCGGGTGATTACAACTGGTTTTATTTCTCTCTCACTTTGTGGTAGGGATCAACCGCGGGTGAAGGTGGTGAAATCGAAGATATTCCCTCTGGTTCAGTATAAGGACGGGGGTTCCCCGACCTGGTCAACGGAGCGGTCGATATTGGATATGATCGAACGATGTCATCTTTCCACTTCGATCGATATCAAGCTCTCCGAGGTGAACGAACGTCCCGGGACTCCTCCTCCCGGCTTCATCTGTTTCTACGAGAGCTTCTTTCACCACGGTGGTCTCTGGTTTCCTCTCCCCGAGCTATTTGTGAGGTATTGTCGCGAGCGGAAAATTGTCTTTTCGCAGGTCTGTCCCACTACGGTTCAGAATATGGTGGCCCTCTTTGTGCTGGCATCCGAGTGCGGGGTTGAGGCGAACTACCGGCTTTTTGAGGAGCTGTCAATGCAAAAGGCGAACCGATCTATGCTGGGGACTTTTTACGCCTCCTTCAAGCCGAAGCTGGGAATCATAACGGGCAAACCGTCGAAAGTGGATGACTGGGCCCGAAAATATTTTTTTCGAGCGGTTCTCAGTGGAAGTAAGAATCTTTCTAAGCGTTGCATCATCTTCAACACTTTGCATCTGAAGATCATAGATACTATAGTTCATGTAATTGGCAATTGCAGCAACAAGGGATGATTTTCCGGTTCCAGGTGGACCGTAAAGAAGATAACCGCGTTTCCAAGCACGTCCTACGGTTTTAAAGAAGTCTTTTCCATTGGAGAAAGTGTCTAGGTCACGGATCAATTTGTTCTTGAGCTCAGGTTCCATTGCTAAGGTTTCAAAAGTTGTGTGATGTTGGAAGATTGCTGATTCCCATCCCTGATCATCTGGACTGTAACTGTAAATATTGAGATTCTATTTGTTTTCCAATATCTTCACCGATGATTTCGCAATGTATGTGAAGTAATCTGTCATTATCTTGTCTTTAAACTCATTCTTACACGTCAAATGAAAGTACCTGGAACCAAAAATCAACATCAAGATCAGGATTACAAAATTAATGTCAGAAATACATATCAATTACAAGATTAAGCATAGAAACCCTAATTAGAGCCTTCTCAGATAATTATTTAGGTTTACATGTTGAGAAAAGTTACCGTTTTTGTTTACTCCGGTAATTATTATTGTCTTCTTCAGAGAAAAGCGTCCATTCAAGAAGGATCCCTTCGAATTCATCCATGATTTTGGAATTTACAGGGACTCCAAATTTTAGTTCAGCCATCGGATTCTTGAGGTTGCTCGAACCAACGAGGAGACTTCCGGTGGAGATTTTAGGTTAATTGGTCGACAAGTAAACTTGAGCTGCACGGAAAGTCTGATTCGTTCCGTAATCCCACTGCTCCTCGATTATAAATGTGAAATCTGAGTTGAAATAAGAAGAGAAGTAGTTAGTGAATTTGGAGATGACAAAGTCTCTGACTTTGGTGGGGATTATCTCATGGAGAATGGTTTTTAAGAGGATCGTGAAAGCAGAGAGAGATGTGTAAATCGAGAAAATTGTAGAGAGTGAAGGAATTTTAGTGAAGAAACTTGACGCCATTGTTAATCTGTTTTGAGGTTGTGAATTGAAAGATGATGATGAATGTGTGCTATTAAAGGAGAGGAGAAAAATTAGTGAGCAAGTTTTCAGAGTTACTATTTTTAGAGAGTAAGTTCATCAATTCCTATTACGGAAAGTGATAGTGGGATTACTACTAAGAAACGAGTTTTCAATCTTTGTAACCACCACATTGCTTGATCTTTGTTTTCTTACTTTAACAAAAAGCTGGCCACTCAGTTGAATCTTTCTACTACCATCTCCATTAGCTCTTAAAAATCCGATTTATAAACATATATATATTAAGACAAGGAATCTGTTGCCATTAACGTTAACATAATAATAATATTTTGCTAAAAAACAAAACCAGTTTACTTTAAAGTTTAAACCGACCGAAAACGATACTTTCTTTTGTATTTGGTTTCTTCTATTGTTAAAAATCAAAGTCGGATTAAAATGAGTTTTTTTTTTCCCAGCTGTTTAAAACTTTTAACAATTTGCTATAATTTTAATTTACCACAAAAAAAAATGGCGGAAGAAAAATAAAAATATAAAAAGAAAAGAGAGCACGTCGTTCCTTGTAAAGATAATTTGCCAATTTTGAAATAGTAAAAACACCTCTGAATTCCTTGTCTATCTATCTTCCTTTTTCTCAAGATTGTAAGAACACCAAATCTCTATCTCTCTCGATTCCAATTCCATTTGTGTTTTTGTTTTATCATTAGAAAACATCTCTTTCTTCTCTCTCCTTAACTTTTGAATCCGAACACATACGGATGATCTACATCGGCCTTTTTATTTAAAAAATTGTAACTTTTTTCTGAAAATTGACAAGAATGTACGCGTTTAATCGGATTTTTATTTTTGGATTCCTTAAGAAATATTGAAACTTTTATAATTTTGTGTTCATTTCCAACAATTTGTGCGTGATGGGTATTTTTGTTTGTTGTTTTATGTAGGATTTTGTTTGATGATTGTTAATTTTTAAAAGAAGAGCAATGAGCAATTACGCAGCCGGACTCGGTAAACCTGGCTCAGGTATGACACATTCATTCATTTCTGAATTTTCATGTTTACAAAATGATTTTTAAAGGTTTCTGATTATGTTGTTGACTCAATACACATTGTGTTTAAACAGGTAAAAGAAGAATAAGGGATCTTTTAAATCAACCTGATAACCGAGTCTGTGCTGATTGTGGCGCTTCTGATCCTAAATGGGCGTTAGTTCTCGCTTTTAAGCCTCTCCTATGATCTTATTGTAGTTTGCTGATATACAACATGTCATATGAATTAGAAAGCTTCAAACTTCTCTAAGCCATTTTATCATGTCTAGTCATATGCTAATATCTGTTTGATCCATCCATCCATAAGTGCTTGTAATTGTGTTTGTTTCTCTTGTTGAATAATCAGTTACTGGTTTGTTTTCAGATCAGCAAATATCGGAGTATTCATTTGCTTAAAATGTTGCAGTGTGCACAGAAGCCTCGGCACTCATATCTCAAAGGTGATATAGCTTCTTTGCTTTATTACATTTTGCTTTTCCTTTTGTTGTCTCTTCTCTTTAGTAATCAGACGAAACGATCTCTTTTGTTGTTACTTACTCATAGTTTTGTTTCTGCAGGTTTTGTCTGTGACACTTGATGACTGGTCAGATGAGGAAGTCGATTCCATGATTGAAATTGGAGGAAATGCTTCTGCTAATTCAATTTACGAAGCCTTTGTACCTGAAGCATACTCTAAGCCTGGACCTGATGTTAGTCATGACCAACGTATGAGATTCATTAGGTAAGATACCAAAAAACCAAAAAAACTTTGTGACAGGACAAATCTGTTCTTGTTGTTTAGTGAGTTTGAATCTTTGTTCAGGTCAAAATATGAACTCCAAGAGTTTCTGAAGCCAAGCTTACGGATTACATCAGGAAAGTGCTCCAAAAAGAATTCAGCTTCTCTTAGATCAAGTCTTTCTAGAAAGATCATGGATAGTTTTCGCACAAATTCATCATCAGAGAAAATAGTAAAGCTTCTAACTTGCAAAGTTAACATTTATCTTTATATCTTCTTCTTGCATGGTTTGAAATCGGTAAACTTGACAGTTTCAGGAAGGGATGGTAGAGTTTATTGGATTGTTGAAGGTGACTATAAAGAAAGGTACTAACTTAGCAATCAGAGACATGATGTCAAGTGATCCATACGTTGTGTTGAATCTAGGGAAGCAAGTAAGTGGTCTCTTTGTGACTATTTATTCACCTGTATGTATCTATGGAATTTTGTGAATCTTGAATAAAATTGTTGTGTTTCCTTGACTGTTCAGACACTTCAGACAGCTGTTGTGAATAGTAATTTGAACCCGGTATGGAATCAAGAACTCATGCTGTCTGTTCCTGAGAGCTATGGTCCGGTGAAATTGGTAAAAAAGCAGATTTGTTTTATAGTGATGTTTTTTTGTTGGTCATTGGTAAAGCTTATATATATAACTTATGGGGTTTCTATGTGAATGCAGCAAGTGTATGATTATGATACATTTTCTGCTGATGACATAATGGGAGAAGCTGAACTTGATATCCAACCTTTGATAACATCAGCAATGGCATTTGGGGATCCTGAAATGTTTGGGGATATGCAGATTGGGAAATGGCTAAAATCGCATGATAATCCACTTATAGATGACAGTATCATTAACATTGTTGATGGCAAAGTGAAACAGGAGGTTCAACTCAAACTTCAGAATGTAGAGTCTGGAGAATTAGAGCTAGAAATGGAATGGCTGCCACTTGACCAATAGGTCTCGTAACCTTAATTGATTCATTCTTTGTTTGTTTTGTCTCTCCATTTGTTGGAAGTTTTCTCAACTTTTTTGCAGTTTTTTCTTCTCATTTTCAGAGGAAAATGTATTTTTGATGTTTGTATTAACCCAATGGATTACTACTATATCATGTTTTTGATTTGATGGAAAAAGAGAGAAATATTCATTTTACTTGCATACAACTTGACTTGTGATCTCATTAGAGTCTTTCCTTCAAAGCTCCAAACTATCCACTACAGACACTTTACAGAACATGATATCAACTGCTTGAATGAAGAAACCTCATCTCCCTCACTAATCCTGTAATCCAAATATGCCTATCGATACACTCAGCATCTTGCAGTTTCCTCTCAGACATCTCATGTGTTTTAGCTGGGACAGTCATTTAAATTGCAGTCAACCAATCATCTAAAACCACACAGTCAACAACGAATGTGAAACCCCAAAAAATTTCAACCCAACTCATTACCACTTCCAAGATTATCTTTACAACCTAAAAGCCACACACTTTCAATTTGCAAACTGATATCGAGAGAAGCTTAGAACACTGTGAATGGAAGGCTTAAAAAAACCATGCACATAAATTAAGAGACAAAGGAGAATAAAGTGACAACAGACATATTATTCCAATAGATAAAGGTCGATTCGATTAGTCTTGGGAAGAAACGGGAGAAAAGAAAGCAAACATAGTTCATCAATTATTTAGCAGAGGCTTTACAAGGCCTCTAAAGCACAAAAGTACCAAAGTCTTAAAAAACGGACGAAACAGAAACATAAGAACTTGAAGAACCGACACATACTGAAGGCATTTAGCCTAGAAACCACCACGGAGACGGAGGACCAAGTGAAGGGTTGACTCCTTCTGAATGTTGTAATCGGCCAAGGTGCGACCATCCTCAAGCTGCTTTCCAGCGAAGATGAGACGCTGCTGGTCCGGAGGGATACCTTCCTTATCCTGGATCTTGGCCTTGACGTTGTCAATGGTGTCAGAGCTCTCCACTTCAAGGGTGATTGTCTTGCCGGTAAGTGTCTTCACGAAGATTTGCATGCCACCACGGAGACGCAACACCAAATGAAGGGTTGACTCCTTCTGAATGTTGTAATCGGCCAAGGTGCGACCATCCTCAAGCTGCTTACCAGCGAAGATGAGACGCTGCTGGTCCGGAGGAATGCCTTCCTTATCCTGGATCTTAGCTTTCACGTTGTCGATGGTGTCAGAGCTCTCTACCTCGAGGGTGATTGTTTTGCCGGTAAGAGTCTTCACGAAGATCTGCATACCTCCACGTAGACGCAAGACCAAGTGAAGGGTTGACTCCTTCTGGATATTGTAATCGGCCAAGGTACGACCATCCTCTAGCTGCTTGCCGGCGAAGATCAACCTCTGCTGGTCCGGTGGGATGCCCTCTTTGTCTTGGATCTTGGCTTTCACGTTGTCAATGGTGTCGGAGCTCTCAACCTCGAGGGTAATGGTCTTACCAGTCAAGGTCTTCACGAAGATCTGCATACCACCACGTAGACGCAAGACCAAGTGAAGTGTAGACTCCTTCTGAATGTTGTAGTCAGCCAAGGTTCTGCCGTCTTCAAGTTGCTTTCCGGCGAAGATCAATCTCTGCTGGTCCGGAGGGATACCCTCTTTGTCTTGGATCTTGGCTTTCACGTTGTCGATAGTGTCAGAACTCTCAACCTCCAAAGTAATAGTCTTTCCCGTCAAGGTCTTAACGAAGATCTGCATACCACCACGGAGCCTGAGAACTAGATGAAGGGTTGACTCTTTCTGGATGTTGTAGTCGGCCAAGGTACGACCATCCTCTAGCTGCTTTCCGGCGAAGATAAGCCTCTGCTGATCCGGAGGAATCCCTTCCTTATCCTGGATTTTGGCCTTAACGTTGTCGATGGTGTCAGAGCTTTCCACCTCGAGGGTGATAGTCTTTCCGGTGAGAGTCTTAACGAAAATCTGCATCTGAAATTCAGAAAAACTAAGATCAGTCAACTATATCTTACAAAATTAGGTCAAAACTCAGAAGAATTGCAAACAAAGACCAAAATCCAATCCCCAAAACAAGATTCAGATCCGATCAAGAAACTAATACCAGATCTGGAAGTAAATCATAGATCGATGCAAAACTAAGAAGATAATTACCGAAGAAACTCAAATTTTTTGAAAAAACGAATCAAATTCAGAGAAAAGCGAATCGATTAAGAGGAGATCACAGATCAATGAGTTAATAACCCAGATCTACTAATAATATGAACCTTAATCGAGAATTCAGATGAGATCTATCGATGAAACTCAAGTATTTATCTTCGATCAAAGAAAACCCGAATCAAAATCAATAGAAAACAGAATCTAGAGCGATCGAACGAAACAAAAAAAATCGAAGAACTCGAATCGGAATCAGAAATTTACCTTGATTACGATTGAGAGATTTGAGAAGTTGATATTAGGTTTTTCGATATCGATTTAGAAGAAAGTTGAATTGTGAAGGGGAAGTGGTCTTCGGGTATTAATTTATAGAAAAGGATGAAGACGACTTGGTCACGAGGAAAGTAAGGCGGTGAAGCAATAGCCAATAAATATTTGACACGTATGTATAATGACGTGTATTGAGCGTTGTTTACACGCTAGGTTTGCCTGAATTTTAGGTTAGGAAAAGTATTTGTGCTTTGAGATGATAAACACGACCCGTGTGCCGGCAGCAACCACTTTAACGCCGTCTAATCCTAACTTGTCGACAGCCACAGATTTCTAACGGCTGTTACAAGAGCGGACGTTGAGATTTAACGATCGTCACGATTGATGATACTATCCTTTTCTTTTTTTAATCAACGGTGGAGCTGAAAATTGCCAATAATTGAACAATGGGTCCCACTTTATTGAAGCTATCTCGTCTTTTCTAGAACTTCTTCGTGTTCTGTTTCCTTTTTTCTTTTCCTTTTTCGTTGCAAGTGGGCTTTAAAAGATATTTTCTTTTCTTTTTTTTTGGCAACAAGTGGGCTTTTTAGTTTTGGATTTTTTAAATCAGGGATTTTTTTTTGGAAAAGTAACATATTTCTTGTAAAACAAATTGTGAAATAATCCAAGTTTTGAAATTTTAGTTTGAATGATACTGCATTAGAGCGGGTCAAAGTAAAGGCAAGTGGTTACGGCAATTTGGTTTAATATTTATGCAATCCACATTTCAAGTGGACATTTACTGGGCCTAGACCATAGTGAATCTTCTCGTCTCTTCAGTCAATGAAAGCATCGTTGACTATTCCTCGACAACATGATCCAACGACACAATAAGCATTCTTGATGTGTCTAAGAGCATCCTCAATGGTAGGTTTACGAAGGGAGTTCTTAAAAAAAATTTATTAATAAATTTTGAAAATTGTGTACTAATAACCTCTTTAGTAATGTTTAATTTTTTGTCCTTCCAATGGTGAACCTCATAAAGGGTTCTTAAAAATAAATTTTTAATAAATATTTTTATAATTATTTTTTTCAAATATAATTATATTTGTTTAAAATTAGAAACATACAATATTTTATAAAATCAAAATTATATTGCATTACATGAAATTTAAAACATACAAAATATAGATACCACATTACACCAAATCGTAAAAAAAAACATCAATTTCACAAAGGAATCACATGAAAAAAAACCAATCAATCATCACAATTTAAAGATACATATGGTTACAACACAAATTCAGTAATCAAATAAATAACAGAGAGTAAGCAACATGATTTACCTTGCTTCATGGCTGACCAGGATTCAGTGGGAGCTTGAATGATGTTTTGTGTAAGTTCATCTGTGCTAGCTTGCTGCTCGAATATCCAACAAGGCTTGTAAACTTTCGTTTTCCAGAAACAACGTGCATGTCATCTGGGTCAACAAAACCAACATAGTGCATCTACCAAAAGAGTAAACCCAACAAACAATGATCTTGCATGAGATGGGAATAAACCTCAAGACGATAAATAGAAGCAATGATTTAAACCTGTATTTACAGAGTTAAAAGTTTCGGTTTGTTTCGGTTCTGTATAGCAAGAAAATCTTTTCAACATCACTACAAAACTAGATAACAAAATTATGCAGCTGGCAGTTTCAGTGAAGATGATACTTACAACAGAGTTCACATTAATGATTCGGCTAGGGGAGCCTCGGATAAGGGAGGGCAAAAGGAGTAGTGAAAGCAGCGCTGGAGCTAGATGGTTCACTTGCAAGTGCTGCTCATATCCATCCTTTGAAAACTTTTGTTCCTCTACACAAATCAAAGTGGTAAGAAAACTTAGTTGGGGCTTTCCTCAACATGTGCTGCAGCCAATCTGAAGAAGCTCATTGATTAAAAAACAAACACTTGAGAGAGTGAACAAGGAAACCAGCATAAGTATGAACGATGGTGAATAGTGAAAAGTATGGCTTTGAGACCTCAATACTATAATACCAGATTATTGAAGTGCAGAACATTAAGCTCGCTAATAAAGAGGGGAAAAGGATCAAACTTTAACAGCTAAAATGCAATAAAACTAACCTCCCATGGAAAATATGCCAGCATTGTTAATCAGAACATTCAAAGGAGATAATCTTGCGTTCCACAGATTGCTAAATCTGACGATGGAGTCGAGAGAAAGAAGATCAAGTTCCATGGCCTTGAGTTAAAAAAAGAAACATAGTATTATATCTCATCATTCATCAGCCATATGGATGTTAAATCAATATTCACCATAGTTAATTATCTGAAAAAATCTATCTATTCTTAACTAAATTACACAGTCTTGACTAGATTTAGTCCAAGAAACAGATGCTATATATAAAGATGTGATTACTATAGTCTAAAATGTGATAATCAGATTTTACCTCAAGATTAAGTGGGAGACCTTTACCAGACCAATCGTTCTGCCATTGTTGAATAAGCTCATGAGCTGCTTTTGTATTCCTCACCGCCATTACAACATGAGCTCCAATTGCCTGCAAAATTCACATTCCTTTGCTTAGCAACAGGGCAACCACATCTAGATTGGAAAAGTAATACAGCACGACCATTAGGCGGAGCCATCCTTCTAAGCTCAGCCCTTAAACACTCATAATCAGGATTGCTCTCGCTACCTCCTTTCCATGGCAATCGATCGATCTCCTTAGTAGCTCCTGATTTAACACATTCCTCTGTCTGTAACTCCATCGCTTTCTTCAAACCTTTACACTTAGGATTCCGACACTTCCTCGATCTCGGGCCACAACATAGGTCGAGAAACGCAATCGAAGCGGCGAAGAAGACACGCTCTCTCTCTCACCTTCGGCGGAACAAACGAAGAAGAGGTGAAAAATGACGAGGAGAGAACGAAACCCCTTTGGCCAAAAAAATTATTCTCCATCTTCCACCAATAAGAATCTGCCATGTGGCTCTAAGAGCTGGTTCTAAAACCCCTTAATTAAGGGCTGGTTCTTAGCAAAATAAGCATTTTTGATTTATTTTTTGATCAGTTTTAACTTAAGAACCTCTCATAAACCTACCATTGAGGATGGTCTAACTAATAGAAACAGCCGCGAAAACACATCGTTTAAAAAAAAATTACGACCCGATCCATTAACTCGAAAGTTGACCGGACACTGTTTACTTCTGCCGCAGAAGTTCTGCGTAAACACATTGAGATTCTGCTGTTGCTTGAGGAAGAAGGAAACTTATCTGGTCTACTAAACTTCGTAAGCCTGGTTTTTCTGTTTGATATGATCTGCTCTTTTCCTTGTATCAGATACATGATTCTACAATATTGCCATTTAGGATTTAACATTTGTCAACAAAGATTTAACATTTGATCTTTTTACTTATTCCTATATGCCAAAGTTTTTTTGGGGAATGCACAGAACAGGACTAAAAGTGAAGTTTTAATAGCTGGTTAAGACAAGGAGTGAGTCTAAAACAACAAAGTTTCTCTTCTTTCAGCTCATATTGGTAATTACAACATGTCTTAGCATATTTTTGCAGAAAGCTGTCAACTTTGAATGAAGCATGAAAACTTGAAGAAAGTCTGAAAGTTATAAGGAAAGAGTTAAATCCACATAACTTTTTTTGTCACACAGGCTAATCTTGAATGTTAGTGATCTCGTTGACTGCGTTTGACTGTTGAGATTGCTGAGGTACTTGAAGCGTCACAGTCGAATCTTGAATTTTAATGATCTCTTTGACGTACTGAGTTTGACGGTTGAGTTTGCTCCGTTCGAGGTGCTTGAACCGTCACGTTTGACGACGGTGTAGATTCCTCGGTTTGAATCGTCACAGTTGAATCTTGCTTACCGTTGATGATCTGTTTTGCTGCGTCTGACGGTTGAGATTCATCGTTGTTCCTCACTAGCGAATCTCCAATTGATTTTGACGGTGCTGGAGGTTGCTCCGGTTGAAGAACTTGATCGTTGCTGACGAGGACTGTGACTCGAGATTTGTGGAGAATCTTGCATTGCTCGATATCAAGATGATCTTGAAGAATATTGCCTTGGAAGAAAAGGGTTTGTTTGGAAACAGGTATACGTTGATACTTTTCGATCTTCTTTTTGATATCTAATACTGTATCCCAGTAACCCACTTCAATGGAGAACGATGAGCCTCTCTGAGTCTTGAAGAACACATCCATAATTGTATCAATGGTGTTTCAAGATCAATGGAGACTGATGAAGAAGAGAATGAAGAGAGATAGAGAAAGAAAATGAAGATTTGGTTTTTTATATCGTTTAATTTGTATCAAATGGATCTCAGTTGGGCCTGGCCCATATTTAACGTGTTTCTTAAGTTAAATGAAAGCATCGTCGATAGCCTTTCTTACAAAATTGATCCAACCGTAAAGTAACCATTCCTTTGTGGACGAGACAAATTAAAAAAGATGAGATGAGATGGTTAAAAGTTAAAACACAGCGTTTTAAAACAAAATTAGATCCGGCCCATTAACCCGAAAAGTTGACCCGTCTCTGTTCTTCCCCAATTTCGCGTATCATCGATTGTACAATTTTCAATTCGATTCATCTTTCTCAGGCGATATCATACCAAAGCAATTCTTCATAGTTCTTCGTCGTACTTCTTCAATTAGGGTTTAAATGTAACTTCTTATTGAAGTTTCGACTCGGGTATTCCATTTTTCCTAGTCTGTGATTGTTCTGCTTCAAACATGTTTTTTTTTTCTCTAGTCATTCTACTAAAGTTCTAGTTCTAGTCAAAAATAGAAGCAACTCCATAGTCTTTCTCTTAGAGTATACTTTTGTATATAACTGATTTTTTTGTTGTTGATTCAATATACAAAATTATGCATAGATGACAAACCGAATCTTCCTTATGTTCTCTCTAGCTAGCTCATGCCTTATGTTTTTGTGCTGGTGTGTCTACAATTTGTGTTTGCTGCAATTTTGGAGTTTTATTTTTGCCGTCTTCCTCTATACCAGATCAGCCAATCTGAAAGTTTTTTTTTTTTTTTGGGAAAATGCACAAAGGTTAAAGCTTAGCTTGATGGCTGCTTTCAACAAGAGGTAAATGCAATAACAAGTTTGACCTCAAAACTGTAATCGGTATTTAAATGTCCTAGAGTATTTTTTGCAGAAAGCTGTGAAACTGAAAGCCAAACTTTTTAAAATCAAGAAACTTCAAGAAAGACAGTGAAAGCTACAAGAAAAGAGAAACTGCTTAGAGCTAAACCTAATTCAATCCACATAACGTTTATTTTTGTTGCAAAATGTAGATATCATAGTATTTTTTGCAGAAAGCTGTGAAAGGGAAAGCAAACTTTTTAAAAAATCAAGAAGCTTCAAGAAAGACTGTGAAAGCTACAAGAAAAGAGAAGCCCACAGAGAGCTAAACCTAATTCAATCCACATAACGCTTTTTTGTTCTATGTATAAAAATACAGTTTTGCTAAAGATCTTGAATCTAAAGAACTGTGACTTATAAGAACTTACAGGCCATGAACGATCTCAATTGAATCGAAGTGATCAACGCCGTGGCACTGGAATGACTGATCTTCACACAATACTTTCTCTTTGTGCATCAAGAAATACCCATCTCGAAGCCGACTTTGATTCCCCAGTGCATCCCCAATCAAAGTTCTCAGTTTTCCCACAAAAACGTCTTGTTCACAAAAAACAGAAAGCTCTTCGCAGCATCACTCTCACCTAAAGATGGCAGCGACACAAATACTGGTATCTTATTCACAGCCGAATCTTGAACGTTAGTGTGCTCTCTAAATGAGTTTGACGACGTTTGAGATTCCTTGGGCTGATAACTATAGATCTTTCTGATCTTCGTCTGTCATAGGCCAACCTTGCCACGCAAAGTACTCTTCAACTGAATTGTACGGTGCTGGAGGTTGAAGCACTTGATCGTTGTTGTTGTGATTAGGGTTATGTTCAGGGGTTATGAAGACTTGGAGACGAGATTCTTGGACGATCTGGCATTGTTCGACATTAAGATCCTCTCGAAGTAAAACGATGCCGTCTACAGCAAGGAATTGTTTAGAAACAGGGATATTTTGAGACTTCTCGATCTTTTGTTCTACTATTAACAATGTGTCCGAGTTATCTACTTCAATCTCGAACGTTGAGCCACTCAGAATATCGCAGAATTGCTTCATAATTGTTTCAAGATCAGTGGAGAGTAATGTCGATGAAGAGAGATAGAAAGAATATTATGGCTTTGAAAATAAATTTTCTCGTATAATTTGGTTTTTCTATCATTTAATTCACGTATCAAATGGATCTAATTTGGGCCTGGCCCATATATATCTTGTTGGTTACGTGTTTCTTAAGTTAAATGAAAGCCTTGTCGAAGAATCTAAACCGTGGATAGCTGTTCTTAACAAAAATCATCGAACGGTAAAATAAGTATTCTTTTATGGACGAGACAACTTTTTAAAGTTGAAATTGTTAAAACGCAGCGTTTAAAAGAAACTAGATTCGGTCCATTCAACCCAAAAAGTTTACCCGTTTTTGTTCTTGCCAAATTTCAATCTGCAAAATGATTTATTCAATGTAATTTGATATTAAGGCGATGAATATTTGCAAGTTTTTTCAGTAGTTTTTGGATTATAGTTTTTGGTTTTTGGATTTTAGATTTTGGTTTATGATTTTTAAATTTTGTACTAAATTCTTTTAAAAAAATAAAAATTGAAAATAAATAGTCAAGTTACGTTAAAAAAGTGAAAAACCAAAAAACATAAATTTTAAATTTTCTTTGAAAATTGAAAAAATTATTAAAATATCGATTCTCTATAAAATAGATTTTTGAAAAAACTAAAACCAAAAACAACTTCAAAATCTACATCCATTCAAAGCCTAAAATTTTCGATTAGGATTTTTTAATTTCCCTAGTTTATGTTTTTGTTCTTCCAAGGCCGGCTCAACATATATATTTTTGGGTCTAGGGCAAATTTGACCCCTAAAATTTTTGTTTTTAAGTTTTTTACTAATATTTTATAACAATTTTATGAGTAACATTTTAATAGATTTTGTAATGAAAATAAAAATATATACATATAAAATATATTTTTGTGTCATCTTCAATCTAAATTGGTTAAATATTTTAAAATTTTGATATAAAAATATATTAAACAAATCAGACCGTTTAATTATTATTAGGACAAAAGGAAAAACATAATTGGACTTCGGAGTGTCGCCCCTCCTGTCCCCTCCCCCAAATGAGCCGGCACTGGTTCTTCCGCTAGCTTGAGAAATTGATCTACTGTTGATTAAAATCAGAATTTTCTGGTTAAATCCGATGTTTGGAGAATTAGTTTTGAACAAAACATTATAAGCAAGATTGTGAGGATCTACCTCTATCATTTTTTTCTTCTTCTAGTCATCTGCTCTATTCCTTCTACTAAATCTCTTGTGAAGAGATGAAAATTATGATCTACCATATGGAAGCAACTCCATACACTTTCTCTTAGATATCATTTTAATTTGTAAATAACAATTTATTTTTAAAAAAATTTATATTATAAACCGAAACTGCCTTATGCGCTCTAGCTCATGCCTTAAGAGAGTTTTAGTTGTGCGTCTTTTTTAGCATATCAAACTTGCAACCAAGATTAGAATAGTAAATGGAAACTCAAAATTATTACATATCTTAGGATATTTTATAATTATAACACCTTTATTTGAACCCAAAGAACTCATGCATGTGACTTATAAGAGCCACGGGTCAGGAACGATATCAATTCTAGTGAAGTGACCAACACCATTCCACTCGAATGACTCATCTTCGTACAATATTCTCTCTTTGTACTTAAAGAAATACCCATCTCGAAGCCAAGCTTGATCCCTCACTCGATTCTGAACCAACGTTCTCAGTTTTCTCACGTGATCCTTCATGTTCACAAACACCGAAAAGTTCTTCGCACCTGAATATGGTAGCAACACACGTAGTGCTATCCTCCTCATAGGACCATTCTTAGGCGAATCTTGAATCTTCTTGTTTTTTTTAACTGACTTTGACGACGACGCTCGAGATTTCTTGGTTTGAACCGTCACACTTGATTCTTGATTACCGTTGATGATTCCTTCCTCAGGGGGGAGATAAATTTGAATATGCTGGAAATCTTCCGTTGTCAAAGGCAAATCCTTACTGTAAATGATATCTTCAATTCCTTTTGACGGTATTGGAGGTTGCTCCGGTTGAAGAACTTGATTCTTGTTGAAGAGGACTGCGACTCGAGATTTGTGGAGAATCTTGCATTGCTCGATATCAAGATGATCTTGAAGAACATTGCCTTGGAAGAAAAGGGTTTGTTTGGGAACAGGGATACGTTTGTACTTCTTAATCTTCTTTTTCATATCTAATACTGTATCCCAGTAACCCAACTCAATGCGGAACTTTAAGCCATTCTCAGTCTTAAAGAACACATCCATAATGGTATCAAAGGTGTTTCAAGAGCAATAGAGAGACCGATGAAGGATAAAGTGAAGAGAGAAATCTTCTTCTTTATAGAAAAAAAAATGTAACTCTCTCCACATGATTGACACGCGGAGCCAGACCCGAGCCGGTTTTGAGATTTTCGAGGCCACAAACAAAACTACACATATCATTAATTTAGTTTAAACTTTAAATATCACTCTAAATGCATGATTGGTTGGACTTAAAATATCAATGTACGTTATTTTGTAAATTTTATTTTCTCTTTTTTACATATATTTTTTTTCTTTACACTTTAATTTGTTTTGTTGTATTTTATTACATTATACTTACTACAAAACAAAATTGAGTTCTAAAAAAAACACAATATGAAACTTATTACTCCTTCCGTTTTATAAAAAGTGTCGCTGTTGACCTTAAAATTTGTTTTATCATAAGTATTCTTTTGCGTTTTCAATACAGTTTTTTTGATAAAATTTATACATTTATTCCTATTATTTCAGTGTAATGATAATGGAAAAATTTGTTAATGTATTAGTAAGGGATAAAAGAGAATATTTCATTGTTTTCTTAAATTTTATGTAAAACTCTTAAAGACACTTATAATAAAACATAGAGAGAGTACAAAACAAAATTTAAGTTCTACAAAAGATACACAATATAAAACGGAGGGAGTATCATATTTTGCTACTAACTTTTTTTTCTCAATCCAAAGAATTGTTACTTAAAGCCACGGGTCAAGAACGATCTCAATTACATCGGTATGGCCAACACCATTCCACTCGAATGAGTGATCTTCGTTCAAAATTCTCTCTTTGTGTATGAAAAAATACCCATCTTGACTTTGATTCTTCAGTTTTTTCTGAACCAATTTTCTCAGTACTTTCACGTGATCCGTCTTGTTCACAACCATCACACGGTTCATCGCAGCTTTAGGCTTCCACACAAGTACTACTATCCTCTTCATTGGGACATTCATGTTCTCCGTTTGTAGTTCTTGAACCGTCACATTCGAATCTTGATGACCGTTGATGATCTGATTTGCCGCGTCTGACGGTGGAGATTGATCATTGTTAATGATTCCTTGAGCGAGAAAATTTTGAATCTTCATGATATCTTCGGTTGTCAAAGGCATATCCACACCGAAAATGATATCTCCAATTGAGTTTGACATCATTGGAGGATTCACCCTTTTAAGAACTTGACCGTCGTTGACAAAGACACGGACTAAAGATTTGTGGAGAATCTTGCATTTTCCAATATCAAGATGATCTTGAAGAACATTACCTTGGAAGAAAAGAGTTTGTAAAGGAACAGGGATACGTTGATACTTCTTGATCTTCTCTTTGACCTCTAATATTGTATCCCAGTGACCCAATTCAATACAGAACTTTAAGCCATTCTGAGTCACGAAGAACACATCCATAACTACAAGGAAATGACAACAAGAAATGAAAAATTAAGTGAAAAACATTACTAGTATTGGATTAGTAGTATGATCTTCATACCTTTATACCAATGAAGGCGCAAATGAAAGATATGAGAGTGTATCTTATTAATTAGTCTTTTCATACATCACTTATTTATAACATTTTGGGTTAGCTATAAAGAGCTAATTTCTTTTATACCAGGATAAGAAATACATTTATGGACATATTTGTTTGACTATGACTACTAATTTGCTATATTACGGATACAACTAGCATTAATATCATTATGGACATATTTGTTTGACCATACTATTGCTACTTACCAAATTTTAATTTCATATTAATGTATTACTAAATTACTAAATTATCTTTAAAAAGGTCAAACTATTTGTTTAAGAATTTTTTAATTAACATCTACACTCATGATGTATGGTTCGGCTATAAACATTTGCCATATGCGATTTTGAGTCATCTAATAAATAAAGATAAATTTGATGTAACAAAAGAACTTTGAGTTTTACATATAACTAGATAAGTTTTTTGTGGTCAAAATAACTATATATGTTAGCTTGATATTACTCGTGTTATCTATATAAATATTGTTTAGCTCACATTTATGGCTTTGAACTAGAGCTCATTTTTATCGAATTAGGAGTTAATTCAAACGATAATGATGTCTTGAATTAACTACATCAAAAACAAAATTCTTAATAGTAAAGTTAAAGGTTGAAAATTGTGGGTATTAAGTGAAGCTTGATCTTAGCTTTTGACAAGAGGCAAGTCAATAACACAAAATCACATTTTCATAAGGCTGTGAAACAAAACAACAAACTTTGAAAAGGAGAGTTAAAGCTTGAGTATTAAGAGCCACCGGAAACACTTCCATTGAAGATCTCAATTGTATCGCCGTGATCAACACGGTGCCACCGGAATGACCGGTCATCATCCATTACATTCTGTTTGTAAATGAAAAAATAGCCTTCTTGTGGCAGATTTAACTGAAACCTCTGTTGAATCTTAGCCAACTCTTTCCTCAATTCTCCAACGTTATCTCCTGCGTTCACTTCCACCGGAATCTTCCTAGTCCCGCACTTCGGCAGCACCATTACTCTCAGCTTCTTCGGGTTGTTGTTATTATAGGTTCTTGATATCATCACAGTCGAATCTTGATGACCGTTAATGATCTGTTGTTCTGTTGAGTTTGACTGTGGATATTTCTCTGTTTTGACAACTTGATTGTTGTTGTTATTGGGAGAAGAAGTGAAGAGTTGGAGACGAGAGTTGTGAAGGATCTGGCTTTGTTCGATATCAAGATGATCTTGAAGAACATTGCCTTGGAAGAAAAGGGTTTGTTTGGAAACAGGAATACGTTGATACTTCTCGATCTTTTCTTTGATAGCTAACACTGTATCCCAATAACCCACTTCAATGCAGAACGATGAACCTCTCTGAGTCTCGAAGAACACATCCATAATTTGTGATCAATGGAGACTGGTGAAGAAGAGAGTGAAGTAAGAGAAAATGATGTCAACTAGGGACTTTTTGTAACGAAAGTTTCCGCATTATGTGTTAACTAAATAACCTATTTTCATGGAAATCTAGATTTAATTTCTAGTTGTTTAGATCTCTTTTTTTTCAGTAGATCATTATACCAAAATATTTGTGTGTTTTTTTTAGCATAAATGGTCCGGTTTCTCGGAAAGCCCACTAATAAAAGAGATGTGTCTCTCGGCCCATTTATCCGGACAATCTTACCGATCTGGAGCACTTTAATTAACACTTCTTCATTAGACAATTGGAACAAAGGATAAATGCCATGATCAGAAACTCAAGAAAAGTATATAACGGCGTCAATATGTTGTATTCAGAAACTTTATATGATTCTCTTGAAAATCATTAAAAACAATAGAAAAAGAAAAGAAAAAAAATACCAAAGTTGTAATACAATGTGTTCACTTTACGTTATCTGATACCTTTCTTCTCCAATCACTTCAAGAACTATTAACTTTTCTTCTTCATACATAACTCCTACACTCCAACCTTACTCCTCAAAATCTCCCATATTTTATCACCGGAAAAAGTTCATCAGAAAAATCATCAAACCACAATGACACCAGACCGTACAGCTATCCCTATCCGGTCCAGTCCCGTGGCTCGAACTCAACCCATGAAGCGTCACCATTCGAAAGCTAGCTACTACGCTCACCGAGTCAAAGAAAGTCTCTCAACTCGAATATCGAAATTCATATGCGCAATGTTTCTATTGGTTTTGTTTTTTGTAGGCGTCATTGCTTTCATACTTTGGCTCAGTTTACGCCCTCATCGACCTCGGTTCCATATCCAAGACTTTGTAGTCCAAGGTCTTGACCAACCTACCGGATTCGAAAGCGCAAGAATTGCTTTCAATGTAACCATACTTAACCCAAACAACCACATGGGTGTTTACTTTGATTCCATGGACGCTCTCATATACTACAAAGATCAAAAGATCGGGTCAAGCCCGTTGCTAAACCCGTTTTTTCAGCAGCCAACTAACACAACAATTGTGACTTCAACACTTACTGGATCTTCCTTAACGGTAAACAATAACCGTTGGACAGAGTTTACTAATGATCGAGCTCAAGGAACCGTTGGTTTTAGGCTCGATATAGTTTCGAATATTCGGTTTAAACTCCATAGGTGGATCAGTAAGCACCATAGGATGCATGCTAATTGCAATATCATGGTTGGACGAGACGGTTTAATCTTACCAAAGTTTAACCATAAACGGTGTCCGGTTTACTTCACTTAGACTTGATTGAATTATTTATTTGTTAATGTTTGATGTTTTCTCTTTTGTATTTCACCTTTCCTTTTGTATGATTTTACTTTCTTTATGTTTTTGTAATTTGGATATGGAAGTTTATTTTTTCTCAGTAAATGTATGATCTTTTTTTTTTGGAGTTTATTTGGTAAAAGTCTTTAACAAAACAAATTAACTTATTTTTTCCCTTCGAAAATTCCAATGTAATATTTTAATCGGAAACGATGACTCTATACACAGTGATTTGTACAATTGCAAAAACCTTTGACCAAACCTGTTTATTTAGTCCGATCATTATGTCAATGATAACGAAAAATATATTATCTTGGAAATGACTTGCAGAACAATTTAATTTCATTGTTTGAATAAGTCTAACCAATGAATGTCGAGGCTTGAACATACTAATCTTATTAAACAATCTTAATCATCAACGAGGACTCCAATAATGTTCCATGAATATTAAGAAACTCAACCCATGATTGATCTTTTTGCAGTAATCTCAAAGAAAAAAACATGTCTTCTTGTTTCAAATCCTCTGTTTCACTGATCGCAATTTTCTTCTTTATGAGCTTAAACACAGTTTCATCTGCAACAGATCCAACTTATCTCTACCACACATATGTCCAAACACAACAACATTCAGAAGAAACAGCACATACTTAACCAATCTCCGAACCGTTCTTTCATCTCTCTCCTCTCCAAACGCAACTTACACGTCGCGTTTCGATAACGCAACAGCTGGTGAAGATAATGATAACAACAGAGTCTACGGCGTTTTCCTCTGCCGTGGCGACGTCTCAGCTGAAATCTGCCGTGACTGTGTTGCGTTTGCGGTCAACGAAACGCTTCAAAGGTGTCCAAGAGAAAAAGAGACAGTAATCTGGTACGATGAGTGTATGGTAAGATACTCTAATCAAAGCATCGTAGGGCAAATGAGAATTAGACCTACTGTTTTCTTGTGGAACACGCAAAACATTACAGATAATCAAGTGAGTAGTTTGGCTGCTTTGTTGATCAACGTTGCGATGAAAGCGGCTTCGAGCTCCAATAAGTTTGCTACTGAGAAAGAGAATTTCACGGTTTTTCAAACGATTTATAGCCTTGTGCAGTGTACACCGGATTTGACGAATCAAGATTGTGAGAGCTGTTTGAGACAAGCTATTAATTGGTTACCAAGATGTTGTGATCGAAGAATTGGCGGAAGAGTAATCGCTGCGAGTTGTAGCTTTAGATATGAGCTTTATCCCTTTTACAATGAAACTATTACTGAGGCTGAAACTGCGGTGGCTCCTTCCCCTCCTCCGTCAACAGTGGCTGCACCACCTTTGAAGCTTCCTTCACAAAAAGGTGAAATCTTGAAACTTAAAGAAACATAAAACTCCAAGATAGTTTATTGATGAACATAAAAACAGAATCTTGTATTAGGGTTGTTCTGTGTCTTATGTTTTTTTGGAAATTTGTTGAAGGAAAGGCAAGAGCTCTAAGGTGATAGTAACCGTGGTCTCTGTACCGGTTTCTGTCTGCTTGTTACTTCTTGGTGCTGCATATTGTTTACAAGCAAGAAGAAGGAATAAGCTCAGTGCTGAAACAGAGGATTTAGGTATAAAAGAGATTGAACAATTCTTTTAATTTGCTAGTCTAATTTCTTGAAACTTTCTTTTATGTTTAAATGTAGATGAAGATGGTCTTACATCTACAGAAACACAACAGTTCCAGTTTAGCGCAATCGAAGCAGCGACAAATAAGTTCTCAGAAAGTAACAAGCTTGGTCATGGAGGATTTGGTGAAGTTTACAAGGTATTGAATTCTTATGATCATAATTTAACAAAATAAGACAAAGCTTAATGCTTTTGTGTAAAAACCATTCAGGGTCAGCTTATAAGCGGAGAAACAGTAGCGATAAAGAGACTATCTAGAGAATCAACACAGGGAGCTAAAGAATTCAAGAACGAAGTTGACGTAGTTGCGAAGCTACAACATAGGAATCTTGCTAGGCTCTTGGGATATTGCTTAGATGGAGAAGAGAAAATACTTGTCTATGAGTTTGTTCCTAACAAAAGCCTCGACTATTTCCTTTTTGGTATAAAACAAATCATCACTCATTTTCCTCTAAGAAAATATATGTTTTCTGATTACTTCTGATTAATCAGATTGATTTTTGTTTGTAGATAATGAGAAGAAAGGACTTTTGGATTGGCAAAGAAGGTACAAGATCATTGAAGGGATAGCTCGAGGAATACTTTATTTACATCGTGATTCTCGGCTTACGATCATTCACCGTGACCTTAAAGCGAGTAACATACTCTTAGACGCAGACATGAACCCGAAGATCTCAGATTTTGGTATGGCAAGAATCTTTGGTGTTGATCAAACTCAAGCCAATACTCAAAGAATCGTTGGTACATAGTAAGTTGTGATCTTGACATTTTAATTAGTTATTCCATTTCTCATTTTGATTCAAACAAGGTCTCTCTCTAGTGGTTATATGTCTCCAGAGTATGCAATCCAAGGGCAATACTCAGTGAAATCAGATGTTTATAGCTTCGGAGTCTTGGTTCTTGAACTTATAACTGGCAAAAAAAAACAGTAGCTTCTATGAAGATGGTGGACTTGGAGATTTAGTAACATATGTGAGTATATATATAACCAATCAAGAACTGTTTTCAAAAACAATCTCAAAATTGGGTTTTGATAAATAAAAAAAAATCTGCAGGTGTGGAAGCTATGGATAGAGAATTCACCATTGGAGCTAGTAGATGAAGCAATGAGAGGCAATTTTCAGACAAATGAAGTGATCAGATGCATTCAGATTGCTCTTTTATGTGTTCAAGATGTTTCTTCAGTGAGACCTTCAATGGATAACATTCTTGTGATGATGGACAGCTTCACTGTTACTTTACCTATTCCAAAGCGATCTGAGTTTCTTCTTCGAACTATGAAACAGTCTAGAGATCAACGGTCAGGAGCTTCTGCAAAAAGCAAGTCTTTGCCTTTGTCTGTGGATGATTCTTCCATCACTATCGTTTATCCTCGTTGACTTCTTTTGTGTACTTAAATACTCGTAAACAAAGTTTAGGTTTTGATTGAAACAAAGCAACAACATATTTAGTTATGTCCAATCAAACAATTACACAACTGATTTAGCTCTCTGAATATGACAATCACACGACATTGCCAAGATAGCAAGTTGCTCACACATAAAGGTTCCCGATTGGTATGAACTTAAGAGCTTGGTACAGAAAAATCTATGTCAAAACCCACAATCAAAATTACAAACCTCTAAAGCAATTGTTATACAAATGAGAGAACCACCAGCTCTTAACCATAACTAAGGCGAGAGTCAAGTTTTGCGGAAGTTTGTCTGCGAGGTATTCCGATCTCACAAGCATTCACTCTAGCAGCAAACCGAAGAGAGCAAAGGGACTCTCCTGTAGAAGATGGATCAGGTGATATGTTGACAAACATTAAGGTCTTTGAGTCACCTCCTAAACATGGCTGTTCAAAAATGATGATTCTCTTTTATTAGAATGATGCAAGATATAGACAAGATTCATGAGTCGTAATGTAATGTAATCTAACCTGGAGCAGATATGTTAACTTTGAGTTTCTGAAAGGAACATGATCCTCTTTCTTTGCCAATGCAAATATAACATCACTCAAAGCTGACAAGCTTTTGTTTATAGCCTGGTGAAGTGAAGAACAAAGATTAGAAGTTAAGTCCAAACACACAATTGGAACAACTTAGAAGACTGTATATTAAAAGCTAAACCTGTGTCTCCTTTAACCGTTCTCCTGTTGCCCCGCTTCTTGAGAGTCGCTCACTTCCAGCAAGATCAATCAAGTTAAGAACACCTTGTACCTGCTGTTCAGTGCTCTGAAATAGGGAGAGAGTGTTAGTGTTTTAAAAAGAATTTCAAAAGTGGGAATTATATTTACCAGAAAGGCAAAGATATTAACCTCATTCACACCAGAAATCCGTAGAGTAAACACGAAATGACTCCTTGATGACTGCTCATTCATATGAGTCTTACCAACAGACCTACAGAATAAGTTTTGACCATGCTTTAGATTTGCTAATTGTTGTGCAACTTGAAACAGAACAAGAAAGAAACAACAATGTAACAATATTCTCAAAATTTATGCCATTTTACACAACCAGATATGCCTAGCAATCACCTAAACCAAAACAAAACAGAAAAGATAGAATAGAAAACCGCAAAACTCAAGACAAACCTGCTCTGAGCGGCCTGCTGCAAGAGTGAGGAAATTTGTCCAATGCTGCATACATCTACTATAGTCAGGTCACTAACATGAGTATTTCCATTAACATCATGTGTGATTGTATACTGTCTTCCAGAGGTGCTACTGTCTGCTCGCACAGACTCTATAGCAATTGTTCGGTTTGAAGAAAGCAAGTCTCTGATGGATTCATTGTAGATCTCCAACATTGAGACCTACAAATAAACTTCAATCAAAACAATGCTACCTGCATCTTGTATTTCCAAAAACAATGAAAGCATTCAACAAAAATTAGAACATTCAGCTAGAAATATATACCTGCATCTTGTATTTCCAGCCTTGTACGCTAAGAGACTGACTGGTTTTGAATATTTGTTCAAGTGAACGAGGGATCAGTCCTTTCTGTCCTGGCGTTTCAGGCCTGCCCATCATGGTGTAGGTTTTGCCAGAACCTGTCTGCCCATATGCAAAAATACAAACCTGTGTCCACAAAGACAAAGGAATCAGTGAAACTATTGTTGTCTGCCTAGCTTGACAAATTTTTTAAATAAAGTCAGCTAAAACTACATAAGCACATTAACCATAGTTCAGATACTTGCATCTAACTAGAATTTGAATATTAGACACCTACAAAATATTCAAAATAAGGATAATAATAAACCTTATAGCCATCCAAGGCGCTCTGTACAAGTTGAGAAATTTCAAAGAAGACTTCTTCCTGAGAAGCTCCATGGTCGAAGACCTTGTCAAAGGTGAAAGGAAGCTTGTTACCACTTTGGACCACGTCAATGCCTCTCCCAAGAGATTCAGTTGAAGTAGGATAGGCAATAACGCTGGCCTCTTGACGTCCTCCATCATCTGGCAGCAAGGGGCGCACTCGGCAGAATACGCGTATGTTTCCTTTGAGTTCCTGAAATAAAAGCTTTTGCTTAGCGCACATAAAGAAAAGCCATTGGAACTTAAAATGTTTCCTAAAGGACTTTTTCTTACAAGAATGGTGTTATGAAGCTTCTTCCGTAGCAACTCTCCTTCACAAAGTTGATGCTCTGTGTCTGCAAGGCGTTCTTGCAGTTCTTGCATTTGTTTTTTCTGCTCCTCAAATTCTGTCATGGTATGAGACATAGATGCATCTACCATCTGTAGAAAGCAAATACAAAAGTATGTCAGTGTAAAGAAACAATTGGTAAAGTAAAAGAGTATCTGAAAGTTTTTTTTGATCACACCATTACCTTTAGCTTTTCTTTAGCAAAAGCTAATTCTTGTTCCAACATTTTTATACGCTCTTTTTGCAACGAACATGTTTCCTGCAGCATAAGATTGGCATTGTCAGACAACTGAATATATTAAGGCAAGGATGTGAAAAACTTTGACTTTGAACTAACCTCCAAAGATCCTGATTTTGCTATCAAAATGTCCAACTCATGAGATGACTTTCCAACACTCTCCTTATACTTCAGAATCTCATCAGCAAGCTTTTGTGACAGTGTAACTTGGCGATCACGATCATCTCGGACTTGTTGAAGCTCATTCCGAAGGTTCTTCACTTCCATCAGCAATGAATCCTTTTGTTTTACAGCTTCATCTTGTGAAACCTTGATCACAGCAAGGGAAGAAACACCAATTAAGAGCAATGTAACCACTAAAAAAAATCACGTTTGTGATGAAGGATACTTACTCGGCTTGATGCTAGCTGATCTTGTAATGATTTACTGTGGCCTCTTAGTGTAGTAAGGTTCTCCAGTATACTAGACTTTTCTTTTTCAGCACGAGTGTGTGCCTCTCGAACTGCTTCAAGGTCAGTCTGGAGTTTGGTGTTATATTGCTGCAAACTTGTATTGTACTCTTGCAGCCTTTTGTACATATCTTCCAAGGATATCACCTAGACAAAAAAAAAATATCCGCTTAACACAACAACTAAAACCACAAGCTAATAGAATGAAACACAATAGCAAAAATAAAATCTAATGTACCTTCTGCTTTGCAGCCATTTTCTCTTCTTGAACTTTGTCAAGCTCTTCTCTGAGAGAATTCTGAAGCTTCTCAGCTGCAACTCGAAATTCTTTTTCTCTTCTGTGATTTTCAATTGCATCCTAGTAGTCATAACCAATTAAGAGAAACCAAACTTAATCAAACAATCATTAGGAGATGAACTGCGGAATGATAAAAAATTCTTTGAGCAATGAAGCCTTACCAATTTACTCAACTCCTCCTTTAAGAACATTTCCTGTAATGACGCTATGTTCTCCTTCGTTTCTGCTATTGTTGCTCGTAGCTCTTCCTCTTTGGTCTTTGCGTCCAACTCTATAAGTAATTAGAAACACATCCATATTCAGTGTACACACAAATTGATGTGAAGACATATACAGGAAACTAAATCACCTTTATCAGCATATCTTTTCTCTGCAGATTCCAGAGAAGACTGAAGATTTTCCTTCTCCTGGACATGGGTTTCATCCACTTGTTGGAACCATCTAACACAAACCTTAAGCTTCTTGATAATATCCGTCATTTGCTCAATCTTACCCTGTAATGTAAGTAGCATGGAAACATTAATTCAGTGAAACGGCAAAAGAATTTATGTGAACACACCTAGAATTAAACAATTGGTTATCGTTTAACAAACCTTGGTATCAAATTTTCCAGCTTTAGCTCTCTCATTAAGCAAAGCCAAAATTTCATCTTTAGTAAATTCGACTTTACTACACTCCTCTGTGCTGCCCACATCGCTGTTCGCTGTAACATCTTGTCTGTTCACTGTTGAAAGCACTTGTCTTCTTCCAGTACTTTGCGTCTCCGTTCTCTTTCGCTTGTCAAAAGGAATGCTCGAAAGACCTTCTTTTTTCTGAAACACATATCAAAATTAAGTTAAATTCACAGCTTTTTTTAATCAATTTCTCACGGAGACCTATAGTAAATAAATCCAGATTCCGGTGAATCAAACGGATCATCAAACTATTAGATCGGATCCAATCAGCTAAGAAACACAAAGATGATGATGAGAACTAGAGGATTAAGAAGAAGAATCTCACAGCGTTTGGACTGCGTGGAGGGCGATTCTGGCTACGAAGAGGCATATTTGATAAACAATAAGAGCCAAACTTCCGACGATTCCTTCACCTTGTGCTCGTCAAAATTTCGAATCTGAGGTAGGCGAAGGATTTCTACAAAGATTCTTCCAGAGCCCTGCGGTTGAATTACAAGAATCTGGGAGAAATCAGACCTTGTTTCTTCTCAATCCGAGATGCGAAATTAGGGTTCTTGTGTTTTCCCTAATTGGGGATTTATGATTGAAGAAGGAGGAGCCTGTTTGTTTGAAAATTTGAAAATAGATCTGGCGTACTCTTGGTAGAATTATAACGGTACTCTTGACCTCGATAATATTGTAATGATTCATTAATATTTATTTAATTGAATAAAGTATAGGCTCCATATTGGGCCTCTTTACTTAAATTACGGCCCATATATATTAGACATTCATATTTTTCTGGCAGTATATAAAAGGGATAATATTGTAACGCTATTTTAAGCATCAATTTTGACGTAAACCATTTTAAATATCAATTTTCGTTGACTTTTTTTTTATACATGAAATTCTCATTGACCTGGCCAATTAGACAAACCGTTAAATCTATGTTAACGGCTCTGTTAGTGACAAAACGACGTCGTGTATAAAAATAAGAACTTTCAAATTTAGGCCATTTAAAACATAAACTTTTTGTACTAGACCATTTAAAACATGAACTTTTTGTACTAGGTCATTTAATCATCAACTTTCGTTCGTTAATTATCACATATAAAAAAAGTTTAAAACTATTTATATATTGGTTGAAGATAAAAAAAAAGATGTGTTTTAAATAGAATTTAACATATTGTTTTACAATAAATGAGAAATAATTGAAATTATTTTCTAAATCTATAAAAACAAAATGTATACTATTTTCTTAAGTTATACAAAATAACACTATTATTTATTTTGACTGTTTGAAACAAAATATTGTTAACTTAATAAATAACACTATTGTTAACTTAATAAAGAGGTAACACTATATTTTTTGAAGCAAACAGTCAAAATGAGCAATAGTGCTATTTATTGAGTTAACAATTTTCTTAAGTTATACAAAATGTATACTATTTTCTTAAGTTATACAAATATATTTTATAGATTAAATATAGTGTTAACCAAGAAAATGAATTAAAAATAGTATAAATCATATTTATATAACTTAAGAAAATAGTATACATTTTGTTTTTATATATTTAGAAAATAATTTTAATTATTTTTCATTTATTGTAAAACAATATGTTAAATTCTAATTAAAACACATCTTTTTATCTTGAAAATATAGAAATAGTTTAAAACTTTTTTTTATATGTGACAATTAACGGACGGAAGTTGATGATTTAAATGACTTAGTACAAAAGGTTCATGTTTTAAATGACCTAGTATAAAAAGTTTATGTTTTAAATGGCCTAAATTTGAAAGTTTTTGTTGTTATACATGATGTCGTTTTGGCACTAACGGAGCCGTTAATGACAGATTTAACGGTTTGTCTAATTGGCTGGGTCAACAAGAATTTCTTGTATTAAAAACAAAATTAACGAAAGTTTATGCTTACAATGGCATACGACAAAGTTGATGTTTAAAATAGTATTTTTCGGTAAGTTCACGATTTAAATAACGATCTAAATCCATTCATTCCATTTTCGACAGTATATAACTCTTTCTTAAAATGAATGGGTTTTTACGGTTTCAAATTATGTTTAGTTTTTTTTTTTTTTGGTCGTCAAATTCTGTGTTTAGTTTGGATTTCATTTATATTCGAATTTATTACCAAACTTTGAAGATTTTAATTTTTCTTTCTTTATTTTGGTTTGGTTAAAAGTTAGATTGAATTTAAGTTGTATTTTGTTCAAATATTAAAAAAAAAAAAAAGCAAATTCAGTGACTCAAAATTACATTACAGTTCGGTTTCTAAACCGGTTTTTTATTTGATTTTCTTAACCGAATTGGTCAACTTCCACGCTACTGCCACGTGACAATCGTATTTCTGCTACAATCGATATCAATTCCTATGTGGCAAAATTGAGAATCAAGATAACACGTGTCAATATACTAATGGTTAAAATCATATCCGAGTATCTAAAGAACGACATGAATCAGATAAGGTAATCTTTGTCACATAACCGAACACAAAAATTATAACTCAAAAAATCTCCACTAATCAATTATTCAAAGCAGAACAAAAAATGGCTCAAGCATTGACTTCGATGGCTGGCTTACGTGGCCCATCTCAGGCCGTCCTCGAAGGAAGTCTCAACGGCTCAAGCCGTTTGAACACTTCCAGAGTCACGGTTGGGTCTCAGAGAACCGGACTTGTGATCAGGGCTCAGCAGAACGAGTCAGTGCCTGAAAGTAGTCGCCGATCAGTGATTGGGCTCGTAGCTGCTGGTTTAACCGGTGGTTCGTTCGTTAAAGCTGTTTTCGCCGAAGCTATTTCGATCAAAGTTGGTCCTCCTCCGCTTCCTTCCGGTGGCCTCCGTAAGTAAAACTAAAGTTTTGGTTAATTCATTTTATAAATTTTCGGTTTGATTCGGATTTGGTTTTAGTTTTTTTTCACACTTAAACCAAATAAAAATCCGGTTCATTTATATTGAACATCCTCTAATTGTTAATACTATCATATACACAAATAAAATTATCCTTAATTGTAGATTTTATTTGTTCAATTGGGTCATCTAAACATCTCTTAAACCGGTCTTAATTAGATTATAGAGATCGGTTATGTTTGATTTGATTTGTGACTATAAATTGTGTGCATGTGTGAGCAGCTGGAACAGAAAACTCAGATCAAGCAAGAGACTTTGGATTAGCATTAAAAGACAGATTTTACATACAGCCATTGTCACCAACAGAAGCTGCAGCTAGAGCCAAAGAATCTGCTAAAGAGATCATTAACGTTAAGTCATTTATCGACAAAAAAGCTTGGCCCTACGTTCAAAACGATCTTCGTTTAAGAGCATCGTATCTACGTTACGATCTTAACACTGTTATCTCCGCTAAGCCTAAGGAAGAGAAACAGAGCCTTAAAGAACTCACTGGCAAGCTCTTCCAAACCATTGACAACGTAAGTCTTTTTTTTTCTTTTTCTTTTTCTTTAGGGTTTTGTTTTTACAGGTTTCTTGGTGAAGAAGTTATCGTATATAGACTTCTTGTGGATTGATCTGAGATGGGTTTTTCTTTCTTGATTTTTCTTATGTGGAAGTTGGACTATGCGGCGAGGTCAAAGAGCAGCCCAGATGCTGAGAAATATTACTCAGAGACAGTCTCAAGTTTGAACAATGTTCTTGCCAAGATCGGTTAAAGAAGATAGCCTTGCTTTGTAATGTGTTGCTGTTGATGTTATTATTATTATTATGCAAGTACTTCTGTCTTTCCTCTCCTTTTCTTGTCTGATCAAATATCGGCTATTTCTAATTTCAGTGTCATTGGTCGACTCTTTAGCAAAACACTCTCTCACAATCCGTACCGTATCCTTACTACGGATGATGGCTAGCTAATTGCCTAATTCTATCTTAATGAAAAGCATATTTTGATCCCTCAAAAACAAAATAACATGGAATTGAAACCAATTATTGGTGTTTTTTTGTTCTCTTATAACAAACCAATTCTTAGTTTCTTTTGGTATAAGTTTCAGATTGCAATTTTTAACTAAAATTAATATAAATATTTCTCTAAAAGATAAATTGATTGTTAGCTTGTTTTTGATAACAAGTTACTTCTGCATATCACAGTTTCATGTAGATAGTAGCAAGGTCCCTCAACATATTTGCATGTGAGGGTTACTTTGTCATCTTTGAATACATGTATATATCTTTAAGTCCTTTTTTTTTATACCAGCATCCTTTGATGTTTCTAACTAACCTTATGGAATCAGATTGGTTGACATATTAGGCATTTATCTGATTTTTGTTAGGACAACTATTAGAACTAATAGAAATGAAGAAGTTTAGGACTGGACATCTAAAACGTGAAGTTTTTTCGTGGGTTTGGACATCCACGGGTGGTAGTATTAGGTCCACAATCGGAATTGGGCTTGGACTTTGGCTCTGATAACATTTTAGTATTTTGGACCTAACTCACACTCAAAAACTAACTCAAGAGTGGAGGGTTGCCACAACAGTTATATATTACCCAAAGACCATATAGCCATCCGATGTGGGACATCTAACCATATTAGAACTAATAGAAATGAAGAAGAAAGAGTTTGTTGAAGACGAGATGTAACAAACGTAACAAACTAAATTCACATAACCAACACTCAATCTCGGTTTAATCTAAACCGAACTTAATCAATTCTCTTACTCTAATAACAACACTTGTGCCATTTGGATCGAAAATCTTTGTTTTATCCATTTCCTTTACTTCATAGTGTTCCTAGGTGTTAAAAAGGATACAACTTGAATTTAGAAAATTTTAATTTATGAATGGCAAAAATAACGAACCATAGATATAATTTTTCAGCATAACGAACTATATATTTTGAAATAGATAGTAAAGATAATAAATATAAATGTGATTAGGTCAAAGGCCGAGGAAACTTAAACCATTAACACTTTTTTAAGTTTTTGTTTCTTCTTGTTAATCGTTTCACTTTTTCTTTAGTTTTCTTCCCACTCCACGAGTGTACTCTAAACTTTATATTTTAATTAAAATAATGATTTTCAACAAATTTTAAGATATGGCGATGGGGAGGTTAGACCATGCATGGTCTTGTAATTGTCATGTTTTAGAAGTCAAATAAACAAGTTTTATTTATGCATAAGATTAAAAAGTTAAATGGTTGATACCAGAAATTTGCTTCTTAAAGATTCAATCAAACGGAAGTCACATCCACATTTACTTTGGTCCCCATAAAATCAAGAAAACTTAACACCCTAAAACCCACTATTTTTATAAATAAATAAAAAATCTCAAACTCTACATTTAAAATTTGATGAGATGATTACCAATAATAACAATAAAAAGTTGATGAGATGGATAGTATACGTGGATTTTTAACTAAACGAGCAATGTCAAGAATTGTAATTAACTTATAACTAAGTCTAACTTTAACAGGAAAAAGCTTATAATTAAGTAGTTAGACATGTTTTTTTTTCTTAGTTAGACATGTTTAGTTCAGGGAATATTTATTACTCGAGGCCAAATTGTCTTAGACTTGAGATTAGATAAGTTAACCAAATATTTCAATTAAGTAATGCTGGAGTTGCGGTTAAGGAGTCAAATCAGATGACATAAGCATATATTATACGTTGTATATTAATAGAAGATTTGGGAACATTTCCAAAGTAAAAATGAAGACAAACCCTAAAACCCAAGAGAATTCGATTGGGTGGTATGACTTAATCCACACAAAACGTATTATCGATTAATTAATTGTACTTGAATGTCAACATTTGCTACTTTTATCAACACCTGACTTGACCAAACGGTTCTCGGTTGATTTTTAAAACTTCTCTTTTTTGGTCGAAGATTTTTAAAACTTCTAAATTCTTTTTCTCATCACAGAAAAAATGTTTTGTCAAATAATGTTCAAAATATCCAAGTCTTCGTATTGAAGAACACACATATAAACTTGTTTTTTAGAAATTCAAAATGGTATTTTTCTAGTCCATTGTAATTAACTTATGCACATTTAAAAAAAAAAATTAGAACAAAGCAATATTAATAGAGATTACGGATTACCTAACCAATTTTTAAAAGACAACCTTTTACTAAAATCCAATTACAAGTTCCTTTTTTGCTTTATCCAAAAAAGTAGTTATTCGTGTTTTTCATTAAACAATAAAACTTGTTCAACGTGGACTTTAGTTTAGTCGTACCGAAGACCAAATATATAATAATTCTGATTGTTTGCAAAAGAAATATTTGCATTTGTGTTTACTTGTGTTATATAATATTCTTACATCTAAAAAAATTATTTTCTTGTGTTATATAATATTCTTACATTTTAAACAAAAAAATTGTTTATTTTTAATCTTTTTCTGTCTAGTATATTTTGCAAAATATCAACGTAAACAAAATGTTACAAATGATTTTTAATAAACACATTACTTTATCATATAATTTAAGGTAAACACGAACACGCGAATAAGTCCAATAAGATACGTTTTTCATAATCATCAATAGTTAAACATATGGTAAAGAGGGTAGCTAGATATATTATTTAACAATTACTATTTCGTTTAAATTATAATTTTGATGGATCATGCCTACATATAAATACATGAAGTAACCAACATCATGTCTCATGCAACTTAAACATTTCCAAAGTAAACAAACAAAACTATAATTAAGATCAACATGACGGAAGAGTTTGAGATCGCCGGAATTTCCAACGGTACTTGGTGGAGTTCGCCAGCCAACACCGCCACCATATTCTCCGGCTACTCGTTGCCACGTTCCACTGAGATTAGCCTTGATGTCGCAACTTTAGGATGGCAAAACTTCGAGAACATGATTAACGATCATAATGATGATTTTATGAACATGTAAGTCCACATGCATACATATATATAGTTATTAATATACAAAGTAATATTGGACTTTCTTTAATGGCTTTTCTTTCTTTTGTATTTCTTGAAGGCATAATAGTTTCTTCGATGGATTATTCGATCCTAACGAGCAATTACTATCGGATTCTTGGCCAAAAACTACAATCCCTAACGCGAAATCTGAGATGCTCGAAAGCTTCCCATTCTTTGATAACATGTTCTTGTTCGATTCAGAAGCTGAATCTTTCTTGGATCATGAGATCAGAAACCATAAGTCTAAGGAGCAAATTACGCAAGACTGCAAGAATATTACTTCAAAGGCACGTAACAAACATTAAAACCTAAGTAGTTTTGTTCATGACTAATGAATATTAGAGGTAATTAACACTACAATATATGTGATTAATCTTTCAGAGGAGTGACAAGTCTGAAGAATTAGAAGAGAACAGCGATGAACATTCACCGCGATTACTAAAAAGACCAAAACTCGAGACACTATCTTCATTGCCAAGCTTCAAAGTTCGTAAAGAAAAACTCGGAGATCGAATCACTGCGCTTCAGCAACTGGTTTCACCATTTGGCAAGGTAAATTTTGATATTTTTATGAAGAGTTGACTTTTTATTTCTTCTTATTTAAGCTCAAAAGATTTATCATCTAATCTCTTTGCAGACAGATACAGCTTCTGTTCTTAACGAAGCTGTAGAGTACATCAAGTTTCTTCAAGAACAAATAACTGTAAGTTCAAATTCTTTACTACCATTTGCTATAAAAATACTTCAGTTAATTAACATGTAGTTTGATTATTTAATTTTAAAATTAGGTATTGAGCAATCCAGACCAGAACACCATAGGATCTGTTCAACAACAGCAGGTACTTAAAATTAGTTATATGTTAACAACTCTTTTCTTGTCCTTTTGCTTGTGATATCAAGAATAATTTCGAAAACTAATCATCACCAATTATTGATTATTATAGTGTTCAGGCAAGAAATTGATTAATACTCAAGAAGAAGAAGATTGTAGTTCAAGAAAACTAGTAGATCTTGCGAGCCGTGGGCTATGTCTGATGCCGATCTCAGCTTCATATCCGGTGGCTGCAGCCGCAGCTTCGGCTGCAGAGATGCACACATCTGATTTTTGGAATCTTCCATTCTGTGTAAACTTATAAATTAGACAGATACATAAACAAAAACAAATTCTCTTCCTCATTAAAAAAAAAACAGAGAAGGTATCTTCTAAAGTTTGATGTTTTTTATACCAAAATGTATATGTCATGTACTAATTCAAAGCCTATATTGTTTGTTTGGGTTAACTTTTCTTTTGTATATATTTATTTCCTAAATGAACGTACAATTTGAAGTATATTAATGGAGACAAAGTAACAACTCCCAAGTCACATAACTAGAGAGAACAAACACACACACACACACATAACATTAATAATAAAGTTAAAAGAAATGTAAATACAGAATAAATAGAGTTTATTGCTACTTCTAAAAAAAAAAAAAAAACTTTGGTATTGGATTATTGTGGTTTGTGTGACCGTTTAATTTGAAATGGTACATAAATATGGTTGAAATGAGCGCGAGACAATACAGAGTTTCTGGTCTCCTATCTCCGGTAATAAAAGATTCTTCACAGCTTGGACTTGGATCTTACTTGCTGAATAAATTCTCTTCTCAGGATTTTACCAGCAACAGATTTTGGAACAATGGTAATGAAGCTCACTCGACGCAATCTTTTGTAAGGAGCGACCTGATGAAAGCAAAAACGATGGTTTTTGTGCTTTAGAGATGATACAATAGATTCGAAAGACTTGGTTCATAAGTTATTATTAACCTGTTTGGCTATGAACTTTTCAATATCTTCTTCTGTTACTGAGCTATTTGGTGATCGGACAACAAACGCAATTGGAACTTCACCAGCTTCTTCATCAGGGAACCTACAACATGTACAAAATGTTAATGTATTCGGACAAGGAATCAACTTTCTCTGATGTATTGAATCGTAGATCATAAGACTCACGGGATAACAACAGCGTCTAGTATTTCAGGATGCGATACAAGAAGACCTTCTAGTTCAGCTGGAGCAACCTAGATATATATATATATATATCAATCAAAACATTCATTATGATTTCATCTATTTCAATTTCCGCGGTTTGGAAAATGAGAGAATTGGGAAGTGAAAGTGAAACCTGGAAGCCTTTGTATTTGATTAGTTCTTTGATTCTATCAACAACATAAAGGTTACCATCCTCGTTGAAGTAACCAAGATCTCCGGTATGCACCCAACCTTTTTTATCTATTGTTTCTTTAGTAGCCTGAGGGTTTTTGTAATAACCTGAAATCGAATTGGTTTACATGAGTTTCAAATGCATAGATATGAAAGGCTATGTAGGAACAGAGAAATTTCAAACCTTTCATCATGTTAGGTCCTCGAACCCAAATTTCACCTAATTGATTAGGAGGCTGATATTTTCCAGATTCTACACTCACAATCTGAGCTTCAACTCCTGGAGCAAGCATTCCAGCTGAACCAGAGTTCCGTTTCCCGAGTCTCGGGTCTTCCACAGATACAATCCCACACGTTTCAGTCATTCCATATCCCTGAAGAAATCACAAAAACAAACCTCTTTTGTATCATTTAAACAATCATCAATGACAACAGATTCAATCTTATTCGAGCAAACATCGATGAATTAGCTAATATCTAAGTCTATCAGAAACTCGACTAAAACCAAGAACAGGATCACAAAACCAAGTTTGTTTGTTTTCACCTGCATAAGCATCACATTAGGGATGTTTCTTCCACAATCTTCCATCAAATCTTTCCCAAGAGGAGCAGCTCCTGATCCAATGTACTTAAGTGACGAAAGATCATACCTTTTCACAATACTTTGCTTAGAAAGAGCAAGAAACACAGGAGGAACAACCCAAAGATGAGTAACTCTATACTTCTCAATGTTCTTAAGAACCATCTCAAGATCAAACTTCGACATAGAGATCAAAGCGCTTCCTCTCTGAAGGTTAGAATAAGTAATTACACTCAATCCAAATACATGAAACATTGGAAGAAAACACAAGAAGACGCCGTGATACTCTCCCATAAGATCTTGATCCATCGTCACCATTAACGAAGCTGCTATGTAATTCCCATGAGTTAACTCCACACCTTTGCTCATTCCTGTAGTTCCTGATGAATACAACAGTGTAGCTGTATCTGATTGCTTAATTTCAACAACCGGAAGATCTGAAACTGGCTCTGAGAGTTCCATGACGTCATTGAAACTAAGAATCTTCGAATTCGATCCATTAGGAATCTGTACGGAATCGTTAGATCCGAGTAGAACAACAGGGACATCGAAATCCTTGACTCTATCGAATAATTGATTAACAGAGATAATAATCTTCGGATTCGAATCTTTGACCTGTTTCGAAACCTCGTTAACAGTGTAAAGAGGATTCGCGGTGGTGAAAACACCGCCGATTGCCGTAACGGCGAGGAAACAGAGAGGGAATTGGTAAGAATTAGGAGCGAAGATCAATACGACGTCGTTTTTGCGAATTCCTAAACGGTGGAATCCGTGAGCGAGTCTATAGACGGCGGATTTGAGTTGAGAGAAGGTTAAGGAATCGCCGGACTCGGAGTCGATGAGAGCAGGTTTTGAAGAGTAAGATGATGAATTGCGGAATAAGAAAGAGACTAAAGATGTGTTTGGATCTTTGGGAAGAACGAGCTTTGGACGAAGTGATCGGTAAACACCGTCTCTGCCATAGCCGGATTTCTCCATCTCCGATCTCAGAGGAAAGAGAGATAAGGTAGTGTGTTGTGTGTGTGATGAAGAAGAAGACTTCTCTGATTTCACCACGCAAACGTTGCATTATATGTATCCATAATTCTGATTCTTTTATTATTTATTGACTAAACTGGAAATGTCAAACAAAAAATGAAAAATAAATATATAATTCGCTTACGCATCTGTTTTCTTAACATAAGATCATGTGCATTGTTGTTATATTAATGTAACAAAGTGATTAATACAATGGATTAGATCTAGGATTGAGATGATATATATCGAGGACGATTCAAATGAATACAGAATCTAAGGATGTGTTTGGATCTTTGTGGAGGACGAATTGATAGGTAAAATACCGTCTCTGCTATAGCCGGATTTTCTCATCGGAGGAAAGATATATAAGGTAGTGTGTGTGTATACGACGATAAGGATGACTTTTCTGGTTTCTCCACGTTAACGTTGCATATGTTCTAGTATTTTATTATTTTTGGTAATCATGATCACATAATTGTGAATGTTTTATTACTTGATTTAATTATTAAACTGCAAAAGTCAAACAAACAAAAAATTGTTAGTAACAGAATAATAGGTAAGGTTGCACAAATGAATAAATAAAGACTAGGGTAATCGTTACCCAAAAGAATATTGGAAATAAATAAGAAAAATAAAAATCACCACGTCGAATTCATTTTGAGGTTAATGAAAAAGGATTTGCATATAGTTTATAAATATTAATTAATAGATATAATTGGAATAAGTATTATAAAAATGTGAACCCATATTATGAGTCCTAAAACTCGCAATCGGAAAATTTGGTGTTGTTTAGAAAGATTAAAGGGTTAATCTTTGAGTTTGAGTCCTAAATTACGTAGCACGGAAGTTTCGTTCAACGTCCGCTTCCCGCTTTGGAATCAGAATCAGAATCTCTTTGAAGCTTTCGAAATCTCGCTTCTATGACGATTCCAAAAATATTCATTTAAAATGCGTTGGAAGCTTGCGCTTCCATTTTAGTAGTTATTATTTTTTATATATTTTGTATTTTTTTAAAATAAGAACTAATATAGTAATTTTGTGATTGTGCATATCATTTCGTCTTTTATCTATACATAAATGTACTTAAAATGATTTTTTGAATCATATGCGAAATATTGAAAGTGATTAATTTGATTAGTTGAATAAGATTATTTTAAAATTTTTGAATATGACAATTTTTCGGTTGAAAACATAGAATTATAATAAATATAATGATTTTGAATTAAAATGATTTTAGTTGAATTGTGTAAAAATGTGGCACTGAATTTATGTTATTCATAGAAAATTTTTAATATATTAAATATTTAATTATATATACATATAAATGTATTGAATTTATGTTATTAACAATAGTTTTAATATTGTTTAATTTTTAATTATATATATATGTATATTCTTCCTACATTAAATTATTTCAAAAAAATCGTTTATATGCTTTCATACGCTTCCGCGTACCCGCTTCTGATTTGATTCCATGTAACATATGTCCTAGAAACCCAAGGCCGATTGCGAGTTTGGCCCGCTCCCATTCAGAAGCCTTGGGCCGTACCTGATGCATAAGCCCATTAACAAATTGAGCTTTTTAATTGTCGAAACTATGTAGCATGATATTGGGGAATCTCATTGCTATACAAGCATGAAACGTATGCTTGCATACAAGTGGTTTAATGGTTAAGAGTATTTCCATTTTTTGGGACGGTTATAACTTCCAAAGCCTCCATGACACTACTAAGTACTAACGGATAAAAAGATATTAAAAAGTTAAAGCAAATTTTTATAGTTATGATTTCGAGAATTTGAGTTTAGATCTTCGTCCTACGAGCCAAGCGAATTTAGGGTTCAGAGAACAAATATGAAAATGTTTAATAATACTGTACAGTTTGATTTTTAACACATTTATAACAAACCACAAATTTACTTCATTATTTTATAAAATGTAGCGTGTCGTTATTCGTTTATATTGTTCATCAATAGTTTATATTTGTAATACAAAATTGAAAAATATTACACAAAATTAAAATAAAAAACTCAAAAAACGTAGATAAACAAACAATATTACACAGTTTCACTTCACACAGTAACGTAGAGACACGACACCAAGAAAGACGAAGATGCGGATATTTTCATTTCTCTTCAACCAGCTAAGAGGCCCGACCCGGATCCGAATCCGATTCGGTTCTGTATTGTTGTTGTTCTTCTACGCCAGGAACAACCATACCAGGGTGATGATGATACATTTGAACCGGACCGGGTGTTTTCATTCCATAATAACCCGTCCGGTTTACTCCATCAACAGCCATCATAACGGGCCTAACCGTTCCACCATATACTTGACCCGGACCAGGCATCTGATGAGGCTGAGGTTGGTGGTATCCGATTGGCACATGATGGTATTGTTGAAGATACTGACCTTGCATTTGAACCGGTTGTACCATATGATTACCCGGCTGAATGATAGGATTACCCGGTTGAACCGAACCAGGAACGTAATAAATTGGTGATTGGTGAACGGTATGACCCTGGTAATGAACCTGTGGGCCAGGGGGGTATTGCCATTGGGAGTTAACCGGGTGATTACTCTGTAGAATTACTTGCTCCGGTTGAGGATCGGCTTTAGGTGTCGAAACCAATTCTGGACTTTCCGGTTTAGTTAAAACCGGTTGTTGATGTTCCGGTGCAAATGATCGCATTACAGGAGCCGAAGACGTCGAACCATACGGCGAAGGAACATCGCGACGAGGCGAACCAGGATCCGAAAGCGTCGAGATTTCTCGTTGGATCTTAGCTCTCGGATCACGATCACGAAGCTCATGCGGCGGAGCAGTTTCGTCGAAATTATCCAATCCGAAGAGGTAATCAGGAACTTCCGAGACAATCGACGAGACTTCAGATCTAACGCGCTCGAATACTCTACCGGATCCGCCGTTAGATGCGGCGGTCGCGGCAGCGGAAGATCCGAGATTGAGTGCGTCGAGGAACCATTGCTCTCGATTAACGGAGCTATCAAGGAGAGAACTGATACTACTTGCTCGACTATCGTTATCTTCTTCTCCGGCGATGTTTTTGGTAAAGAGGAAAAGACGAAGACGAGAGGCGCGTGGGTTTTGATTCTGTGCGATGCGGTCGTATTCATCCATCATGTTCTCTACATCTTCGTCCGTTGATACGGAGATTAACGCGTCAAGATCCTCGTTTGGTAGCTGGTACTTCACGCTTATGTTGCTTTTACCTTATCCAAATATTCCACCGCGACAATCATCATAATTATTCCCCCATTCAAATATTTTAAAATATATTTATTACTTTCCCGCAAAATTCCAAAATCTTGTAGCCAGTAAAAATCTGCCCATTTTCCAACAACTAATTTCAAAAAATATTTAAAAGCTGTTTGAAAATAACCAATAATTCATTCATCTCTTAGTTGACAAAAAATAAAATCATATGATTCTGATCCATTTTCGTATTCGGTATATAAGATAGTGATCGGGCATAACTTCTTCTAAAATAATCATTGGATCAAATGTTCCGAATCCATAAAAAGAAAAAAGAAAACACAATCATATTATTTTAATCGAGTTTCTATAAATTTAATACTTTCCGCAATATACCAAAATTTTGTGGCCAATAAAAAACATCTGTCCAGATTCCAAAAAACTAATTTCATAATATAAAAAAAAAGCAGCATTTTTAAAAACAAACCAATAATTCATTCATCATATCCAAATTCATAATTGGCGAAACATATTGATCCAATATTCGTATTGTTATTAGAGTGATCTGCATATTCATACTTGATCTAAAACCGATATTTATGTTCCTACTAAATAATTTTCAGGAATTCGAAATTATCTATACACAAAAAAAATCCCTAATCACTTTCCAAGATCATGACGTGATCAAATCCGTTTGTTATGATTCCGATTCTCACGATTCAAAATCGAAGGGAATGATAAGCTTACCGGAGAGTTTAGCAAGTTTACTGAGAAGAGATGCGAAAGTAGTATGACGATGAACGGCGACCATACGATTGTCACCGCCGACGTAACAGAGTTGGTTATCCGGCGGACGAGGCAGGATCCTTCCTCCAAAAGTGCACATGAAGCGTACACGTGGCTGTTTATCGTACTCCGATCTCGGCGATGACGCTAATGAGTCGTTGTCCAGCTCCGGCGGAAGGATCGAAGCCATGTTTGCCTCCGTTCTCTCTCTCCTCTTTGTCGCCGAGAATTTTGGTAATTTTGGGGATTTTGGTTTTTTTGATTCGATACAACGACCATATAATTATTAAAGGTGAATGTTTGGGAAGAGTATATGTTAGAGATACGGGACTGTCATGGACTGCATTATTATCAGTTTATCACAGCACGATTATATTTCTCATCTTGGAACTTAACCGGTTTTAACTGTTTTCACTTTTCAGTGTTTTCAGCTATTTGACTATTTTAAAACTGAGTTAAAATAGTCACCATGAATCTTTATTTATTTATTTTATAATAGGGTTATTTAAACATTGTTCCTTACGGTGAGTGTAGTGTCCATTTCCAAATATTTTAATATATTTAATAGCATGGATCTATTTCTGCCAATCGAAAGCAATTAAAATTTATAAAGCTAGTACAAATTATTTTGATATATATTGCAAATTAATAAAGCATTAAAAGGCAAAAAATAAATCCTTATTTATGTTTGTTGATGTAATTTATAATTTTGGATTACTACGTTTTTACTATAAACTATAATTCATAATTTTGTCATGGACTTGAATAACAAACTATGGAAACTTAACATTGAAGTATATAAACGAAAAATTTCAAAAAAAAAAAAACATTGAAGTATATAACAAAAAGAAAGAAGGACATAATTTTGTTTTGTGTAAAACCGAATGGAACGAAAATTTATTTAATAATATTGTAATGAACATATAACATGAAATTAGTTAAATGTATACCAATGTTTAAAAGTTATAAAATGGCGTGAATATTATATTATCTATAGATATGCTTCTTTATATAAATTATAAAGTAATGAAAAAATGGTAAAGATAATAGCCGTCTTTGAAACTGCTGGTAGTTATTCTAATCTATATGACAGACGCATCCCAGCCGTCAAATAGCTACCATCTAGAAATTATATGCTCCTAATTATTCCAATATGCATTGACAAATATTATTGTAAGAATTTTAACGATTTAAAATAACATATATTTTTTAAAAAAGGTACGTATTTATTAACAAAAAATTGTACGTATTCTATATTATCAATCTTCAACAAAGTTTCTGACGTCGCCACAAAAAAAAAAGTATGAAAATAAAATTCTTGATTTTATATTTATTTAATTAATCTAGCTCCAGAAAACAATAAAATCAGGAGTTCGTAGCATATGACATGGAGCTGAGTTGGTTAATACGATGGGCGAACAAATTTTATTAGCAGCAATCATGATTTTCATAATTAATTTGAAGTCCATTTCGGTTTATTGTTAAAAAAAAAAATGTCCCTGTAGGTCGATTTTCTTTCAACTTTGGATGACGTTTAGTTCGACTAAATAATACTAACGAAAAGAAGAGCTTGACTAAGGAAAAATGGGATAATTTTCATGGTCTTGCAATTTGTAGCAAGGTTTTATTTGTTTTCTGGGAATCAGGGTATGACAAGTAAATATAATATATTATACTGTTTTTAAATTCTTAATTATCATTTTTCAAAAAATAAATTGCATAAGAACTTGTTTTAGGAGTAATTAACAGAATTGGTAGAAGTAATTAACAGGCCAAAAGCATGGCCCTCCTACGCTTTCTATTGTGTAGATCTTTTGGTTTCTCTACAGAATATTAGAGACTGAAAATGTACTCTAGAAACTCATCCCTCAAACAGAGGAGTTTCTCTCATCGCTCAGAGTGTGGTTACTTGTAATCATTTGCAGTCATATGTAGCTTCTGGAACTCCTTTTTGGCTGGTTGAATTATTTGATAATGAGAGACTCTTAGCCTCTGATGCTTGAGGTTTTTTAGTTAGTTAGTTAGTCTAACTTGTGGCTATTTCAAGCATTTTTGTGGTTTAGTACGATGTGTATACACTAACCAGTCTGGCCTTTAAAATTGGCAAGGTCCCATGTAATATATATTTTTTTTTTTCAATTCTGTCGTATTTTTTCTTGCATACGTTAAATATTGTCTTCCGATCTACTCGACCAAAACCTATAAACTAAAAAGCTTTCAACGTCTGGATACTTATGTTTTCGTTTTAATTTTTTTTTTTTTTTTGCCTGTTATGAATAGATAATTCTGTAATAAGTTTCCGACTTAAAATTGACAATAAACATCTTATTAACGACGTGACATTTTAGAACTTATCACTTCTGAGTCTTAGTATAACATTCTAACATTTCTAGGTCTTATCTAATTAACATTCTAACACTTCTGAGTCTTATTCTAACATTATAACAAATTTGTCAAACTTCAAAGCTTTGCGCATAAATTAAATAAATCAACAAACACGTTGACTCTACAAAAATCTCATGATATGATAAGTTTCAAGTAAATAGCCGCATCTTTTGCTCGATCGAAAATAAAAACATTGCTATATAATCTTATAATGTTAAAATAAGTTCTCTGAAACTAGCTGGGAAGAGTAACAATGGTGGATAGATACGAGAATCAAGCTCCTGAAAAGCTTCAGGTTAGTTTCCACAAAACCAGAATTCAAATCTAAACTCTTTCAATTTTTATTTCCTCAAATTCTTGTTAAAAAAAAAAACAGGGGAAATATCAAGCAATGGTTGTTTGCTGTATTCTTGGAATCGGAACTGTCGTGTCTTGGAACAGTATACTCACAATTGAAGATTATTACTACCAAGTTTTCCCGGTTCGGTTGATTCTTAATTAGATTCAAATTTTTTTGTTTTTTTTTTTTGAAATTTGATGTGTTGGTTATATATTTAAAGTTGAATTCTATATGTTTTTTGGCTCCATAGGATTACCATCCTTCAAGGGTACTCACAGTTGTATACCAACCTTTTGCGCTTGGAGCAATCATGATTTTCGCATACCACGAATCAAAAATAAATACCCGAAAACGTAACCTGATCGGTTACCTTCTATCTACAACATCCACATTCTTGCTCACCGTCGTAAGTTCAAGTCTAATCTCACATAAATCTTCAAAAATCCGAATTATGATTATGGACTTTGACTTTAAACAGTTAGATTTAGCAACAAAAGGACACGGTGGTATCGCACCTTACATATGTTTATGTGCAATCGTTGCTTTGTTTGGACTTGCGGATGCTACTGTACGAGGAGGAATGATTGGAGACTTATCGTTGATGTGCCCTGAACTCATCCAGGTTTTATACATTTTACAAATTAGAGATATCTCGGTTTAGTATCTCCGGTTTAGATTATATATAATTTTCTTGCTTCTCTATAGTCATTCATGGCCGGTTTGGCTGTAGCCGGTGCGCTAACATCAGCACTTAGGTTAACAACTAAAGCAGCATTCGAGAAATCACATGATGGTCTACGAAAAGGAGCAAGTGAGTTTAAATTTTCTTGAGGATCTCAAATCCAAGTTTCGATAGCTTCCGAGTGTTTAATTCCTTGCTTTGCTTGTTTTCTTCTTTTTTCTGCAGTGATATTCTTAGCAATCGCAACATTCATAGAGTTATTATGCGTGTTGCTATACGCTTATGTGTTCCCGAAACTTCCCATCGTTAAGTATTACCGAAGTAAAGCCGCTAATGAAGGATCCAAGACCGTTATTGCTGATCTTGCTGCTGCTGGTATTCAAAACCAATCAGAATTGGTAACTTCAGAATCCCAAGATAACTTAAAATCATAAATTCCTCACAAGACTATCCTCAAGAATCTTCGATTTCTCCATTTCTGTTTACCTTAAGGATTTTCATTTCTTGATTATTTTTGATAACTCCTTTGACTCTTAAATATTTTTAAGCTTCTTGCTTCTTGATTCTTCTATGCAGATTGATGATGATTCCAAGAATCAAAGGCTAGGCAACAAAGAGTTGTTGCTTCAAAACATAGACTATGCAGTGAATATATTCCTCCTCTACGTTTTGACATTATCTATCGTTCCCGGGTTTTTATACGAGAACACAGGACAACATGGACTAGGTACATGGTACGCGCTTGTCCTAGTAGCTATGTACAATTGTTGGGATTTGGTTGGAAGGTACACACCGCTGGTGAAGTGGCTCAAGATCAAGGATAGAAAAGGACTCACAGTTGCGGTTTCGTCGCGCTTTTTGCTCATTCCAGCGTTCTACCTCACTGCAAAATATGGTGATCAAGGATGGATGATTATGCTCATTTCTGTTTTGGGATTGACTAATGGACATCTCAGTGTTTGCATTCTCACCACAGCTCCTACAGGCTACAAGGTAATCTATTTTATCCTTTTACTAAATAGAGATTATGAATTTGATAGTTTATTTCCGTGTGTGGTTTACTTAAGAGACAAACATGATGTGATGTTAAAAAAAAAAAAGACAAACATGATGTTTTCACAGTTTTCATTTGTTTAAAGTAATAAACACGGAAGGCAAAGGAAAGGAGAATATGATTTTAATTGTTTCAAACGCAAAATTTTGTTGTTTGTATTTGTATTTGTAGTTGCATTAAAATATATTGTTCTTTCTAATACGTACGTTAAAAACAAAAATCTTTTGCAAACTATAAATGCAGCCACGAAACTCAAAATGAAGTTTATCTTTTTTCCTTCTTGCGTTTTACGTTTGCATTTATAGTTTACAAAGATTCTTGTTTTTAAAATATATACTAGAATGCTGTGGTTTTATTCAAAAATAAACACAATAATAATAGATATAAACGTAAACTCAACTAAAAATGCAAAAGTTTTATGTTGTTTGCTCTTAAAATATTACGCAATATTTGCATGCATGTACATGCAACAAATACAATATATATATATATATATATAAACAATGGATCTACATATTTGTTATGATTAATTTGGTATTAAAAAAAACACTTTTTTTTTTGTTCTTGTTCTTGTGAAGGGGCCGGAGCAGAATGCGTTAGGGAATTTATTGGTAATGTTTCTATTAGGAGGAGTATTTGCAGGAGTTGCCTTGGATTGGTTATGGCTTATTGGTAAGAAGAATGCCTTTTGAGTGATAAACTCGATTCCTGACCACAAAACACAAAGACTTTTGAACTAAATTATGATCATCAATGGTTTGTTTAATTGGAGATTTTTCTTTTCTTGTTATTCGCGACACACAAAAAAAAAACAATTTATTGCTTGTAAAATTGTAACTTGTAAGTGTGAAGATCAGGTTTTTATCCTTATACCTGCAAGTGTGAGGTTGAACTAAGGACCAAAAGTTACACATTGGGTAGCTAAGATGAAATGATATTGGATGTTTTGATAATCAATCATTAACGAAATCAACTACCAATAGAGAACATTCATCATCTAATGTTTTTTCCAAAAATTTATGGTGCTTTTAAATTTATATTCTTTATGATTTTTTTGTTCTTTTTCTTTTCTTTTGAGTGTTAATTTTCTTTTTTTGGTTAAACTTTGTGGTTGTATTAAATTGACGTAAAGGGATGATTAGATAATGGAAATAAAAGCAAAGGTGCCAAACCAAGATCAGACTTTAGGGTATGCCAACTTTTTCAGTCTTATTTCTATTCTCTCAAATTTGCTGTCAAACCATAAAAATCTTTAATTATTTTTCTCAATCATGTCCATGTTTTAAGAATCTTGTTTTGATTCTACATGAAAGCTTTGCTCGTAATAATTTCAACAAACTCGTTGACTAGGCTAAACCCTCATGTGCTAATTAAGTTCCAAGTAAGTATCTATCGCTTTTGTGCGCAAAAGAAAAAGAAAAAATACATCATCTTGTGTTCGATCCAATTCTTGAATCTTGAAACAGGCTTATGTTTTTTTAGCTCTTTGTAAATATTTTGAAAATGGTGGATAGATTCGAGAACCAAGCTCCTGAAAAGCTTCAGGTAAGTTTCCACAAAACCTAAAACTCAGATCCAAAATCTTTCTTTGTTTTCCTAAAATTCTTGTTTATGACTGAATTTAAAAAACAGGGGAAGTATCAAGCAATGGTTGTTTGCTGTATTCTTGGAATTGGATCTCTAGTTTCTTGGAACAGTATGCTCACTATCGCAGATTACTACTACCAAATTTTCCCGGTTCGGTTTGGTCAATTCTCCTATTCGAAAATGGTTCTTGAAATCTGATTTTTTGTTTTTTGTTGGTTATCGAGGAACATATTGCCTTTAAATAGTGACAAACAAAGTGAAAAAACAATGAGAAGAATAATTCTTCTTCATTTGCTAAAATTTATACTATTTAGAAATAATATTTGGTATATATGAACTTCACATAATTCATCTTCATTCCTTCTTCTATAGGAATTGTAGAACAAATTAATTTATTCCTCGTCAGATTTTGGAGAGGAAGAATACTGAATATATATATATATATATATATATATATTAGCTGAATAACTAAAAAATATGATTTCAATAAATTTGCATAAAACATAATATTATGTCTTTTTAATTTAAATTCAAGATATATATTTTAAATGAATCTCCTGTTAAAGTGATCTTTAATATTAATTTTGTATGATATATAACCGATGATGATTTTTATTTTGATATTTGTTTTAAACTAAATCTAAAAACTCAATTCTAATAGTTTTTGACTATATTCTCACATTTTCTTCCTTGGCTTTCTTTATTCCATTCACTTTCGCTTCATTCACATTGTTTTTTTTAGTGATCACCGATTTGAACATACATTTCTTGTAGGCTTATCATCCTTCAAGAGTAATAACACTTGTATACCAACCAATTGCGCTTGTAACAATCTTGATTCTCGCATACTACGAATCGAAAATCAACACACGAAAACGTATCCTGACCGGATACATCATATTCACAATATCTACATTCTTGCTCATTGTCGTAAGTTTTAATTCATGTTTTACTCTCAACACTAATCTTTCTTATGGTACTTGATTTTGATTATGGATTCAAGATTCTAAAAATACTCAAAAACAGTTGGATTTGACAACAAACGGACATGGAGGAATAGGACCTTATATCGGTTTATGCACAATTGTTGCTTCTTTTGGTCTTGCCGATGCCACCGTTAAAGGAGGAATAATCGGTGATTTATCTTTGATGTGCCCTGAACTCATCCAGGTTCACCATTTTCACAAGATATATATAAGTCTCTAGTTTTGATAAATCGGTTTACTAGATATGCATCTTCTTGTTTCTTTGTAGTCATTCATGGCCGGTTTGGCTGTAGCTGGTGCTCTAACCTCAGCTCTTAGACTAATAACTAAAGCAGCATTTGAGAAATCAAACGACCGTCTACGAAAGGGAGCAAGTGAGTTTTAACAACTTTTAAACATTTTCAGTGTTTAAAAGTTTCATTTCTTGTTTTTTTTTTTCCCCTTTTGCAGTGATATTCTTAGTAATTTCAACATTCATAGAATTCCTCTGCCTAATGCTATACGCTTATGTGTTCCCAAAACTTCCAATCGTTAAGTATTACCGAAGAAAAGCCGCTTCTGAAGGATCCAAAACTGTTGTTGCTGATCTTGCTGCTGCTGGTATCCAAAATCAATCAGATTTGGTAACTTCATATTTACTCAAGAATCTTTCCTTTCTTGATTTCTTTAAAATGATTCTCCAAGAATCTTTCCTTTCTTGAATCCTTTCTTTATTAAAGATTTTTCACTCTTAAACATTGTTTTAGCAGCTTCTTGGTTTTCTATGCAGACTGATGATGATGATTCCAAGATTCAAAGGCTAACCAAAAAAGAGCTATTGCTTCAAAACATAGACTACGCACTGAATCTATTTCTCATCTACGTTTTGACATTATCCATTTTTCCTGGCTTCTTATACGAGAACACGGGACAGCACGGGCTAGGCACTTGGTACGCGCTTGTCCTAGTAGCGATGTACAACTTTTGGGATTTGGTTGGGAGGTACGCACCGCTGGTGAACTGGCTAAAGGTTGAGAATAGAAAAGCACTAACGATTGCGGTTTGGTCCCGTTATTTCCTTGTTCCAGCGTTCTACTTCACCGCGAAATATGGTGATAAAGGATGGATGATTATGCTCATTTCTCTTTTGGGATTAACTACTGGACACCTCACCGTTTGCATTCTCACTATAACTCCTAAAGGATACAAGGTAATCTATCTACTCTTCCTACGAGTTTGGTTGTTTCTTTGCGATTACGTTTGTATTTAGGGTAGTTGCAGTAAATGACAATGTACATTTATTAAATTAGGTCAATGACTATATTATTAATCTTTTATTTGCACGAAACACAAAAATGTGTTGTTTTCTAAATAATGTAACATTATATTATATATATATATATATATATATATATATAATATCACCTTACTTTGCTCAATAGTAACATCCCTCATATATTAGTTGAGATTGCATTTTCGAGTATCAATCTTTAATTTGAATGAAAAAATCTTTTTGATATATTCAAAATACCAACACTTGTAAACAATCAATCGGTAGCTGTATATTTATTATGATTTTGTATGTTGTGAAGGGTCCGGAGAAGAATGCGTTAGGGAATTTGCTGGTGATTTTTATATTAGGAGGAGCACTTACCGGAGTTTCTTTGGGTTGGTTATGGCTTATTGGTAAGAAGAATGCCTTTTGAGTTCTCAAGAAGAAGAAGAAGAAGAAGAATGCTAACACGTAAGAATTGTAATAACTATTTTAGGTGAAGTCTTATTTTTGGATGGTTCACCAAATTGGTAAATTGTTTTTCATTTTTCCAACTTCACCAATCTATTTAAGGTGAAGTCTAGTTTTTGCTTTTATCACTTACGACTATTTTACACCCATTAAAGGTATTTTAATAATAAAAAAGTAAGAAAAAAAACTAAATCCAAGCATAATTCATTACTACTGTATAATCTTTTTCTAAAAGCCTTTCCTTAAAGTCTTTGTGATATTTCTGGAAAAGAATAATACTCGATAAAATGTGTGATAATTTAAATCATTTAAAATCCATTACTTATGTTTACAATAACATTATATATGTTTCCAACAACAATGGATTTGATTGTATATTTTCAAATCATTAATCTAATAATACTTAATTTCATAAGATTATTTAATTTTTCTATTTTAATAACATAGAATTTGTTATTTTAATACAAATCATTGATTAAATACATCTCTCCTATTTGATAATTTTGCGGCGAAAAATATAATTTTTTACTCAAAAAAGTGTGGATATTAATCATTACATGAATTTTCTCGGGAAAGTTTTGCTTTCAGACTACACCATCTTATCGTAGACCAAACATAGAAACTAAATCCTCAAAAGCTTTCAAACTTTGATTTCTTTAATCTTTTTTTTTTATACTCTTTAGTTTCCTTTTACTTTTCTTGTGGGTTTTATAACTTTTATTTCATCCTCTCAGATTCGCTATGAAACCTTAGAATCTGCAATTATTTTACTCGCTCATCTCCACGTTTTTAGAATCTTGTTTTGAATATATGTGAAAGCTTTGTTCATAATAAAATCAATAAACCCCTTGACTCGGCAAAATCCTCGTATCCTAAGTTCCAAGTAAGTATCTGACATCTGTAGCTTTTTAATCTCTAGGGGAAAAAAAACACATAATCTTGAATTCGATCCGATTCTTGAATCTTGAAACAGGGTTTATGTCCTTTTGAGTTCTCTGTAATTTATTTGAAAATGGCGGATAGATCATACGAGAACCAAGCTCCTCAGAAACTTCAAGTACGTTTCCACTAAACCTAAAACTCAGATCCAAATTCTTTAATTATTTTCTGATTCTAAAAATCAAAATTTTTGTTTTATGTCTTAATTTGAAAAAAAAAACAGGGGAAGTATCAAGCAATGGTTGTTTGTTGTATTCTTGGAATTGGATCTCTTGTTTCTTGGAATAGTATGCTTACTATCGCAGATTACTACTACCAAGTTTTTCCGGTTCGGTTAAATTTAAGATTCGAAATCGGTTAATGAAATTCTGATATTGATGTTTTTGCTTATCAAAAAGTTGAATGTTTCTTGTAGGATTATCACCCTTCAAGGGTACTAACACTTGTATACCAACCTTTTGCGCTTGGAACAATCATTATTCTCTCATACCACGAATCGATAATCAATACCCGAAAACGTATCTTGATCGGTTACATCATATTCACTATATCGACACTCTTGCTCATAGTCGTAAGTTTTAAAATAAGTCTTATTCTTAATATTAGTCTTTCTTTATGGAACTCAAGACTCTAAAAATATTCAAAACAGTTGGATTTGGCAACAAAAGGACGTGGTGGAATCGGTCCTTATATTGGTTTATGCGCACTCGTTGCTTCTTTTGGCCTTGCGGATGCTAAAGTTCAAGGAGGAATGGTCGGTGATTTATCATTGATGTGCCCTGAACTAATCCAGGTTTAGTAACTTCAAAAAATTTCAAGGTCACTATGGTTTAGATAAACCGGTTTTACTAAATAGAAATCTTCTTGCTTCTTTTGTAAGTCATTCATGGCTGGTTTGGCTGTATCTGGTGCTCTTACTTCAGCGCTTAGGCTAATAACTAAAGCAGCCTTTGAGAAATCAAACGACGGTTTACGAAAAGGAGCAAGTGAGTTTAACATTTTCTTAACATCTTACAAAGTGTTGAAAACTTCATTTCTTGCTTACTCTTTTTATTTTTATTTTGTGCAGTGATATTTTTAGCTATCTCCACATTCATAGAGTTTCTATGTGTTATGCTATATGCATACGTGTTCCCGAAACTTCCTATTGTCAAGTATTACCGAAGAAAAGCAGCTTCTGAAGGATCCAAAACTGTTTCTGCTGATCTTGCTGCTGCTGGTATCCAAAACCAATCAGATTTGGTAACTTCAAATTCCTTAAGAATCTTCCATTTCTTGGTTTCTTTTTCCTCAAGAACCTATCTTTCTTGATTATTTCTTTTATTTCAAGATTCTTCACTCTTAAAACATTGTTTTAGCTTCTTGATTCTTCTATGCAGACTGATGATGACTCCAAGAATCAAAGGCTAAGCAACAAAGAGCTATTGATTCAAAACATAGACTATGCACTGAATCTATTCCTCATTTACGTTTGTACATTATCCATCTTTCCCGGGTTCTTATACGAGAACACGGGAAAACACGGGCTAGGCGATTGGTACGCGCTTGTTCTAGTAGCGATGTACAATTGTTGGGATTTGGTCGGGAGGTACACACCGCTGGTGAAATGGTTCAAGATTGAGAATAGAAAAGTGATCACAATCGCGGTTTTGTCACGTTATTTCCTCATTCCGGCATTCTATTTCACCGCGAAATATGGTGATCAAGGATGGATGATTATGCTAATTTCTGTATTGGGATTGACTAATGGACATCTCACTGTTTGCATTCTAACCACAGCTCCTAAAGGCTATAAGGTAAATATACTAAAACCTTTTCCTATGTAGAAGATTGTTTGTTTTTGTTATGTTTTGGTATAAAAAATAAAAGTTGAATGTTATATTTGTGAAGGGTCCGAAGCAGAATGCGTTAGGGAACTTGCTGGTGGTGTTTCTGTTAGGAGGAGTATTTGCAGGAGTTGCTTTGGATTGGTTATGGCTTATTGGTAAGAAGAATGCGTTTTGAGTTCTAATTTTAATCTCCTTTCTTCTTATTATTCTTTGTATATCCTTAATTAAAAACAGAGGATGTTTAATTACATTTGCTATGTATAAACTGTTCCTATTACTAATTTTTCTCGCAACATCTGCCACAAAGAAACAGCTGAAAAGAAGAAAGAGCTTATTGGCAATGAAAAACAAATCATAACACATGTATATGTTGATTAGAACAAGTTCTTCTAGATTACATAACTAGCTCATTTTGAAGATAACCGAATTAAAGAGATGATAATGCATACCTTATGTAAATGTTCCTGATAAGTAGAAAAACATAATTGAGCGCAACGCTGGTGTAAATTGCTTTATAAATCCATCCAACAATAGGATAAAACGAAAAGGGAAATTACATCAACGCTGCACTCAATGATGTTCATTCAAACTCAGGAAAAATTATCTTCGTTACTCTTTTCTTTCATCTTGACATATGAACACAGACATAACTTATAAGACATTATTGTGTGTTTGGTTTAAAAGCAGTACAATGCTAGCTTGTACTATTGTGTACGATTTCACAAACCGTACTAGAATCGTATATTTTGGGGGTTCCAAGTTTAATTAATAAAACTAAATGAGTCCATGTGTGTTCATCTGATAGTAAATCGTGTGTACTGCAGCGAAACACCAACTTTGTGTAGTTCACGAGATCATCTCTACGTCAACCAAGTCGTTCTTTGTTTAGTTCTTTTTAGGACCAATCATGAGTAGCTTTAACTACTTTAGTGAATTTGAAGCAAATATATTCTCTAGGGAGTAGGATCATGAACAGTGGCAGAGTTAGAATGATGTTTTAATGGGTGCAAAATATTGCAAAAGTGTTAGTAGGAGGCTTTCAACCATTTATCTCAAACATTTATTGGGTGCATTGCTAACCAAATTGACACTTTTATTAAATTGGTCAATATAAAAAAACCAAATATTTATATTTCATAGGGTGCAAGTGCATCCATTACTTACACCCTGGCTCCGTCCCTGATCATGAAATAGTTTACACAATTATACAGTTTACGTCGGTTGTTTTAGTAAAATTGTAGAATTTTTAAAATAGTAAAATTCGATTTTGATTATGTTTGTGGTACGACATTTTTAGATGAAAATTCCATAGTATATATATATATATTAGCTGATGTCTTCCTAAAAGTTATGACGTTGAGATGAAATTAAAAGCAATAGAAATATAGAAGCATCTGTTGACTAAATCGAAAGACAAACCAAGAAATTACATGGTCACTAATGTAATGACACTAATGATTATGCTATATACTCCATACTAATAGAGAAAAAGAAAAGTGAAAAAATGGTCGGATTTGACTAAAACAACTCCAACTATTTCATTAGGATTCTTTAAACCAACCAAGCCTTTTTAAAGCCAGCGTTAATAGAGCTTAACGTGCAGTTACTGCTAATTAACAATGAGTTTTACTTTCTTTTTTTTTGGTTTTAATGTTAAGCAATGAGTTTTACTTTTAATGGGGTTTCGTTTATTGAAATTGTTAGAATCTTATCTTTTAAAACTAAATCGCATACGTTCGTTCTGAGTTTTTTTTCCTCTATACCAATATATCAAAAAAATATTTTAAAAAGTGTGATAGGTCACTATGACGTGTAATGACGTACTGTTCGGACCACACTAATGAGTAATAACACCATGTGATCATAGAAGCTTCTCACATTATTTATAAATCAAACATATGATAAAGTCCACTTTCGGTTTTGGCGACATTAAATTGATTCCAAAAGTTTTATACATCTTACTTGTGAATTCTTTTTATTGGTAAGTCATTTGATCATCTAGGGAAACTTTAGAATCTTAACAGTTGACAAGAGAATCAGTAGATAATTATCTACATAATTACACTAGTCATTTGGTAAGCACACCCAAACAAAGTGATGTTAACCAATGGTCAAATTATGAAAGTGATATTGAGTCCAATAGATCATTAATCATTTATTGATTAAAAGGTTGATCTGTAAAAAATACTTGTTAGCATACTAGATGAAATTTAAGTCTAGTTTAGTCTGTCCATTCCAATCCATTAAATCAAATAATGGATCTTAAATCGTTTTTATATAATGATGGATTCTTTATAGATATTAGTGTAATATAAAATAAATGAGAATGGTAAAGTACAGCTGTATATAAAACGACGACTTGGTGTTTGAATCAAGTTTTGCAAAGTGATTTATAAGAAAAACTCCAATATTGAAAATCTTGGTCGCAAAAAAACACAACACAAGTGTATATCGAGGACAAAACGTGTTCTTTGTATAGGACGAAAAATGAAAACAACTTTTGGGATCATGTAAAACAAAATTTGCCTTTTTTAGTCCAAATGAATTCATATGGCACCGCCCAATATTTTTGCATGTCTCGACTTTGTAGCCTTTTTCTTCTTCTTTGTATCCACAAGTATATTGAATTAAAATGGTTCAGACTTTGTGGTCTGATTTGACAGAGAATATTATTCTCAA